>CAJFCJ010000037.1:0-139136 GCA_904063045.1 Dimorphilus gyrociliatus | reverse complement strand
CTTCAAGACAAGCCATTCTTTTTATATACTGACATCAGAGTCTATCAGAGTCTAGTACAAACATTTAAGCAAAACAAATTGAATGTCAGCACAGCAAAATGGGTCATGGCTTTAATGGATTTAAAATTTACAATTAACTATGTGACAGGATGAAAAAATAGAGCAGATGCATTAACAAGATTAGAAGAATATACACCCCCAAGGAAAGTAACATTTGAAGAGCTAATTCATGGAAGAATCAAAGAGGAGAATTCTCCCTCTATTTCAGTTAAAATGGAACAGTATGAACATACACCAGAGTTAACTTTTGTAGCTACCAGTGATAACAGTAAAGAGAAAATTGATTTGTCTTCTGTTGACTTACAGTCAGAGCAAGAAAAAGATGTGAATTTGAAATCAATTAAAGAATATTTAACACTGGATGGTCAGCTACCTATTCCTTATTTTGGAACTTTTACACCTTTCATAATGGAGATGTTTGTTCATAAGGAAATGATCTGGATTATCCTTGAAAAAAGAAACATTCTGGTTTTACCTGACCATGTGATGCTAACTCTGCTCCCTAAATTCCATAAAAATAAAATTCACAATCACCATGGACCCAGAATGACATTACAAATAATTAAAAAGACCTTTTGGCACCCAAAATTAAAGATTATGATTGAGAATTCAATAAAGGATTGCACTTTGTGTGAACAAATGAATGGTAGGAGTAGAGTATACCCTTTGGTAGAAACCTTTCACCCTGCATCACCAATGGAGTTGGTGGCCATGGATATAATGGGACCCTTACCCATGGTTAAATCATACAGATTCATACTTGTGATAGTGGATCATTTCAGTAGATACACAGTTTTATATGCACTCAAACAGCAAACCAGTAAAGAAATTGCAAATCTTCTTTTCAACAGATTTTTTCCCATTTTTGGAATTCCAAAACAAATGTTGACAGATCAAGGAAGAAACTTTGTTGGTAAAGCTTTTAAAGAGTTTATGGAGGTATTAGGTATTGAGAAAATCCAAACAACAGCTTATAGAAGCCAGAGCAATGGACTAGTTGAACGAAGAAATAGAGAAGTGAGGAAGGAAATCAATAAATTAGTGGTGGAAGAAAATCAGCATAACTGGGTTGCAAACCTACCCTTGATTCAAGCATTTTTGAATCAATCACCTGTAGGAAGTACAAGACTACCACCCCAGGAACTTCTTTTTGGCACCAGCAAAATTTTTTTATTCCTGATGATTTTTTACAAATGGATATACAAATGGAGAATGATAGAATACTAATATTTTCAACTACAAAGCAAATTGAATTATTATCTAAAGGCAAAATATGGTTTATGGATGGCACATTTAAATGTGTGAAAGACCCTTTTTATCAACTTTTTTCTATTCATGGATTTATAAAAAAAAATGGAGAAATAAAACAAATTCCAATGGCTTTTGCTTTTATGGGATCTAAGAGAAAGACAGCCTACAAGAAATTATTTAAGGTACAATAATTTTGCATTTTAAATTGAATAATCTAATTTGTTAAATTAACAGGCAATACAAGATTTAACAAATGGGCATAGCCCCAAAAAAGTTGTTGTAGACTTTGAAAAAGCTATTTGGAAAGCACTATCATTCACTTATCCTGAAGCAAACATTAAAGGGTGTGTTTTTCACTGGACACAGGCAATATACAGAAAGATTCAAGTAATACTTTAATTTAGTATTTGAGGTCTAGATAGAACTGACATATTTATTTCCAGGAATTAGGATTATGTAAGATGTACAAGGAGAAAAAAGCTGAATATAGAATCATGAAGAAATTAATGGCATTACCATTCCTGCCCTCTGATCTGATAGAACCAACATTTAAGACTATTAAAGAAATAAGTCCTATTGAAATGAAGTCTCTATTGGAGTACATTGAGACACAATGGATAAATGGATTTTATAAACCAGAGGTATGGTCTGTTTATGGTGAGGCTATAAGGACAAATAATGATCTTGAAGGATGGCATCACAGGCTTAACAAGAATCTTTGCTCTAACACTGCATTCTATTTGCTTTTAGATGAACTGAAAAGAGAAGCTGATCTGATAAAGCTATATAAAAAATTACTGAGTGAAAAGAAAATTTGTAGACAGCAAAGAAAAGCATATCAGAATATTCAGAGCAAAATATTCAGCTTATGGAAACAATTTGAAATTGCCTCAATTACCTCCCTGGACTTGATAAAGCTTCTGACATTTATTCACCAGTTTAAAATACCTTTATTCTTTAATGTTGTTACACTGTTGTCAATCATTCTTGTTATAACGCTTGTTTTTACTTAATCAATATATTAATATTTAAATATTTGTAATTCTTATTATTCATTTTTTCCTGTCAAATTGCCCTAAAAACTCCATCTATCAAATATCTTATATCTTACTTTGAAGTTTTATAGTGGACGTTTTCTCCAGTGGACGTTTTCTCCTGTACCCAAATTATTGATATAACCCATTCTGATAATGAGTCAACAATTATTGAAGGTGAAATTATTGACATAACCCATTCAGATAATGAGTCCCTCATAGTGGTAGATTCATCCCAAGATGAGAAAGAAAATACAAGTGACACAGACAATGAGTCAGTCATATTTTTAGATGAGACTAAAATCATCTCCGAACAATTAGATTCCCAACAAGAAGTGGAACCACAATATATAGAGTTAGAAGATGGAATAACTATCAGAGTGGAACAACAACACAAAATTTTCAACAATTCAACTATAGCCAACACAGGAAGAGCTAACATGAAACAGATGTTGTGGCTTCCACTAGTGATGACTGTAATGGTGATCTGTGGCTGCATCCACTCAATAACAGTTCCGAAACCATCCTACCAAGGTGCACATGTTACAAGTGCAAACATTACCTTAACATTTAAACCACTGTTATACTTTTGTTCTAACCAACTACCAAGCCAGGCATTTGATCTAGCAGATGAGCCAACTTGTAATATAGAATCACAAGAAACCAAGACAATTACAGCTGATATCTATGAATTGAACTTGGAAGAAATTGAAACAAGAGCAGTAAAATGTCAAGTGTATCTAAGAACTAATTGTTACACTTACTATTTCTTTGGAGCAAAGAAGAGGAGAATTGTTAACTCAGTTATTAAAGTAACTCATGATCAATGCAGACAGATGGTAAAAGACAAACAATCTTTTCAAGGAAAACCTTTAATGGTGACAAGAAACACTTGGATCCACCAAGATCAGTTTCCTGCTGCCTATACATGGCCAACAACTACCAAGGTGCTGGAATACACCACAATTATCCAGTTTGGCAAAGCATATTGGCAACCTCCTAATATGAAAATTACAATTAATCTGGACTACCTGGAAGATTGTTTACCAGGGCAGTCCTATTGTGAGACAGAAGAGGCAATTATTGTCTTTAGAAACCTCAAGAATAATTACACACTGGGGCAACAATCACCATGGATAAAAATTAGCAACAGAATTAGTTGTATCAAATTTGCTGGTCACTATTCTTGTCCAGGGTATTCTATTCTGGACATCCCTTATCAAGATAAGTTCATTGATGGAATTGGTGGTCCTGGAACAAAACTATTAGTATCACTGGAGGAACAGAGTTCAATACAGGAAACAAGCAAGGAACACCTATACAATTTGCTACAATATCAGAAGATTGGAAAAAATGAAGAAAAACGACTATTAAACTATCCCAATAAAGTGAAAGAACAAATTATACTATACAAGTGAAACAACCCCTTACCAAGTCTTAACCAATGGTATAGAGAAACAAACACAAAGTATAAACTAATGAGAAATAAAGGCACACTCAAGGAAGTTGTGATATATCATCTACAGCAACCCATTAGTCCATCTTACTGGGAGCTGGATAACTATTATATCCAAGAAATGCTGCAAGCAGTCAATTGGACAAGGGCAACAAGACAATCTGTTACAATTTCAAAATATGTATACAGTGAGAAAAGAATCAAACAGAAGGTATTACCAACATTGGGCATATGGTATAAAGGACCACCAGCCAGAGAATTTAAGATTACCCATGAAGGAATTTATTTTACTCTACACATGCGAATGGCTAAAAAGCAGATGAAGAAGGAAGCAAAACTGAAACATAATATAAGTAAAAACCCATATCACAAATTCCCATTGGAAATGAGAGAAGCTGCCCAAACATCTACCTTACTACATGGCATTGATTCAAATTTTAAGAATTTAAAAAAGTTTACCCAACAGCTGTCAAGTCTTCTCTGCAATCAATTTGTTCAAAGAAGCAGGATGATGGCATTACTAGCAAATTGGATCCTCAATTGACCACAGTGTTAACAAATGAGTTGGGAATGCACAGTAGTCAGATGGGAGAATTAGCTATAATTAAACAATGTTCACCAATAGCCTCAACAGAAGTAGTTTGTGACTTAAGCATGATAAAAAAGAATAACAAATGTTCTCAATTTTTACTTGTCACCATGAACAACCTGCTTTTCCAAGTAGAACCAGTTACTCATGTTTTACAGCAAGTCAATCCTGAAGAGATTACCTATAATGAGTGTAAGTCTAACAAGTTATTCTACAAAACAACTCACAACCCATTAAATCCTATAAGAAACCAACCACTGAAAGACAAAATGTATGTGTATTATTCAGAAAGAGGATGCAGATTTCACACTGTGTCTGCAAAATCCATGCAGTTACATATCCACAATCACCTTTCTGAACCAAAAATTGAAATTGCCAGATTAGCTGATCTACTCCACCATGGGTAAAGAAGGATATTGCATACCAGCACTCAAAAATTAAGCAAGTTATCAGTTCACTGGAACAGAAGCAGGCAAGGTATGATAACATGGTCACTGTTGCAGAGAAAAATGGCATTGTACCCAATTTATCTGGAATTAAACAGTTTTTCCATAGTTGGTACTATAAACCTGGGAAAACACTTTATGTTATCATACGAAATATTTGTTTGAGTATTGTAGTGTCAATGGTATGTATCATCATTTTCGACTATATTATTATTAGAAGAAAACAAAGAGAAGAAACCGCTACACCAAGTGAGAGCACAGATAACTCTCCTGAAAACCCAAAACTAATGAAACAAAGTTGTAGCTCTAGTCAACATCAAACTAATGAAGAAGAACAACCACCTGTAATTCTCATTAAATCAAGATGAAGGGACTCACCTTCACAAAGAAGGGGGAAGTTGTACAACTTTGGTTATATTTTACATGCTTGAACTCTATTATTTTATGCAACATATACATGTACATCTTAAAACCTACACAAGAAAATGCTATAACATTGGCCAAACATAAGTCTGATTAGTCAGCTTGAAGGCTCATCTTTAATTACCAATAAAGGTTTGGCCAAGTTATAATTTAATTAACTTGCCTAGGGTGTGACCAAGTTATAATTCAATTAACCTTCCTAAACGTTCAACCTTGTAACATCCTGTTACTAAACATAAATATGAACTACACATTTCAGCAACTGAAAAGTGATGATTGGATGTCAGAGGCAAACCTCAAAGTATATAAATCCTCACTATTCTCATTTGGCATGCAGCTTCCATCTGGACCCAAGGACCTGGGAAAATCATCTGGAAACAACCTCCACTGGAACCATCCATCTACTCCTCAACATTGGAAGACAGTTTGGTAATTTGGCAACCTGCTTTTACAAACTATCTACTCTGCTATCAAACTCTCATATTGTTACTTGCTTAAGTATTATTATTGCGAATAAACCATTTTAATTTAAACATTTGTTTAAAGGTTTGAGTAGAACCAGTATTGTTATAACTTGCAAACACATAGATTTTGCCAGCAAGAGCAGTACAGTATTATATGCTATCATTCTACTGTTGCATAATACAGTTGCTTGCTATACAAATATCTAAATATAGTCTTGTTGCCAATGGTTACAAATTGCAGTAGTTTTTCTCTATTCAAAAATAAGCTAAAGAGGAAAAGAAACCTCCAGTTTTACATAATTCACCTGTGAAATGATTTTTTCATTCATAATTTAGTTGTTGTTCAAACTCTACTACTTGTTTTTAATTTAAACAGAACTTTGGTACAATGCACCTTAAATTTTGCTAGTATTGTTACTTTGCTAAAGTGTTAACCTAGTGTGTGAAATACATAGTGTTTCCAATTGTAAATATATATCATTTTTTATTTTCCTTCTAATTTGGTGCTATTGGCTCCTGGAGGAATGTACATCTTTTTGGTGAAATAGGAAAAACATCAATTTCATGGATTATTTTCTTGTCTTGTTAGAAATTTTTTTTACTTTTGATATGACATTGATTAGCGTATTTTAAATGTAAAATCCATAACTATTACATTAAAACTACTAAGCTTGAATTATTACATTTGAAATGATAATATCTTATATTGCAATCATAGAGAAAGTGAATAATGTATTCTTACCAGTTCATCAAAGAAATTTAATATAATTAAATGGAGAATAACAAACATGGCAGACAGATTTTTACATGATAAATTGTTGAACATTTCTCCAAAACCTCACTGTCACAAATATCACCATTCTAAAACTGATCCCAAAATTCATAAATTTTCTTTAGTGACACTTAAAGATCAGCCTTAACTATGACCAGGCAAAGTTTGAGTTTGGCCAAATGGTGATTGAAGCAGTATGAGCATCAAATGTAACAAAAATTGTACATTAAAAATCTTTTTTTCTAAGAATAGCTTTTGATAAACACCAATAAAATCACTTTTTCTCTTCAACTTATCCACAGTGAAATAAAATAAAGAATTTTATATTGAATTTCTTGTTGAAGCCTTCCAAGTCATTATTCAATGGAATTTGCTGAAACATTGCTCAAAAAATGAAACAAAAACAACTAACCAATTATTTGGTGACCAGATATTATTGAATACCACAGAAAATGTCCCAAATTGAGATTTTTGAAAGCAAGATTTCAGATTATATAATGGTTAGCAGGAGTGAAAGAGCTTTTGATTTGTAGTTAGCCGGGTTGAAAAATTTCAAATTTCATGATGACAAGTGTTGATTTTGGTAATTTATTGGAAATTCAATAAGAAAATTTCTGTCAACAAATTGATAAGGCAAACAAAAAAATGCATCAAACTTGACTACCATGTGAAAAGAAGTGTTGGAGAGAAAGAATAGAGAATAATTTGGAAAACTTTACAACTTTCTACATACCAAACAGGGAATATTGCTTTGGAGAATTGCAGTCTAGAAAAGGAGCTTATCATGAAAATTGGAAATCTATCGAAAAAATCATCAACAATTGAAAGTATTAATCTGGGATAAAATAAAACAATGGGCAATACATTTTTTAATATTTGCAATGGACTTGATCATTCAACACTTTGAAAAAATGTCATTTTTTTAGTTGTAATTTGAATGATGAACAGCAGATTGGTTGGAAATTTATTTAAAAAAAGCTCATTATTAGAGACAACTGCAATTCATCTAGGTGGAAATTCAATGAAGGGACTTGGATTATTCAACATTTGCAACGGAATTTTGCAATCTGCCAACACTTTGAAGGATACAAATTTTATTTAGTGTAATTTAAACAAAGAAAATTGTAAAATTATAGGCCAACTGCTGAAACATTGCTCAAAAAATTTACTTTATTGTATTGTAACTGTAGAAATTTCTGGCTTGTCACAACTGTAATTGTCCTTGCCAATCATTTACCAATTTGCCAAAGTACTCAAACAAATAGAACCTTTCAAGTTCCTACACAAATAGTCTAACAAATGTAATTTCTGTAGAAATTAATCAAACAAAATACCAGTATTTTGTCCAAAGAATATGTATTGAGTATGTACACTTATGAACTATAGTTTACAGATATTTTATAAATAATACTTACCATATGGTAGAAGTGTTGAAGTAGATGTTGCCTCTGGGGTAGATGGTACCCAACTACCAGAATCAACCCTTTTTTAGGCAAAGGATAAGATATTACATAATCAAACATGTTGACAACAACAACAAGTGTTTATTTACATAAATATGATGTAAGAATTGACCCTTGAGGGGTAACCTACACATAGTTATTGTTGTTTACAACACTATTGCATAATATGATAACCCTTGACCCTGTTTGTTGTGAACAATCCTTATCTGGGGTAAGACCCTTGTTATTGACAGCTTAGGCATAAACAACTGATAAGGAATTGTATAAAAGCAGGGCGTAGGTAGTAGGAGGCTTTCAGTCCTGAATCAACTCCCTTAGCAAACAGGTCTAATATTTCTTTAGAATACAGTTATATTAGTCTTACATTTTGGTTTTATCTTCATCCTCCCTCAATTCTACATCTGTCTTCTAAGTGGCTTACTCCTAATTCAGTTCTATTTGGGCCAGTACCTACCTACAACCACAGCAGGAAAGTACAGAGTAAAATGAGCTTCTGGTTCTAAACAAGCTAGTTTTAGCAACCATCTGATGGCTAGAGAACTGACTATCAACTGTTGATTTCATAGGGTTTATATGCTCTTTTAAGGGTTGATAGTTCACAAATTTCAATATTCACAAAAAAAGTAACATTTGAAGACAAAGAAAAGTTGTGAATATGGTCATGTGTTTATTGTTTTTCTCTTCTAACTAATAGTTGAATTTTGAAGGTTGGAGAGTTGCATAAGATGTAACAATTTGAATAGGACAAATCCAACAATCAAGAAAACATGTGGCTTGTATATTTGACCATTTTTATATTCTACCTTAATAATGATATTCAATTGATTGAGTTTGTAAATTTAGCATCAGTATGTGAGGAGGAAGTATATCTGATTAATGCATGTTAAGTAGAAGAGTATTGTGTTTACAATACTGTTGGATACTGAATATAATCTAAACTTGAATTTTATGCATAATTGATATTTAGTTGAACTAATTGTAGTTCAAAATTATTAATGCATAGATTAATAAATTGTAATAATAATGCTAGGTTGCAAATAGCCATATCCTGTATATAATTTAATAGATTTTATTGCCACGCAAAGTATATGAACTGCCCTATGCGAAACTAGGTCAATCCTGCTTATCTCTATGAGTGCTATCTGCATAGTACAATACTGGTTCAATACTACTTCTCTATTGTAGGGTATAGCTGACAAATGTCTGTGTACAAAAAATTAAACAATAAATATTGGAGGAAGTAAAAAATATGGGAAGTAGACTAGTGAAGAAATTTATTTTGGAGGTCTTGGAATTGGGTTTAGGGGAAAAAAGAATGAAAAAACAAATATTTTGCATAGCAGAATTTTTGAATGACAGTTGTATTACAGTTTCATTAATATTTTTTAATAAATTGAATTATTGTAATTTACTCTCCCACTCTCTTTTTTTCGAATTCAGGAGAAATAATGGTGAGCCAAACTGGTGACGAGGTGAAGATATGGTTTTGACCAGTCGGCATATATTACTGTAAATGGAAAAACCTATACACCAGCTCCTAGTTCTACATCCATTGGAACACGCTGCAAAATTTTTTCCAGAATGTCTAACTTGATCAAAATTCATTATTCTAATTGTATAGTCCACTCTGGTAAAGTAACGTATTGGCATAACTAGTGGAATAAATGAATAAAGTAGAATGGAAAATAAAAGAAGAATAATAGGGAAAATGTAATACAAACGCTTGAAATTTTTCTGAAAGAATGAATTATTCGGTCTAGGAGTAAATGTGAATCTACTCCTAATTCTATACTTAATCCAGCACATCTTTCTCACATAATTGATTGAAAAAGCAAGACATTGACTGTTTTCATTGCAAAACTTTGAACATTTCTCAACTGTAGCATCATTTATAATTCTCGAATCATATCCAGCTGAACAAGATTGATCAATAACGTCATAATAAGGTTGCATTTCTGTTGTTTGTTGGTTTCAACAGTGAATATTAAAAATTTCTAATTTATATTTATAGACTTACTGTCACTCTTTCTCAGATATGTTTTAGCATTATTTTTGGTCTTTAAATTATTCTCATTACCTCCATAAAAAAAATAGCAATATGATTCATCATAGCCAACTACTTTAACATTTTTAAAGGCAGCATCTTGAAGACATCTATCTAAAGTGATTCTTATTTTTTCAAATTTGGTTGATGATGAAATTTGATCAGAGATGACACTAAATCCAAAAAGATCTTGTCCTTCAACTAAAAATAGAAAGCAACCAATTAATTTTTAGCTATACAGACAGACAGACCGACACAGAATATGAATAAACTCAATCTCCCCCTTTCTTTACCTGATATAAAACAGTATGCAAAGCTTATTAAACAAAATATTGGTACAGTCAACTTCATGATCAACTTTTAAACAGCAAAACAAACTCTTTTCACAGAGTATAACTTTCTTATATTAACAACTTGCTTTTATACAGAAAATTTCATTTTTGCTGATTTTTCATTTTTAAACAAATTTCAATTGATTATTAACCTTTTCTTGGTTTACTGTAAAAGTCAATTTTTCAACAATAGCAATAAACTACAAAACTAAAATACTTTTTTAAGACTTTCACCTCTTAATAATGAGCACCTGCTGTTGTTTGAACTAACATTTGAATTATAATTGACATTTTATGCTACTTTAGTTAATTTTTCAATAATTTAATCACATTTTGATGTAATTAAAATATGTTGTTACTTTAAATTACAGAACCATATGAACAACCTGAAAATTGAGTAAACAAGTTTTACATTGAAATTGAAGTATTTAACTGCTTTCAACTTTTGTTCATTCTTTTTCATGAATGGAACAGAATTGATTTTGACCTTGGTTTTTGTTTGGAGGTAGAAATTTATCATTACTAAATTTTGTTTGCTATAGTTTATAAATAAAATTACAAGACAATAAAAGATCTCTCTATCAATGATAATAAATAATCTACTTAACAGGTTATAATTATTTACCGTTTTTATAATAATCTCCATCAGAAAATGAATGGCTGTCTCTTCACTTTATAGATATATATATATATATATATATATCACTAACCAAACTATTCTATGAAAAATCCATAAAAATAATAAAGAAAAAAAAGGGTACGAACATACCTGGGTACATTTGCCACTCTGTTATGTTGGCATCCAGGTATGTTCGCACCCAACCCCATTCAAAACATTTCAAGTAATTGTTAAACAAGCAAAACATTTTTAGTATATTAACTAAATAATTATTATTTTTTATAAATAATAGTCGGGGAATGATTATCTAGTTGTTTCAATTTCTACCAGTTTATTGGCTTATTAGAAATAGCAAAGGTTTTCTTAATAAAAAAATTGGTTAGATAAAATATATTCTGATTAATATGTAGACTTTTTTAAGAGATAAAAGAAATATTATCATTATTTATTCTGCAATACGTGAATGTAGTATGAATAGAATTGTTATTGCCATCATTTTTCAAATCCCTTTCTACAAACGTTGTGAACAATTACACAACAAATCAAGGGTCGTTGGCAAAATTAATGTAAAATGGAATGGAATTCACCTGATATTTGACAGCCAATCAGTGGATAGTGATAAAAGCTTCACTGGTTCATTATATATATTACATAATAACCATTATAATCCTGTGAAATTTTAACCATTAAAACTAAGTAAAAGTAATGAGCTATGTCAGCAATTTGGATTTGATTTCCTTCACTGAATTGCCTACCCAAAACAACTAAAGACAAATGCTTTTCCATACTTTGAAGTTGAAATGAAGAATAATAATTTTAAATTGTTAGATTTCTTACCTAATTTGCATATAAAAAGTATATTTTCTCTTTTCTTTTTTTCATTAAACAATTTCTTAATTCAACAAATATTGGATTCTATTTGAAATGTTTTAATAGATATCAGCCATGTTTGTTATTTATTTATTTATTTATCAATATAAGAGATTTTTTAAAATTGAAATTCAATAGATATATTTGCCTTGGAGCAAAAACCACATTTATATCTACTTTTTCTAAGACACCATGACATTATCTATAGAGTTTATTATTTTAATTTAAAGTTTAAAAACATATGCTCACAGGCTCAATTCCTGCTATTTTTACAAGAAAACAATCTACCAGTTTCCACTGAAAAGATATCAATAATTCTTTCAGATTTGTTTTATATAATAAATAGCTGCATATCTTAGCTGTGTATTGATTAGAAGCTTGGAAGCAAAAGAAATTGGTTTTCTTATTTTCTTTCCATTTTAGTGGGCGTTTTCAACAGTGGGCATTTTTAACAATGGGTGTTTTCAACAATATCCGGAAAACACTTGGATAATAGGCCTATCATTTATTTCATTTATGAAAATGTTTATGTAGTCGAAATACTTTCAATAAAATGTGGACTGCTTTCATAAAATTTCACTGATAACCTTAAAAAGTTTTAGATAAGTTATCTGTGTACTGTATTGGATTTTAACTGATAGAGTGTGATTCCTCATGTATAATTTAACAAAGCTGATGTACAGTTAAATTACAAGAACCAAAATCAATTAGTTTTAAGGTATTTGAAGAATAGAGAAATCTATCAAAAATCTTTAATAATCCATTTCCGATTTTTGTTTTTCTCATTTCTTCCATTTTAGATCAATTGTTCAGCAGATATTCATTTTATACAGTTTCGCACCTCACCTACACTTAGCATCCTCTTATTGTTGCATTATTTTTACTACAGTTTAACAAAAAAAAATAGAGTTAAGACTTATAACCACAACCTTGTGGTTGTTCAAAGGTCATAACCACTATTCTTAATATATAATTGCTCTTGAATTATAAGCTGAATTGGCTTAAATTTAAGTTAAATGAGATTTTACATTAATAAAAAACATAAGGGCTAAAATTTTACAATTTTTGTATTCTACATCAATAATAATCATCACTGTAATCACTTGGATAATTTTGAAAAAATCATATTATTGCGATCAACGCCTTGCGATACGTTTGGGGTTTTTTTCTTTATCTTGTTTTGCAAGATGTGATATCAGTACTCCTGCACCGATTACTACAGCCGAACTGAGAGCAACAAATGAAGTAGCGATCATACTTGTGTGAATGGTTGCTGCTTCTTTATGAATTTGCTTTCCAGCTGGATCATCATTATTTAACTTTTGTTTAATTTCATTTGAGCAATTAGTACTAAGAAGTCTGTAAGTCTTATTTATTGGTTTTAAAAGCTCATCAATTTTAGATAAGGCTTTTTCTCTCCATTTATATTCATTTCTAGTATATTTATGTTGTACTCCATCAGTTTTCATTTTTCTAGGTTCATCAGAAACCACATTTATTACAAAATGTGCTCTTGACCCAAACAGTCCCAATACATAATGAACTGGCTCATAATCCAGGGTATACTTCCATTTATTATCAATAAAAATAGCAAATCCAACATGTCTGACACCATTAGTCTTTCGATAAACTCTAATTTCAATACAGAATAAACTTTCTTCAATATCTCTTTTTAAATTGTCGTAATTTTGCATGTTGGATGGCAAATGAATAATATAAGATAGAATGACTCTTATAAAACACTATAGGCTAAAATAAATGATAATTAGTTTATTTTTAAATTTTTAAATTTTTAAAATTTTTAAAATTTTTTTAATTCCAATATTCACAAAAACGAAAGTAAAAGTTGGAGAGTTGCTTGTTGCGTAGAGTAGCATTAAATCTACAACAATACTATTCAATATTGATAGGCAGATTTTATTTTCACATCTAAAAAACTTTTTCAATTATAAAAATCTGAGTAATTATTTTATTTGCCTGCATTGTCAAAGAAGCAAGAGATGTTTAATAATTTTTCATTCCATATAGGCTGAATTTGATAAACTCAATTCTAAAGACAGCAAAGGTCAAATGTTTTTGTAAGAATGCTCAACAACAGATATATTTCTGCAAAACATACCAGAATCAACCCTTTTTACAAGCAAGGGATAAGATATTACATAACTAAACATGTTGACAACAACAAGTGTTTATTTACATAAATATGATGTAAGAATTGACCCTTGAGGGGTAACCTACTCAAAGTTGTTGTCATTTACATGATAATGTAATATGATAACTCTTTATCCTGTTTGTTGTGAATAATCCATATCTAGAGTTAGACAACTATTATGAGGTTATCATGACTTTTTCTTGATTGGATATTGATTAAGCTTGATTAATGTTTTGTTATCACAACAAAGGCTGAAATTGTAATTGAAGGAATTTTTTGAAATGTATATTATCAGGACTTGTTAAAAATAACTTTGAAATTCATTTTAAAAGGCATTGCCAAAAGTCTTATCAATAGCACATATATCCAGTGAATAATACTTTTAAACCTTTTTAATACTTAGTATGACCACCCTTATTGAAAAGACACAACTGTAGCCTCTATCTAAACCTCTACATTTGTGCAGATATGTTTACCAACCCAAGGTCAGGACTCTTGGCTGGCCACTGTTCCAAGTACCTTATGTTCTTTTCTTTTAGGTACCTTAAGGTACTACCAGATCTATGGCAGGGAGCACCATCCTGCATGAATACATGGTCCTGTGTTTTGGATATAGATCTATCCTTGTCTCATCCGAAAACACATTTGACTTGATTTCATCTGTTCTCCAAGAGACAGAGGAGTCTTTTGCAAAACTTTCTCCTATTTGCTAAATATCTTTTTTTTAATATGGGTTTCTTTGCAGCAACATAGCCTCTCAAGTTGTGGTTCCTTAAAACATTCTCGCTGGTTGATAGGGATATGACTGATATTAGAGGACGATTAGGATATCACCTACAGTTTGCTGTAAATATTGATAATACTATTTCAAATATCTTACTTTTTCTGTAAACTTTCATTCAGTTTTGTCAAGTATTAATGAGGAGGTGAGGGTGAGCCATTGTTAGAAAAAGAAGATTTCTTGGAAAAAATCACTATTGGTGATGGATCTTTGGTTTAAAATCAAAGAGTACTTCTTTGATCTATAAACACACATATGGGCTATAATATTAAAAAAAGATTATTAAAATTAGTTAACTATTACAACTAAATATACAAAATGTATATAAGATTGCAATTGTGCTTCATATAATTGATGAATAAAATAATTTTATTTGTCCTGTTAAATAGGCATTGTAATTAACTCTACAAAGAGTGTATGAATCATCTTTTCTTAGCTCATGAAAAAAGAAGATATTTACTTTGAAATACAACCAAGCTCTATTGGACTAGAGACAATAAGCCCACTTTAAAAGTATTAATAATATATTATAAACAGGGTATGATGTTAATAACTGCTGTCCATACTACAGTAAATGAGTTCCATTCTTTTAAATACAATTAATGTCAATTAAGAGACAATTGTCCTGTATTTTCATAGGGAAAAATGATACATAATTAATGTAAGAACAAATCAATCTTGAACTTCTGGTTTTAGACTAAAAATAAATGTCTTGCATAGAGGTCGCCACTATAACAATTATACATTAAAGTATTTATACAATATAAGGCTTTAGATTTTGATCACTGCAAAATATGAAAATATTTATAACCCAAATTAGAGGTTGTTATTCAATATATATTGCTTTGCATTGTGAACTGTATGCTTGAAAATCTATCTACTAGCTATAAATTCTTAAAGTTATAATAAAACAATATTAGGAATAGCATTAAGGGATTTTTAATTTATTAAACAAACTCTTTTACATTGAAAAAAATATATAAAGATAGATAAAGAATTTTAAAATCATTGAAAATGTATCACAAAAACTGCTAATCAGGGGCATTAGAATGGATTCATAGCTCTTTGAAAAGCTTAACATATCTTGAATATACTAATTTTTAAGATTGCAGATAGTTAACAGTTCATGCTATTCTTTGTTGTCTTGAATTTTCCCCTAGAAAATAAAGTTTATAAAATCATAATACAAATGGCAAAAGAAATAATTTCCTGATGGATTTTTATACCAGTTTTCAATTTGTAAAAACATCCCAAAAGAATTTCATTAAATGAGATGGTTTTAAAGTCTTTCACTTGCAGGGTGATTGCAAAATTTAGAAAATTTTGATAAAAAATGTTACAAAAATATCAAATGGAATGTATCAACACAATTTGAAATTTTTTGGAAAAATTACTTTGTGCCTTTGAATATTTAAATGGGGGTTGAGAAAAAACGTCCCTGGGAAAAAACGTCCTAATTG
Organism: Dimorphilus gyrociliatus; assembly: GCA_904063045.1. Taxonomy (NCBI): domain Eukaryota; kingdom Metazoa; phylum Annelida; class Polychaeta; family Dinophilidae; genus Dimorphilus; species Dimorphilus gyrociliatus. Next base: position 122,920 of record CAJFCJ010000037.1, on the reverse strand, counting down.
TTGGGAAAAAACATCCTAAAGGCTGGGAAAAAACGTCCTATGCCTGGCAAAAGATATACTTGGCATAACTATTGATATTTATAGTCAGAAATGTTTTTCTCTTTGCTGTTTACTTCATTTATAGAATAAAATATTAATATTTTTGAAGAAAGGGATATGTATTGTGATGTTTTTACCAGTTTTCTCTGAATTATGTAATGCTATTAAAAGAGAAATGAGTTATTACCTTGTCTTGTCTGTGAGTGAAAGATAAATTTTGCATTTCTTTGCATATTTTCAGGCTAATTTGTTTTTTAAGCATTGAAACACTGGTACTGATTTAGTTTATTGAATATTACAAGATTATACATTTTTTAAGAACCCTTCTTTCCAGTGAGTTATAATATGAAAGGATGTAATGAAAATTTAAAAAAATAACAGAGATATTTGAATTAAAAAATAATACAAACTTTCCAGCCATTTGTTTGCTATGTCAGCATCACTTTTCAGAGAACGTGTCCATTTAAAAGCATAAATATTACCATGAAAATCTTTTTCACTACAAGCTCCAACACAGAATCCAAGTGCAAGATCTTTAGGTGCACCTATAAAGTTTAAAACATTAACATGTCCATATTTAACTCCTTTCATATAGTAGTGCATTCTTTTTGAATTTGGATTATAAACCAATGCAAAGTATGTTAAATAATCACTAGACAATGGCTTCATAACAATTCCCAATTTTTCTCCCTCTCTAGTTAGTAGTGAACCTTCTCCATTTATTGACATTTTTAATCCCAAATGATAACCTTTTTTAAATGAATAAAATATCTCATCTTGTGGATAATTTGCTGGTAAAAGATATTTTGTTACAATTTCAACTGTAAAATCACTGTTTATAAAATCACCATCATGAACAATCTAAATGTAGAAAAACAAATAATCATCGAAACATCAAAAAACAAAAATTCTAACTTTTAAATAGCTTTCAAATCCAAAATAGATTGAACCATCCTTATTGGTTTTAGAGTTTGAACCAACAATTGTCCCAACTCTGATCCTCCAATATCATGTAATACTGTAGTTGGTGTTAAAGGACCAAAGTTTGTTTCATTGTACCAGTCATACAACAGGATAGTTTCAGAATCCTTGTGCAGGAATGGTAACCTTGTAAAGGCTATTTAAAAAAATTAATTATTTGCCATAAATGGAAAAAATTGCTTACCAATTTGAGAATATTGAAGAAAAAGGAGAAAATGGATAAACATTATGCAAATATTCTGATTGGATAGAACAAAAAAATTCTGTTTCTTTTTATACAAGAACTTAAGATTGATTTTTTTCATTTTTTACATCAATTATACATAATGTTTCCTTATAGAAGAATAAGGCAATTGTCACTTAATTGACTCTAACTGTTTATATAAGAATATAACTCACTGGCTGTAGTCCTGAAAGCTACTCTTAGCATAATATCCTCTTCATAATTAATTAATAATATTTTAAAATATGTCATAATATGAGTAATACCACTTTATAATGAATTTTTTCCTTAGTAATTCATCACTGAAAGATGATTCATGTGCTATTTTGTTAAGATAAAGGTTAAGTTTTCTTACAAAAAATTTCCTTTATGAAGACTATTTATGGATGAAATTAAATGGTTCTATTGGTGTGGGGTACTTTTGTAAATTGGAAAATGATTTGAATCGATGAGCACAACTGTGACCAGCCAGAAATTGTCAAGAACAATATTGTATCAGTGTTTACAGGTGTTTTGCAATTACACATATGGGCTTTCAATAATTAGAATTAATGACAAGTAGTTTTTACTGGGCTATTCAAAATAATTAGTTCAAAAACTTCAAATGTTTATCTAAAAAATGGTTAAAGTTTCTAAATGTAGCTTAACAAAAACAAAAAATATTTGAAGCATTTTTTAATAATGTTTATGGTAAAAGATAAACCAAAAGGTGATAGACCTAGTAATTACAACACCATAGATGGCGAAGCAAATTATTAGGGTATCCAAAGGGTTAGGGTATAAAATAAGTATATTTGTAATATTCTTTTTAGTAGGTAAATTAGTAATTGTCTAATTAGAATAGAGTTTTGAGTGGATTCAACAGAAAGTGTCCACAAATCACTGCTTTTACCCTAACCCTAAACCAGCCCAATTGGGGTGAAACTACCTGTGTTAAACTGTACCCTGGTAATCTGTATCCACTAGTGGGTTAAACCATATTTTTTTCTCTGGGATACATTTACTTTGTTTTTCATGTTTTCAGAGATAAAAATCAAGTCTCCCTCTCTTTTCAGTTCATTAACTAGCATGTAGAATGAGCTTTTTGAGCTCACTTGACTATTCAATCATCTAAAAGTGACATTTTCAGGCTCTAACATGTTAATCATCTTCTTAATAGACTATGGGAAATATGTTTAACAGTTAACAAACTGAAAATGTAATTAATTATTAAAGCTTAGAATGCCAATTTATAAGCTCTCTTGTATTTGGATGATATGAAAATGAAGGCCAGTGGGACATGTTTCATGTTCCCCTTGTTTTCACTTAAGATCAATCTTAAGTTTTGGATGGTCAAAAATTATTTGTAAAATGGTTCTTTTACTATTTTAAATGTTGGACCACAAACCAATAACCCCAATTTACCCAACAATTCAACTGATAGTCTGTTCCAAATATAAGAATTTTATTCATTCTTTTCAAAGATGTCTTTCTTCAGAAAGTTGTCTAGTATGAAATCCATATTTATTTCAAAGTCATAATCTTTTGGTTCTATTGGTCTCTTTTTTCAGTTCTCTTTTTATTTCCACACCAACTTTTTAAATCTTATTTATGCATTTGCAAGTTACAACAGTACTGGTTATACTCGAATCTTTAAACAAAGTGTTTAATTTAAATGGTTTACTTGAAATAAACTACTTAAGCTTGTAACAACATAAAAGATCAATAGCAGAGTAGACAGTTTGTAATAGCTGGTTGCCAAATTACCAAACTAATTTACTGCTCTTGCTGGCAAAATCTATGCATTTGCAAGTTATAACAATACTGGTTCTACTCGAACCTTTAAACAAATGTTTAAATTAAAACGGTTTTTTCACAATAATAATACTTAAGCAAGTAACAATATGAGAGTTCGATAGCAGAGTAGATAGTTCGTAAAAGCAGGTTGCCAAATTACCAAACTGTCTTCCAATGTTGAGGAGTAGATGGATGGTTCCAGTGGAGTTTGTTTCCAGATGATTTTCCCAGGTCCTTGGGTCCAGATGGAAGCTGCATGCCAAATGAGAATAGTGAGGATTTATATACTTTGAGGTTTGTCTCTGACATCCAATCATCACTTTACAGTTGCCGAAATGTGTAGTTCATATTTATCTTTAGTAAGAGGATGTTACAAGGTTGAACATTTAGGAAGGTTAATTGAATTATAACTTGGCCAAACCTTTATTGATAATTAAAGATGAGCCTTCAAGCTGACTAATCAGACTTATGTTTGGCCAATGTTATAGCATTTTCTTGCGTAGGTTTTAAGATGTACATGTATATGTTGCATAAAATAATAGAGTTCAAGCATGTAAAATATAACCAAAGTTGTACACTAATGTCTAATGTTGAAAGGGTAGAAGGTTTGTCCCAGTGGTTGTCTCCATTTGATCTTTCCAGTTCAAGGTAGTACAGTTAGAGTAAAACAGTTAGGGTTTATATACTTGCAGGTTTGTCTCCAATATCATATCATCACTTCACTGTAGGTGGTCTAGGAACAATATGTTACAAAGTTGAACAGATGAGAAAGCTAATTAATCATACTTTGGCCAAATGCTCAACAAGCTCATCAATCACAACTTGGTCAAACCTTGAGTTGCACTTAAACATGAACCTAAAATATGACCAGGCAAGGTCTGAGTTTGGCCAAATGATGATTAATTGCATTTCTGGCATAGGTTTTTGAATAAGTGGTATATTGTAGCATACATAGTATAAACATCAAATATATAAAAAGTTGTACTCTACTAAGCCAAGTAAATTGTAATAATTTTAAAAAGACTTCTAATGCATTTCAATTAAATTCTTCATTACTTTTGTATGATTAAATTGAATAATAAGATTTTCAAATTCATTTGCAGAATCCCATATATTTCCTAAATCATGTTTGACTAGATTTTCAAGAATATTGAATATTATTTGACTATTTTCAGCGGCGTAGTGTTGAAAATTCATTTTAGAATTAAATTCATAAGCGTTATTGGCTTTTACAAGAGAATTTGCCACTTTTGTTATAAAATATGAATCTGAGAAGCTATAGTCAAAAGAGAACATATAATGATTAAATGGATTCAATACTGATGTCCATTTCTCTCCAAATGATTTTATTATATTTTCTAATTGACTTTCAACAAATGATACAATTTCCATTTTATTCTCTCCATTAGCTTTCATTATTTCAAGTTGTTTATATCCTTCCAAAATGGCTGACCATATTTTTATAGATTTAGCAAATTTTTCATCCTTCTTTCCATTACCAATTTTAACTATAACCTTAATAATATCATGTTGAAAAAATTCCAGTCTCGTTCCAAGAAATCCATACAAATTTATTTTAAAATCCTCATTTGAAGATTCTAAAATGATACAGAAAAACTCTGAAATCCATCTTTTGGCAATGTCATTGGCAGGAAATTCAAAATGTAAATGTTTTTGAAGTAGATGAAATACAGTATTTCTCAGTAGATTTTTGTTCTTTTCCCAAAATTTTAATACATTTTCAATGATCTTATGGTTGCTTGAATCACATTTTTTTGGTTGAGTGGTAATTAGGTCAGAGACATCAATCTTTTCAAGGCCATTATATATGCTTAAAAAGTTTTTTGTTATCTTTATATAGTTTTTCCAAAGTAAAGGATTTTGTTTATTAAATAGAAAATCTTTTAATGCTTTTATACTATAGAGCAATTTTTGGTTTCTTGATAGGCCTATATTCTGGAAGAATTGCTGTTCATTTTCAATACCTATAAATAGACCAGAGACTTTTTCATTCATATCCCCATTCATTTTCAAATGATGAATACCAAACTGATTAAAAGGATCTAAATATTTCAACCAGTTTTCTCCATAAGTATTTAATAAACTATCTAAAAACATTTGAATTTCTATTGGTGGAAATTTTATTGGCCATTCCAAAAGTATTTTCGTATTTGCCATAAATGAGAAAATATCTTCACTAATCCTAATTGTATTTCTATACAAATTGGTTGGAAGCAGATAAAAGGATAATGCACTTTCATAGTTTTCTATATGTTTCTTAGATAATCCAATATACATAGCCATTCTATTATTGAAATTGCCTATATCTTGTGAATGGAAAATGTTGCAACTGTTTAATTTAAAATCTGTTGGTGATGAGAAAATTTTCTAAAAAAATAAAATTTCTTCTGATGATAAAAATTTTTCAAACAGAATTTCATTCTCTTTGAATTGAGTAATCATTTTATTAAATATGTCATCATAGGAGCAGATTGGTAGGTTAAATCCACCAATTTTATAAAAGTATTGAAATAGTTTATAGGCTTTGTCGAATGACTTTATTACAATGTTAATTTGTTTATTGCATTTGGCTTTTACTAAATTATAAGCCTGAAGAAGTAATTCCTCTCTAAAGTTGTTATTAGGATCAGACATATTGTAATATCTAGCTAGAAGGGAAGAAAATTTTGCCTTCAATTTGAATAAATTTGCATCTATTATAAAAATATGATACCAGCTATTGCATCAACAGCTTCTCTCACATTATCAACCGTTTTCCATTGACGATGTACTGTTCTTGCTTGGCCAATTTATGTGTTTGCAAGTTATAACAATACTGGTTCTACTCGAACCTTTAAACAAATGTTTAAATTAAAACGGTTTTTTCACAATAATAATACTTAAGCAAGTAACAATATGAGAGTTTGATAGCAGAGTAGATAGTTTGTAAAAGCAGGTTGCCAAATTACCAAACTGTCTTCCAATGTTGAGGAGTAGATGGATGGTTCCAGTGGAGGTTGTTTCCAGATGATTTTCCCATGTCCTTGGGTCCAGATGGAAGCTGCATGCCAAATGAGAATAGTGAGGATTTATATACTTTGAGGTTTGCCTCTGACATCCAATCATCACTTTACAGTTGCCGAAATGTGTAGTTCATATTTATGTTTAGTAAGAGGATGTTACAAGGTTGAACATTTAGGAAGGTTAATTGAATTATAACTTGGCCACACCCTAGGCAAGTTAATTAAATTATAACTTGGCCAAACCTTTATTGGTAATTAAAGATGAGCCTTCAAGCTGACTAATCAGACTTATGTTTGGCCAATGTTATAGCATTTTCTTGCGTTGGTTTTAAGATGTACATGTATAAGTTGCATCAAATAATAGAGTTCGAGCATGTAAAATATAACAAAAGTTGTACAACGAAAACGCCTGAAAAATATATCAAATAGACTGGAAGCTCTTATATCGCCCAACCAATTTGGACCATATTTTGAATTCATATATATTATCAATTCATTAAATTTCTTGACAAATTTCGATTTTCTATTCACATTTTCATTGACAATATTTTCACGGAGATAATTCAATATTTCTTTCAACATTTCAACAATTCTATGAAAGTAATCATTTTCAAAATAGAGTCTCCTATGTGTCAATTCCTTCTGAATTGAAAGAGTAAAGTCCACAGAGGAGATTTTCCATTTTAAAATTGAAAGTAATTGTTCACTTAATTCTGAATATGATTTAACATTTAAAATCTTGCAGATAATTTTGGAAAATTTGTCAAAAATTTAAAAAAGTAAATGTTGGATTTGATGAGAAATACTCCATTGCTATTCTATATGCCTTTTCTCTCATAGTATGAGGCATATCATCCTCTATCCAATTTAGAATTTCATGTGCTTTTATTGAGCATAGTTCTGGTGTTACAGCTGAAAATTGAACATTCTTACAAGTAGTAGACTTTGTTAGAGAAATGAGAAGACAGAGAAAAACAATTGTAATGATAAATTTCATTATTTTCTTTCCAATATCAAAATATCAAAACAATGGCTACCTCTATAGGCTTATGTAAAAACTGTATTATTATAACCAATATTAAAACTAATAGTGCATTTAAGTTAATAAGCCAATTATATACAATTGAACATTATCTATTTTTGGGATAAAAAGGAGAAAAAATTTCCCAAATAATTATATATATTATTTAGAAATTAACTTTCTATTATTAATTTAATTTGCAATCTTTAAGATAAAAGTGAATAAAGAGGTTTTGAAAACTGCTCAAAAACTAATTGCAATGGTCAAATGTACTTGTCAGATACATTAGTATGATCTGCAATAATATTGGATATGAAAAATTCAATGTTCGTGCATTTAACTTTAAGATGAAATGTAAAAGGGAGCAGGAAAACTTGTCTCTGGGAAAATTCGTCCCCTGTTAACAAGAGCAAGTTTTATCATTTTTGATACAGTTGATGAAAAATGAGAAAGTTATCAGATTTAACAAACTGCTTTGTTTCTTCATCTTTTTTAATAAAAGAAGGGATGGAGAAAAGTTGAACAAATGGTTCTTTGACAACCTTTAATTTACCATCCAGATACCAAATTAGCGTGAGACAGATACCAAGAAACAGGGACCAATAGCATAAGCTACTGGAAGGAGAGATGATAACTTAGAGATATAGAAGAATAGAGAGACAATGTTTGAGAATGGCAAATGAGGAAGGACAGTTGCTCTGCTACTCTTTGCCCATGTTCATGTTCTGGGTCTACATATAAATCTAAAACAATTTTAACATTAGATATTTGTCACTTTACCAGTTGATTTCCCTAATTCTGAATCGCTTCAAACGATTCTCATTATTTACAATATTTGTTGGTTTTCTATCAGAGCTCTAACCATTTTCTGCCAGTTCCAGAGACAAGACTCCAGACCTTTACCTTTAATATTTCACTCTCTTAGAGTTTGTAATAAGATTGGTTTGCAGATGTTCATAGTCGAGTTTGTGACTCTATTAAACAAATGCTGCCATCTAGCCAATGGAAAAATTATCCCAAGAAATCTTCTGCTTACTTTCTCTATTTTCTATATGCACACATTCCTGGCTGGAGAGTTTACATAATAATAATAGTAATAATAGTGATATTAATAAATGACTCGCTTACATACCATGTGACTTGTTAATTGATTTATGTTCTTTGTTAAAGTCTATAAGTAACTTTAATGTCAACATATTGAAATAGTTTTAAAACAAATTATTGATAATATTTAATACTGTTTACAAAAAATTTAAAAAAAGAAATTTTTATTTATCTAGTTTTAAATTTTCTTTACAAATTTAAATTGGAAATTTTTAATATCGATCTTATCTTTTGACTGCAAAACAATAGATAATAAAAAATTCATTATCTTTTTCTAGACACGTCTTATTTAAAAAAGAAAAGCACTATTATTCACTAAAATTGAAAATGTTCTATTCTAGTTTCAGTCAAATTTGGTGTTTAATACCAGTTTTTTTATTAAAAACAGCAATAGGAACAGCAATAGGTAAGATAAAACAATGTAAAACTAAATAACTTGATATAGGGATAGATATATTCTTTAATTTTGATTTTAAGGTGAAAAATTGCTAAATATTGCTGATCTGTCAATGAATTCTAGTTGTACTGCTGAATCAACAAGACCTTCAACTGATTTATTTACATTCGAATGCGAAAATGCTTTATCTCCACAATGGATTAATATAAATCCTTGGATTTCGAACTGTAGTCCTAGTTGTTATAAAGAAAAATATTCGTTAACATTTAAAAAAGAGTATGATATTTGCGAAATATGCCTATCTCAACCATTTTTTAATGATGAAAATAAGGTAAAACAAGTTGAATTTTGCTTTAATGGCCAACAATCGATGAATGTTAAATTGGATATGGAAAAAAATATTGAATGTTACCTACCCAAACTGAATTATGGAAAAAATGTTCAAACGATGACATTCATCATTGGTCATCGTTATAAAAATAGAAATACAGGCCTAAGTTCAATAGTGATATATGCCTATGATAATGGTATATAAATCTCTAAATGGGTGTCCTTCTATTTCTTAATCACTCTACTCTCTTCTCTTACAGATACATCAGAAAATATGACATCTGCTGACTATTTTACAGATGTTTCTTCAACAGCAAATGGAGCGACTTGTACTGCAAAAAGTCAACTATCTGAAAATTGGAATTGTCGATTGGCTCTAGATTTTCAAAGTTATCTTTTTTTTAAAAATAAGCAAGAATGGGTGGCAGATTGCACAGGAAGTGACTGTATTGGACAATATATAAATATTACATTTGAAAAATATGGCAAACCAACTATATATTGCCTTACAAATAAACAATCATCTAAAATGTATATTATAAAAGTAATGGAAAAATGGACTTCTGGTTTAATAAAATTACAAGATTTAAAACCAAATCAAAAGCAGCAATGTTTTGAGTATAATGAAGAATTTATTGAAACTGGACTATATCTAGAATCAAGAGAGATACAAGCTAATAAAAATATTGGATTTGCACAAGTTCAAGTGTTTGTAAAGGGTTTGTTGTAGTTTGTAAAAATTTTAAAACTTAATTATGTTCAATATCTATTCTATTAGAGTTATTTGCAAGAGACTACACACTAGCAGGCACTTCCACTTATGCTTATAAACTTCCATCCTACATTCATAACAAATTTAAATCATTCAGTTTTCAATTGTTCAAAAGAAACAGTAGCTTTTCAGATGATTGTGGTGACATAATAATTTCATTCTATTCCAATATGGATGTTGTATTTAAAATTTTCATATCAAATTTATTGAAGAGCTATATTGAAATTGTAACTCCTAATTTCATAGTCAAAGCAATGGAAGTCGATAAATTTTTTATTCTTTGTAATGAAACAAATGATTTTTGGATTTCTATGTCTAATGATACGATTCAATTTGGCAAGGGCCTATTGTATAATGTAAATACAATTTTAACTACTCAGTTCAAAGTCAATAGAATTACAGAAGTGTCATGGAAATCTAAAGAATCCAGTTTTAAAAATAGCATCAAAATTAATGACATAGGTATCATTGAAATTTAAATTGAAAAGTGTCTATTTTTTTGTTTATCTCATTATTTCTATTTAAAAAATAGATGGACGAAACGTTTTTATACATAATAGAGAATCGTGTTCAAAAGTACCAAGCCAATATCTAACTGACAGACTGGTTTCTACTTGCGTTGCTCTACCAAATAAATCAACTATAATTGAAACTATTAATTTAAATGGAATACCAATCAATAGGCATTCAATAAAAACTAAACCGGAAATTGTTTTGAAATTTGACAAACATTTATTTAACTTCATCCATGTTCAAGTTGGTTATAAAAACTCTTACAAAGAACATGACGTAATGTTTTGTACATTGAAAATTGCGGCTATTAGCAATAATAATTATCATAGATTTGTTTTTACGTGTGATCAACTGAATAGTACAATTACAAATTTATACTTTATGATCAGTACAACTGCAACACAATTGAGTAGTGTTGAAATTTGTCATGTAAATCCTTAAAAAGAAAAAAAATGCTTTAACGAATTTTAAAATGTTTTGTTTGTGATTCACTAATTCTCAACTATGTCATTGTTGGGATTAGGAAAATGTTGTTCCAATTTTGGGGAATCTTTTCCTCTGTTTAGCATTTGTGACTCTTTAAATATTTCAAAAATATAAAATGTGACTGTAATTTTCAATCTAAGTGTGAATATCTTTCAAACATTGTCACGTGATGTGCTTTGCCAATTTATGTATTTGGAAGTTAAAACAGTACTGGTTCTACTCGAATCTTTTAAACAATTGTTTTAATTAAATGTTTTATTTGAAATGGAAATACTTGAGAAAATAACAATGTGAAAGTTCAATAGCAGTGTAGATGATTTGTAATAGCAGATTGCCAAAGACTGTCTCCAGAGGAGTTTGTTCCCAGGTGCTTGGATCCAGATACAATTGAATAGAATGAAAATAGCAAGGATTTATATACTTTGAGGTTTGCCTATGATATTCAGTCATACACTGCTAACACAAATGTTGGCAAAATATCAAAGTATTTTTGATGATCTTTTCCCCTCAGATTCAGATTGTCCTTCCCTATACTTTACCAAAAGATATTCAGATCAATCTGAAGTAGATTGTAGGTAATCCAGTTTTTTTCTTCTGACTATTTGCAAGTAATCTTTTCAAAGAGATTTCTATAGAATTTTTTGGTTTGAAGCCTAATTGAACATTTTGTATAGCTATGAACAAGGGGATTTATTGTTGAATTTGAGACAGTAATTGCTGTAAATAAATCAACAAATAATCTATACTCTGCATCCGACAAAGAAAATATTTTTTTCCTGATACGATAAGTTGAAAGAGCAATTATGGATGGTACAGTCATAATAATGGTATTGTAGATTAATAAAATGGTTAAGGCTTTAATATTACTTCCTTCTGATCTTGAATTGTCAACATTTGATAAATCAGAAATTGCTCTTCTGTGTTTGTATATTGCTCTAAGAATTGGAAAATATAATAGTAAACTGGTAATAGCATTTTCAAGCATAATTAATGTTAATGTAAAAGATGATATAATAATTATCATGAAAACAGCTTGAATCAGAATGATACAGCTCTAAAAAGTCATTTCTACTCTATTGACAGAATAAAAGAATAGTAGGCTTATTGAATAAAGAATGTCAGTGATTATCAAAGCTGTTACTCCAAAATTTTGTAATTTCCATAAATCTTTATTAATTAAACGAATTAAAATTAAATTAAAATTTAGACAAAATCCAACAACTTGATTTAAACAGGAAATAACAAGTAAAAAGTTTTTAACATAATCCATCAATCAATACGTTTTGAAAGAAACAGTCTCGCAGTAAATTCAAATTCAATATTTATAGAGTAAAAGGTTTAAGTAAATTATTAAGGATAATGTTCTACAAATTTATAAACTTTTTACAAACTGCTTATCTCTTCATCAATTATTTATAGATTAATATAAGAAAATGCTGTATAATTTGCTTTGTTAATAAGAGATCAGTTTTGTAAATTAACAATTTACTCTTGTGCTCTGCATCACTTCCCTGGTGATCTTCTATCTCTACACCAGCCAAGAAATTTTTTCCTACTACATACAGTAAGGTAAACAAATATAAATGGAAGAAATTTGGTCATATCATTTTCAGAGTAAATTCTTACTTGTTGTCTAATGTGATCCTTAAAAGTTTATAGTTCAGTTCTCTAACTGTCAACTGATTATTTAAAATTACATTTTATTATGACTATTTGTGGACAAACTTGAAAGCTTCTATTTGATTGAGTACTTTGGTAAATTTTTAAATGATTAGAAAGGGTTGTTGTAACTACACCTTAAGACCTAATGTATCTGATGACATAACTAAGAGAAAATGTTTAATATTGTTATTAAAATGTATTAGATTCATGTAGATTTATGTACAAAAGTTAATCAATTTTCTTCCTCTACAGTAACTGGAGATGGTGAAAAATTTGTAATAGGGTTCATTTTTTTCAAATTCATTATCTTTTGAACAAATCTGCCATAAAAAAAATATCATGCAACTCCATAGAATCCTTAATTGCAGCAAATTTCCTCCAATAAACATAGAATTTTTTCTGTCTTTCCTAAAAATAAAATAAATTATACTTTGCATTTTAAATAATGAAATTTTATCTGATTAGTCACGTGATATATAATATTTTCAAATGTCAATTGGCCCATAAAGGATATTTTTTGAGAATGTAAAGAGCAATAAGCTATGCAAATCTGTTTAATGCATTTGAAATAATTGAAACTATCCAATATATAATTTTCTACTGGCAAACATAATGTAGAATTATAGAATTGTAAGAAGGACACGTGATTCTCATCATACTTGTTTATACAGGAAATAACTGCTTAAGTCAATTTTGAAATTAAATAAACAAACACCAGATGGCGTTGGAAACAGTTTGAAAAACAAAATACTTGCATTTTACTTTTAGGTTATATTCAATATTTTCTCTATTTTTTCTGCCTCTATTGAGCAATATATCCATTTGAATTGTGTAATACTCATATAGAGTTGATAATGAGAATATGAATGGCTTATTAACTGAATTTATAGGGATTAAGAATACTATAAGCCGGATCCTAATGTCGTTGTTTATTGTCAATTCTCTTATTGATGATAGAATGACTGAAATTATAAATAAAAATTTTTTTACCAGTTTTCATGATGTGTAGTTATTTTTCTTTTAGAATGTTTTACCTAAAGTTGACAATGGAAACCAACACAAAATATTAGTTGGGATTGTTACCAGAAAGGACTTTTTGATTTGATTCTTTTTTCTATTATATTTGAACAGTGATACGATAATTTTCTGGAAGTTGTGTATTATTGAAATGAATTTGAATTACAGTTTTTAAATAGACACCAAAATCCAATACAACATCTTTTAAAGAACATTCCACCATTTTCAATATCTTCAACAAGGCCTGGCAATAGCGAAATTATTTTGTCTTCAATGATGTGATTTTCGTATGAGATATGTCTAAATACAATAGTAAAGGAGTGTCAAGGTTAGTCAATGATGTCATACTGGAAATTGGATTATGAAAAATTCTTGCCATTTTGCTGTATTTTTAAAACCGTACACTCTAGGCCTATATTTTTTATCATTAATAGAAAGTGAGTTGATTAATGTGTTGAAAAAACAGATGAACACAGTTGGGACAAGAACGAAATTCCTATGATCGTAATACAACAAAGTACAATTTGCAATCTTGTAAGTGTTATGTTGCAATTGTTCACTCTGATCCACATCATTAAAAATCTATGTAATTCTTTTCTTGCCTGCATTGTCAAAGAAGCCAGAGATGTTTAATATTCTTCCATTTGATATAGGCTGAATTTGATAAACTGAATTCTAAAGACAGCAAAGGTTGAATGTTTTTGTAAGAATGCTCAACAACAGATATATTTCTGCAAAACATACCAGAATCAACCCTTTTTATAAACAAAGGGTAAGATATTACATAACCAAACATTTTGACAACAATAACAAGTGTTTATGTACATAAATATGATGTAACAATTGACTCTTAAGGGTTTAACTACACAAAATTGTTGTGGTTTACATGATATTGTAATATGATAACACTTGATCCTGTTAGTTGTTAATAATCCATATCTAGGGTTTGACCTTGTTGTTGATACCAAGGCGTAAACAACTGATAAGGAATTGTATAAAATGCAGGACATAGGTAGTAAGAGGCATTTATTCCTGAATGAACCATCTTAGTGAACAGGACTAGTATTACTTTAGAATACAGTTCTATTATTCTTACAATTTGGTAATATCTTTTATTTTAGTTTTATTCACTGGAATTCCCATCTTTAATCTCTTCTTCCAGTCAAAAATTCTCTGTTATCTGATACAATGTAGTTATAACAGAAATAAGTGTGATATAGCTCAGTAAGTGATTGTTAATGCTATCATGAAGTTATTGTGACTTTCTCTTGATTGGATATTGATTAAGCTTGATTAATGTTTTGTTAACACAACAAAGGCTGAAATTGTAATTGAAGGAATTTTTTAAAAGTCTTTGGTATTTGGTATATTTTAAAGCAAGAAAATTGTAAAATTAAAGGCCAACTTCTGACACATTGCTCAAAAAATGAAACAATAAATATTGGAGGTTATAAAAAACATGAGAAATAGACTAGTGAAGACATTTATTTTAGAGGTCATAGAATTGGGTTTAGGGAAAAATAGAATGAAAAGGCAAATATTTTGCATTGCAGAATTTTTGAATGACAGTTCTATTACAGTTTCACTAATATTTTTAGATAAATCAAATTATTTTAATAGACTCTCCCACTGGCTTTTTTTTGCATTACTGAGAAATAATGGTGTGCCAAACTTATGATAATTTTCAGATAGGCTTTTAATCAGTCGGCATGAACTATAGTAAATGATAAATCCAAGACACCAACTCTTTCTATTACACTCACTAGGACACTTTGAAAAATCTTTTCCATCATGTTTAACAATATCCGTATTGAACTTTATACTATAATAGTCCACTCTGGTATAGCCATTTATTGGCATAACTAGTTGGAGAAATGAATAAATTAGAATGGAAAATAAAGAAGAATAATAGGGAGAATGTAATACCAACGCTTGAAATCTTTCTGAAAGAATGCATTATTTGGTGTAGCTGTAAATTGAGTTGTACTCTTTATTTTATTCTTTATCCAGCATATCTTTCTCTCATAATTGATTGAAAAAGCCAGACATTGCTTGTTCTCATTACAAAACTTTGAACATTTCTCAACTGTAGCATCATTTATAATATTCATATCACTTCCAGCAGAGCAAGATTGATCAAGAACATGATAATAAGGTTGCATTTCTGTTGACACTAAATCCAAAAAGATCTTGTCCTTCAACTAAAAATAGACAATGACCAATTAATTTTTAGCTACACAGACAGACAGACCAACACAAGATATGAATCTTGCCCTCTCTTTACCTGATATAAAACAGTATGCAAAGCTTATTAAAAAGAAAATCTGTTTAGTCAACTTCATGATGAACAGCCATTTATTTCACAAAGTATAATTTTCTTAAATATCAACTCACTTTTATACTAACCCTTTTCATTGTTTACTGCAGAAGTCACTTTTTGAACAATAGCAATAAACTACAAAACTACAAAGAGCTGTTTAGTACTTTCACCTTTTAATTATGAGCACCTGATGTTGTTTGAACTAACATTTGAATGATGATTGACATTTTATACTACTTTAGTTAATTTTTCAATAATTTAATCACATTTTGATGTAATTAAAATATGTTGTTACTTTAAATTACAGAACCATATGAACAACCTGAAAATTGACCATACATGCTTAAAAATTACTTTGAAATTGAAGTATTTAACTAGTTTCAACTTTTGTTCATTCTTTTTCATGAATGGAACAGAATTGATTTTGACCTTTGCTTTTTTTGCAGGCAGAAATTTCACTATTTACTCCAATAAACTTATTTTCAAAGTTATGAAAAACTGCTATTATCGTCAATAATAATTAATTTACCTTTTTTTATTTTTGATAGATTCCCAGAATAATATTTCACTGAGAATTTTGTAAAATTAATATCAAAAATCAATCAAAATGTCTGACTTGAAATGAGTACAAATATTAAAAACTGGTATATTCTAAGTAACAAAATATAATGGAATTTTATAGATGGAAAAGTAGGTTTTAATAATTTACACACATATATATATACTGTATATAGTATATAGAATAGTATTCAAAATAATACATTTATTAATGCATGTTAGTTATTTTAAAGTGGCAGTGGAAAAAACCACAAAACTGTGGGCGTTTTCAACAACATCCCCTATAGAAAAGAACAATGTAACAATATTAGGAAGATTTTTTTAATAAAACTCTTATTTACAAACCAAAAATGGTAAGAAACATCAAAAAAGAAAAAAAAGAATATTAATTTACTTCCCATTTTCTTTTCTTTTAACTGTCTTCAAATATACTATATATATATATATATATATATATATACTTCATGTAAACAAAGACAATTAGTTTTTTAAATTATATGTGCAATGATTTATTGTCTGATATTTTTAACTATAAAATCACAATTTTTTTAATGAGACAAGACTTTTATTATACAGAACAGATGACTTATATAAAGTAAGCGACTTAAAAATCCGGACACTGTAAATTTTGAACATTAAAAATGTTTTTCTTTATCAAAAAAGATTTGTTTTTTTTTTAATTTTGTAGCTGTTAATTATTAGGTAAAACTTGGATCTACATATAAATTTCTATCAAATAGTTTTTAGATAACTTTTTTCATCAATTTTTTGTGTTTTTTTCTTATTTGTCACTGAGACATATGGGGTTGGGAAAAAATATCCTTGGGAAAAAACGTCCTAAAGGTTGGGAAAAAATTTTCTAAAGTCTGGGAAAAAACATCCCATGCATGGCTAAAGATATTCTAGGTATAATTATTCATACTTTTAATCAGAAATATTTTTCTCTTTGTTGTTTACTTCATTTATAGAATAAAATATTAATATTGTTCAAGAAAAGTATATGTATTGTAATGTTTATACCAGTTTTCTCTGAATTATGTAATGCTTTAAAATAGAAATGAATTATTTCATTGTATTGTTTATAAGTGAAAGATAAATTTTACATTTCTTGGCATATTTTCAGAAGAAGCTATTCTAAACAGTTTTTACATTCTAAAATATGAGGCCTTTGAGAGAAAGGAATTTTTGGACTTTTTCCAATACATTGAATGTACTTGGATTAAACATTCAATTTGGACATCAGATTGTTGGTCTGTATTTGGTCTTGCCATCAGGACCAACAATGATGCTGAAGGATGGCACAGAAGAATAAATGAAAAGACTCCTGCAAAAGGGTCATTTTATATGGTCATAGACATTTTAAAACAGGAATCAAGTCTTATTCCAGTTGTAGAGAAACTTCTATAAGAGAAAAGGCTAAAGAAGTATATGAAGAAAAGTGTGATCCAGATGCAGAACCAAGTATTTGCTGTTTGGGATGAATACAAATTGGGCATAATTACATCTGCTATCCTCTTGAAGAAGATTGCATCAATCTATTCAAAATAATTCTTAGTGTCTTAACATACTTTGTTTATATTCTAGTAATATTTAAACTTTGTGTAAAATTTTTAGCTTTTTCTTTTTTAATACATTTTTATAAATTGGAGCAGGTGAAACTGTACTGGATTAAACCATACAAATAAAAGGGGTTAAACCATACACATTAAGGGGTAAACCCTAACCCAGCCCTGGATCCTTTTTTAAGCGCTGCATTGTTCCTAACCTTTAGTTTGGACCCACCTAATTACAAATCAATTGTTGGAATATTTTTCCTAACCCTTTCCCAGCCCAAAATCTCACCCCAAAAGAACTGCAAAATGGGCGTTTTCAGCAGCGCCCATCTAACTGTATAGAGATTTAGGATCACCAGTATACGAGTTAGTTATAAATCAACAAATATGTTTTTCATTTGGTGATTAACTGTTTTTTTCAGTGTCATTCTCACAAAACCAGATGAGACTGAACTATATAGATCATCTGTAAATGTAAATCAAGACACTCAATTTGTAATCCCATATAATACTTTTAAAAATATAATAGAATCCAGGACAATTACTCAAAGTTTCACATGTACTGAAGGAATGGACAAGTTTTCTTTTAACTTGAAAACTCTATTTTTAAGAAAGGAATTATTTACTTTCTCAAAAAATGTAGTACATTTTACACATTTATTTAATTTTCCTATCTAGACTATCAACCTTATTATGAGCTTTACATCACAATTAAAATCTCAACTATAGAATCATCATCAAACACTGTTGTCTTTTATGGTGTAGATACACAATGGAATTGCAAGTAAGCATTTTTTTAACATTTTGAAAATGAAGAAAAAA
Source organism: Dimorphilus gyrociliatus (assembly GCA_904063045.1). NCBI lineage: Eukaryota > Metazoa > Annelida > Polychaeta > Dinophilidae > Dimorphilus > Dimorphilus gyrociliatus. Next base: position 104,323 of record CAJFCJ010000037.1, on the reverse strand, counting down.
TATTTTCATTCATAATGAGAAATAAGTGAGAGTTAATGTGAATTTTAATTATGTTATTTTAGTTATACCTTCCCAAATCCTGATAAAGCAATTTTGGATAAATCTAAAACTGCTTTTGTTGGATATGCTAAAGATAATGTTGTAGTAACTAAAGTTTGTTCTGCAAAATCTGCATTGATGAGATTAACTTGTACTAAAGTTGACGCTTTTGAGTTCAACCTGGATATTCCAATTTACTTTACACCTAATAGTGATCCATGATCATCTTTATCAGGTGATCAACATTTTCAGGAGACACATGCCATTTTTGGATCAGATGAACAATCTTGCTGAGAATGATAGGATTTTCCTTGAATACTTCCTTCAAATATTGAAATCATTCCAAACTGTAAAAAGTAAAAGTAGAAATAAAAATAAACGAAAAATATGTATTTTTCAATAGAAATTAAAAAGAAATTGACAAAACAAAGTGAAAAAAGTAGAATTATAGCTTTAGTAGTTTTGCTGTTCATTTTAAAAGTATTTATAGTTTTCTTTTATTACCAAAAAATGAAAATGGTATGTGGCTGACAAATGGAACTTTTTATATTTATATGCAGTTTTTAGTGGTAAGATCATTGATCTTCAAATGAAACATTTTGTAACAGGTTTTGCAGTTATTTCATTATATTAGTTCATTGACATAATTTGGTTAAAGCACATATTTTTAGCATTCAGGTTATTATCCTGTTCACTTTTGTTTTGCGAGATGGTATTAGTGCAGTAAAAAAGTAGGTCGTACTGCAGTTGTTAACTGTTGTTTGTAGTAATGATCTATTGTTTGTTTGGTGTCAGATTCCCTACCTGCCTAGGAAGATTTGGAATCAGAGACTTTGAATAAAGTATGCTCTGTTATCTTGTATATTTCTGCAAATTTATTGACAAGAAAAATGATAGTAGTGAAATTGAGGACAGAATAAGACAAGCTGCAACAGCAAAGATTCAATAAAAATTTCAATAACCTTGAAAAAATTATCATAGAAGATCAACTGTCATTTGCCTCTTATCAACTGTATTAAATATTTATTTTTGCTGTTGTACTGTTTGGACAGGTTGGGGCTTGGGTTAAACCATGTTAAACATTGTGATGTTTTCTGTTATATCACCTCCCGATGTGTCACTTGAACAGTATGAACATACACCAGATCTATCCTGTGTAGTTACTGGAGACAATTGTGTAGACAAAATTGATTTGTCTTTCACTGACCTTCAATTAGAACAAAAAAAAAGTTACATATTAGAAATCCCGACTTTCAACCTTTCACCACATTTTTAACTAAAGAAAAGAATAGATAATAACAGCTATGGAGTATAAATATAAAAGAAGTCTGGATTAATAATTTATTGGCTACATCAAAATCAAAAAAGACAGAAACAGAATTCTCATACTTCAAGAGTCTCAATTACTTTTGCAAAGCAACTTTAGGCAAAATTATTATCTATTCATATATAAGATTACGTAATCAGTATCGAAATGAAGGCTCTGAAAACCTGATAAACTATCTAATCCTGTGTGTGAGTGCTTTCTACAAATTTATCAAAGAGAGATAAGAATTTGTAGTGCTAAAAACACAAAATCTTAATATCATAATATTGATAATTATAAACATATTCAAAACATTTTTGCAGTATTTCGTATCTAAAATAAAGTTTGACTAGAACAGTAAAAATCAATAAAAAGCTATTTTCAGTTAGGCTTTATAGAATTTCCTTTTTTCTTATTGTCAAGTATTGAATAGATTGAATGGGATAATCTCGAAATATAAAAGACACCTTGACAACAGCTGAAAATATATTTACAAGTTAAAGACAAATTTTTCTTCCTTCTTCTTTAAAGAAGAATTATTTTTTATATGTAGCTGTTAAGTTAGTGAATGTTGAAAGTAGCTAGTTGACTAGCTTGATAGATTATTCAATCTGTTGTCATTATGGTTTCATCCAACTCATCTATTATCATTTTATTCATGATATTACCTTGGATAAGTTGCTTTGATTTTAATTCCATAAATAATGGTAAATCTTTAATTATTCCATCTGGCCATCATAGGATTACAACTACAATAAGACCATCATCATTGACTGTTGAACATGGTGCAAATATTACACTTGCTTCTCAATTCACTAAAATAGTAATAGAAAATGACAATGTAGAAATGAATGGTTTAAAAAAATCAAAAAATTTATATGAATGTTGAAGAAATTCCAATAAAAGATGATTTTATTTTAGAATTTTTAGATAATGGTAAAAAGAACAAAGTAGTTTTTTCTTAGCATAAAATAATGGTTTTTTTTTCTTATTTTTAAATATGAAAGATAGATTTCGGTTGAAATTCAAATTTAATGATGAACACCTATATCTATGCCATAATATCAATTTAAACAGTAGAGTTTTACAAGTAAATATGTCTTTTTAATTACTAATTTGAAAAAAAAATTAGTTGGGAGAGATTTTAATGATTTTTGATTGTTTGTTTTTAGTTTGTAAATGATGCTTTTGGATGAAAACTCTTACTGTGGATGTGAGTACTGCAAAAGAAACTTGCCAAGAAATTCAATGTTCTACTGGTATAGTTGATATTAGAAATTGTAAAAGACATAAATGTTAATATTTTATATTATGAATAAATTAATCAATTAAATCAATTTGTTTGAACTCAACAGCTGATGAAATACTTGATAGTCTTGTAATACCAACTTTCCGTCAATGTTATGGAGGATTAAATAATGGAATTCTGGTAAGAAATTCAAACAAAGTGTCAATATCAAATGTAGATAGCGAAAAGGCTGCTATCAACTTTCAAGATTCAAATATTCAGCTAATTGAGTTGGTATAATTAGTTTTATTAAGTATTTTTACTTTTTGATGTTTGAAATATTGATTTCTTTTTTTTGTTGTTGTTTTTATAAAGAAATATACAAATTCGAAATTCAACATCTAGAAATGCCATTTCTTTAATGAATGATAAAAAATTTTATAATTACAATCTAAATTCAATTATTCTGGAAAATAACTGGCAGGGTCTTTGTATTCAATCCAATAATAAATTTATGATTAATGATATTAAAACAGAAAGTATATATATATAAGAAAAAAATGTAGACTTCTTTTATAACTAAAAGTCAAAATATTACATTACAATGTAACATTGCACAAAGACAAAACTATCTGTCTATAAATTCAATGGGAGAAGGTTTGCTTGCTATTACGTCATATCACATTCTTTAATAGTACTCTTTTTTTTAACTAAATGTTTTTTATCCTTAATTTTAGATAAAGAAATCAGTGTTTTGCTTTACAATCTGTGCAAAGTTTAATGTTATATAAGGCAACATTAAAAAATTCCTACATCAGAGTAAATTTACTATATAGAACCTTTACAATTGAATCTAGTTGCTTTGAAGATACTAATTTCAACATAATACACACTAAGGCAAAAAAAGAACAAGAAACAAAATATCAATAAGAAATACTACATTTTACGGAAATTCATTTAGATATTTAAGTTTTATAGATTATAATATTATCCAAAAATCAACAAGTGCTGAAATTGTCAATAATAAATTTTTAGGAGTATGTTTTCAATTTAAACATTTTCATAACTCAGAATTATGGAATAGATATATTCAGATTTGGACCCGATTTAAAAATAGAAAACAATTATTTTGAATCATTACTTGATTGTAATAATGTGACCCAATTATCTCAATGTAGAAATGTTCTACAAGAAAATGTTAATGTAACAATTATCTTTAGCTGCTCCGCACTAAAATTTAATACAGCTATAGTTAGTTTAAAAGGTGTAAGTAATTATATAAAGAATACTGTTTTTGATGGAGTAGCTCTGAGTTTAATGCTTAGTGAAGAAGTAATTGTAAAAGAATCAAATTTCTTATCATCTCAAATTGGCTTACAAATTACTTTATTATATAAAGTTGAAAATCTAATGATATCAAATATCCTTGTAGAATCTATTAGAGGAGCTGGATTGGATTTAATTGGTTCATATAATAGAATTTCAATTGAAAATAGTAATTTTAATAAAAATCTTAATTCAATTAAATTAACTCAAATGAATCATCAAATTCCAATTTATAAACCATCTTTTGAATATTCAATTTCTTCACCAATTACTTTCTGTACAATTGGAGCAGTTTTCAATTTACAATATAAATCACTACTATGGTTTGATTCACATTGGTTTGATTTCTCAAAGGAAGGATGCTCAGCAATTTTAACAATTCCTTATGGTTTTATTTTTAGAATACAGATTTTATCTGGATCTATTTCAACTAAAGATACACACATTTTTCCAAAGAATAAATCACCTTATACTCTACACAATGTGAATCAAGTATATAGAATCTTAAATATTACTACTCTCTCATACAAATAACTCCAACTTTTCCAAAACAGCAAGAAATATTTATTTATGAAAATGATATGAGAATACAATTAAACAGATATTATCATAAATATTCATTGAAGATTCTCTTCTCTTCAATCAAAAGACCAGGTTCAGTTAAATTTTATCATTAGTATTGAAATAAACTAGTTTTTTTTCTTATATTCAGTAACTCAATGTACATTTGAGAATAATCTTTGTGGATGGAAAATTCTATTTCCAAACTCTATCTATAAGCAAATCAGATTAACAGAAAGGAAAACGACGGATTGTTGGTATGATGGGGAAAAAGATCCTCAGTTTTTTCAACATGCCATAATCTTTTCACCAAATTGCTGTTCAAGCCAAACAGTATTTTTGAAAAAAGAGAATTTTCATATCTTATATCAAAGAATCAATTAGAAATTAGTGACGATATTGGAAAAATCGTTACATATAGAGATTTCAATAATAATTTAAAGAGTACTGATATATGGTTATTAACAAATTCTCCAAATTTACAACACCAATCCAATAATCATTCTCCTTTTAAACATGATATTATAAAACCTTTTGTTTGTAGAGAGTTTAATACTTTTGCTTGTGATAATAATTGTTTTAAAAGAGGAGTTTGCTTCCATGGAATATGCATTTGTGATTCTGGTTGGACAAAGGCTGATTGCTCTCAAATTACATGTAAAAATGTTGGATATTGTAATAAGCATGGAAAATGTATTGGTCCAAATTTTTGTCAATGTGATCCAGGATGGTATGGAAAAAGATGTTCAATATCGAAATGTCCACGATATACAAATTGTAAACAATGCACAGAAAAAAATGCTTGTGGATGGTGTGATTCTACTCAAAGATGTATGCCTGGAACTCCTAGTTTACCTTATAGATCTTGTCCTGATTGGTTTTACTGGAATTGTCTTACTATCAAGCCAAATTCTTGTTCCAATCAAATATTATCATTTAATTGTATTGAACATTATTGTTCTAGTGCTGCTGATAAAGTATGTCAACAATGTATTGACATTAATAATTGTTATCAAAAAACAAAAACTGGGTGTAGAGTATGGAATGAAAAGAAATGCCCAGATGGCTTTCCACATACAGATTTGACCTCTGAGCAAAGATTAAATGACATTCAATTCAAGGAAAACATTATTCAGATACCCAATTCTTCAACATTGTACAAATGTGATAGCAATGAGAGATTAAATGGTGATTTGAACGATGAATATGAAATATTTGTACTAGAAGACGGAAGTGATGTAATTAACGCTGTTGGAAATATTATAATAAGTAGAAAGAATTATAGAATTCATCATGAAGTCTTGAACAGCATGAAAGTATTATCAAATTTTGAAATAATGGTTGCACATGTAATAAATCCATTGGATATATTTAAAATATGCTCATTTGAAAATAAATGGTAAATTTAATAAAATTAATGATGAGAAAACGGTACATATGGCTCCATCTGATGATGAATTGTCAAAATTCCTTCAAAATTCAAATGACAAGGGGAAAATAATTGATAATGATAAGAAAATTAATATGAAATGTTTAGGAGAAGTGTACCAGTATAAAGGTGAATCTCTTCGATCTTATTACATCATCGTAGAAGATTCGGAGATATTTGAAAAAAAAGATGTTGTCATCGTTAAAAATACTTTAGGTTTTCTAGAAAAAGTTGAAAGTTCTTATCAAACAATTAATAAAGATTTGTTTATAAAATCATCATTATTAGACTGTTCAAATTATAATATTGAAAATGAAGAGTTTGACAAAATACCAGTTTATTCATATCAATTATACTGCAGAGGAGAAAATAATAATCATAATTTATACTACTCACAAACAGATGATATTATTGACAATGGTAAAATCATTATTGGACAAAAAGTATCTACTTCACTTGGTTATGTAATTAATTCAAAAACTTTGTTGAATGGATGGAAAATGATTGAATTAATCAATTTAGGTTCATTGACAAATCTTCTAGATGAAATTAATATAAATTTTAATCAAATTACAAAAAAAACTAATTCAATTTCAACCAATTCTAATGATAAATTAGAGCTATCAATTCAAGAGAATTTACCATCAGTAATGCTAGATGTAAGTGTTTAATGAAATTAAAAAGAATAAGAATCTGAAATATTAATGTAATAAACCTTTATCTTTATTTTATTATTAGAAAAAGGTGGCTAAGGTGTCAATTGTATCAAAGGCTATTTCATCAATTCAAACAACAATGGAAATAAAAATCCTGCCTGATTATGGTGTTAAATATTTCAAATCTTCTTTGGCTATAAATCATGATATTTATATCAACTATGATATTTCTAAGGAGGAACTTATCAATTTAGATTTGAAATTGATGGCTTTAATTTCCCTGGTATAGTATCTACATCAGAATTTTCAGTTGGAACAGTTACTCTTCAATCAAGAGATAATTTTCTCTTTCAATCTAAGAACTGTACACTTTCAAGTTTATTGTACAGTTCACTTATCTTCTACAACAAAACAAATTTAGACAATCATAGGACAATAGCGGAAAAGCAAAGGAAAAATTTGCATGTCAGCATTAAATGGAATTGGATATGGAAAAGTTAATATTCCATTTAAATCAAAATTTTCTCTAAAATGGCCACTTTATAAAAATACTATAAAATCTAAAAAATTAAATGAAAACTTGAAATATTTTGCTAGAAAAGGATCATTGAAATCTGTAAACAACTGGCTTGCAAGTATAGTATCAAAGAAATCATTGTAAATATATTTTACCTATAATTATCTATGTATAAACAGGTATAGAAATTGAAAATTTTTCTACAAAAACAAATAATCAACTATCAATGGATATGGTGATAAATAAAAAAATAGAAATTAAAACTGGATACTCTGATGGACATATTTGTGATGAAAGAGAAGCAAACACTGGTAGTGTTATGTTAAATGATATCACAATTAAAGGAAAAATAGGTTTTCTATTTATGAAAAAGACATATTTTATATCAATTGTATAAAGAAAGACTTTCCTATATTTAGGTAAATGTTTTCTTTTTTACAATATATACTATTTTGATAATAAAAACAAAAAATATTTACAAAATTTCAGCCAAGGTAGCAACTATGAACGTAGAATGAGAAGAAAGTATGACATTTGTAAATGTGGTCAATATGGCAATGACATCAAAAATGGACTCTACAATAAGAAAAATAAACAATGTATGTGTCCTTGTAGATGTGAAAATGGAAAAAGGGAATTTAGTTATAAATATGAATCTGGAGCTTGACTTTGTTGTCCTGATGGATCTGCAAAAAGTATTTATGACATATATAATTCTTGTCCATGTATATGTCCTGATGGAACACCATCTAGATTGATATTTGGGCTATGTTCTTGCCAACCATGTTCTAAATGTTCAATAGACAGAGCTGAGAAGAGGCACCATCTGGTGAGTGTACTTGCAGAAATCAGTGTGGCATCAATGGTATTTGTCTATCTGAAAGGAAAGGTAAAGAGTGTGAACAACCAGTTTGTAGTCCTTCAAAAAATTGTAACAATCATGGTATTTGTAAACCAGTCATGAATTGTAAAGCAACCTGTCAATGCTTTAGACAATGGATGGGTAACGCCTGTGAAATACGTAATCCAAGGGTAGCTTGGGGTGATCCTCATTTAGAAACATTGGATGGTAGAGCATTTGATTACTTTGGTATTGTTAAATTTTGGGGCTGTATTTCACCATCTTTGTCATATCAATATAGATTCTATGCTTATAAAACTACATCATTCATTGGAGCAATTGTCATCAAAGTAGGAAATTCATCTGTTTTAACTGTGACTACTAAACTAAATATAACAGCTGATGATTTTCCTTCTCTAAGATTGGATGGATCTTTAATTGATAACTTGAACAGTAACCATTCCTATAAGTTTGACAATGACACAATTCGTCTGGATATTTCACCAAAATCTTCTCTCATAAACAAGAAAGATCCGACTATTTTGATAACATCAGTCAAATACAATAGTGGATCATCAATCTCAGTTATCACATCATTCAGTGAGAAAATGAAATGTCAATACTTAAGTTTGTCAATTACTGGCAGTGAAAAAATGTTTAATCAAACTTCTGGCATATGTGGAGTGATGAATGATGAAGACAGTGATGACTTTAAAGGCCCAAATGGTGAAAACTTTACATCACATATTGATTTTGTTGAATCATGGAGAATGACAAGTACCTATAGACAAAATAGAGGTCTATTAAACACTTGGTCATTTCATCTATCTAACTTTCATAAAGATGATGTTATGGATTCTAGTTATACTCTCTCTTCTCATAAACCTATTTATAGCCTCAAATATATTAACCAATCAAAAATTGATCTTGCTTCGGAGTTATGTGCAGGTGATGATGTGAATGAAGATGACAAGAAAAGATGTATATATGATGTTGTTATGTCAGATGATCCTTCTATAGCCAAACAAGGTATTTTGACATTGAAGCAATGTAAAAATCAATGCTCAAATAGAGGAACTTGTCAAGATAAAGTATGTGTTTGCATTGATGGATGGTCTGGAGAATATTGCGAAATAGGGTTCTGTGATCAATGTGTCAATGGTAATTGTTCTGAAGGATTCTGCTCTTGTTTTAAAGGTTTTGAGGGATCAACATGTGAGATAGAGGCATTCTGTGAGGGAAACTGTTCTTCAAGAGGAATTTGTGTGAAAACTGGTGTTTGTGAGTGTGAAATAGGTTGGACAGGTAATAATTGTTCTGAGGTAGCAATATGTCAAAAGGGATGTTCAAACCATGGAGTGTGTATTGATCATGATAAATGTAAATGTGAAGTAGGATATACAGGACCAACTTGTTTACTGTATTCTTGCGAGAATATGAACTACTGCACCAATCATGGATCTTGTCTGGGATTTGATGAATGCTTGTGTGAGGATGGATGGAAAGGAGATGCCTGTTCAATTGCAATTTGTGAGAAAGATTGTTCATTGAATGGAGAGTGTATTGCACCCAATAAGTGTTTATGTAATAATGGATTTCATGGAGATTATTGTGAACATTTAAAATCATGTCCAGATTTAATGAATTGCAATGGTCATGGAATTTGTAAGAATGAAACAGAGTGCATCTGTGATAGTGGTTTCACTGGAAGAAATTGTAGTGTACCAGAGTGTGATCCACCATACTCATTGAATGGTACATGTATTTCAGCCAATGAGTGCAAGTGTGACCTAGGATTTGAAGGAATGACTTGTTCTGAATTTTCATGTGAATCATTAAATTTTTGTTCAGGTCGAGGTAGTTATATTTCATTTGATAATTGTTCATGTGATCTTTTATGGTATGGACCAAAATACTCTGAAACATCATGTAAAAATCAATCAAATTGCTCAGGAAATGGCATATGTGTGGCACCAAATGTTTGTAAATGTAAAAATGGTTTCACAGGAGAGGATTGCTCTGAAAAAGCTGTTCCAAATATAGATAAACCACAATTTTTAAGTGATGATTATACAGTAGTTGTTGATGAACTCATTTCAAACAATGAATATTTATTACAAATTCAGGCTAATGACACAGATATAGGATCTACTAAAGGAATCTTCTATAGTTTAGGCTTCTCAAATATTTCTGTAACAATTGATGAAATAACAGGCGTGTTGCAATCTAATGTAGAATTTAAACCAGGAAGTTACAATGTAGAAGTAGTAGCAATGGAAAATACATTATCAAAGTTATCTTCTTCAGCCTCTGTAACTATAAATGTTGAGGATGTAAATAAATGTGCAGTAATTAAACATCCAGTTTTGAATGATAAGATTCTGTTAAATTCAAGTATACCTCAAGGATCCTTGGTATTAAGGATAGATGCAACTGACCTTGATTATGGTTTGAAAGGAGAGCTGACATACAAACTAGAGAAAACTGAAAAAGAATCAAATATTTTTGAAGTTAGAGGAAATTCAACAGAAATAGTAACAGTAAAGTATCCTCTTCCAGTTGGACGATTTGAACATCGTCTTATTGCTTTAGATAAATCTGATGATCCTTGTTCAAGTACATCCACCTTTGTTGTTTATATTCAACAAGGAGAAGAAGTGGAAGTTACAACTGTAAAACCTGAAGATGGAACTATTTCTAAAAGTATACAAAGTACATTACCAAATGAGGAAAGTACTCTGAATGAATTTAGTACAGAAGAAGATACAGATTTTACTACTAAAGCATTTTCAAATTACCTAACTACATCTGGTGGAGAAATTATTGATACCACATCATATTCACAAACAGTTATTAAGAAAACTTCTGAAATGACTTATTTAATAATTGCTATTTCCAGTGTTGGTGTAATGGTGTCAATTGCCATATTAACATTTTTGTTCTTATTTATTAAAGCCAAAAAGGGAAAAGGATATATATAAACATTTTATTTATCAAAGTCAATAATATTTTTATTGTCACTTTTTTAATATGCCATGTTCTTTGCAATGTAAACTTGATAAAATGCCATTATTCAAAAATCTTGAGCAGTTATACAATCAGTTACCATACATCACGTGATCAAAGATAAACAAAGAGAGAGTTATTTCTTGTGTTGAAAAATCAAGGTAACTTTTTAAACCTTGATCATTTTAATTCCAAATATGACTTAGTCTTTTTTTAATTTTCCTGTAACACCAATTCTGTGACACTTCTCAACTCTGAAAGGTGAGATTATTTCCCACATTAATGCATCCATTCTCTGGTTTCGCATGAGGCAAGCATAGGCTTACAAGAGTCAAACATTTGCTCAAGAACAGAAATGCTTTCTCTAAACGAACATTGGCTGGATTAGAGTTTTTGGCAAGAAAGAAAATGAATTAATAGAAAATTATCCCAAGAGGATATTTGAAAAAAGTATTTATTGATTTGAAGTTAGAATGGTTCCATTGAAAAATTTGGGGTAATAAAAAGGTTAGTGATTCACAAAGGATAACTCAGGGTAAAGCAATGCATTTGGGGTCATTTTCTGTCCTATCCGAAGGAAAATCTTTTTTGGAATGTAAACATGATGTTTGTGAAAATTTTTCAAAATTCTTGGAAATAATGATATTTAGACATTAGACATGATAGAACATTAAAATAACTTTTATTTTCTAGGAATTAGCATAATGGAACTTTACATTCTGATCAAAATATAAATAGCTTCTAATCTACTTGTAGGTTTGTGATAAATTGAATGAGTCAATATTGAAGAGATGGGTTGTATTTGTTTTAGAATTGGTTGCAAACTGTCTTTTATACTATATATATATATATATACTTTTTGAAAATTATGCATAATCATTTCCACATTTTTCATTAGGTCTATAAAAATTAGTGAGAGAGAGAGAGATTATAAGAATTTAAATGAAATTTATTATTAAGAATATCATTCATCTACATGTTTTCTTCATATTCAATAACTTTTTTAATATAGTTGTATTGGCTTGCTGTTTGGGAAAATATAGATTTTCCATGTAGACACCCTATAATAATCAAGCTAGCTACTCCACTTGCTGTCCATTTCCCACCAATATTACAGGATAGAGGACCTCCACCATCACCCTAAAAGAAATTTATATTAAATGATATATATACATATTGAAAAGATAATTTCAATTACATAGCAAATTTGAGAATCAGCAGTTTCAATACCATACCCACAGATTTTTTCTGGATAATTTAATAGTGTTATTTGCTTATTAGCTTTCTTAATCATTTCATTAGCACAAATGTGTTGTGTTTTCAATTGAATTTTAGTTTTCATCAAATAAGAACTAGCATCTGTGGCTAAAATTAAAAAAAAAATAATATTATTTCAAAATTCTCATTTATTATTTTATGTTTGAAAAATAATTTTACACTTACAATTTTGTGATAAATATCCAAAACCGGAAGTGTAGCATTTATAGTCTTCATTACCAGTTAGAGGTTGATTATCTAAACAAGCAGTGTTGATTGAATCTGACATTTTAACAGCTCTATCCAATTTTAGTATGGCTATATCATTCTGGCTAAAAATCTCATTATAGTCTGGATGGATATGGATTTTTGTCACATTATATTGTTTTCCATTGTATAATTTAGTAGATCCCAATTTTACAATGAAGGTTACTGCTCTGAACAGATATCCTTAATTAATAAAACAACTATGTCTGATGACATTTAAAATTTAAAACAAATGGTAAAAAATAAAAAACGAACTGTGGTACGCAATAAGCAGCTGTAAGTACAAATCGTTCATGAATAAGAATTCCACCACAAACAAAGTTGTTTGTATATGTTGTTTGTATTATTTGTACCTAATATATAGGATATTGTAGTATTTTTACTAAAATGAACTTTTCATCTCCACCTACTTCCCCCAATTTAAAATTTTACCTGCCATGGAAATTCCCCTGCAGAGGTAACCCTTCTTCCTCCAATAATTAATGGACTACTACCTAGAACACCGCAATTTTTATGATTGAGTCCAACTGTAGGCCTAATTTTAGGTTTTTGAGTCATAGGTGAAGGTGGAACAGTTGGTCTTGTTAACTTGATGTTAATATTATTTTTTATAGTCTTCTCTATCCATCTGTAATTTTTTCCAGTTTGTGAATATAATATTAAACCATTTTTATACAATTTGGTCGAATTCTGTAAAATTCCTCCAACAAACCATTTTCCATTAACTTTACAACTTAATGGAGATCCTATATCGTACTGCAAAATGATATAACAAAAAGATGGATATTAAGTTTTTATCTTAATAAAATACTATCAAAAATTGTGTACATAGATAGATTGACTTTGAGAAGTCTTGGAAGATTTTGCACAAAGCGTTTCCGGATATAAAGTATAGTTGATGAAGAAAGACTCCTTGCATTGTTGTTCATTAACCAGATTTTGTTGCAGTTTTGTAAGGTTATAAGTAAGAATTTTTGGCTCTTTAAATACAAAAATGATATTTAAAAAAGAAACAAAAAAACAATCATCTCTTTTATCATTCTTACTTAATGTTCCATAACTTGTAACATAGCATTCATATTCCTCCATTCCATTCAGATTTTGTTCAATTAAGCAGGCAGGGTTAATTTTATCACTGAATTCAATCTCCTTTTCCAACCTTATTAGAGCTAGATTATAATTAATTGGAAGATGGCTATACTTTGAGTGTTTTATAAACTTTTCTCCATAGTATGCTTTTCCACTATATCTCTTTGAAGATCCAGCAATAATTGAGAATTTTGTATATCTAAAATTTTGAATGAAAAATTCAACAAATAGAGAAAAATTGTATTTAAGAGAGAATATAACAATTTTTCTTTTTACCTATCAAGTTCACAAGCTGCAGTAGTTAGAATAAATCTTTTATGAACAATTGCTCCTTCACATACAATGTAATAGGTACTGTTTATAAGTCCATATATCCAAACCTTTAAATTAGAACAAGTGTTGTATAAAATACTTTAAAAAAACAAACCAAACTTTATCATACATGCCATGGAAAGTCTGCTATTGAAGCATTTTTTACTGCACTAATATTACCAGTTCTACCGCAAAGTGGCTTATTAATATCAATATCTGAAGAAATAACCCCAAAGGAATAAAGTAGTATTAATTAACAATCAAAAAATAGTCTCAACCTGGTTTTGATGTTTGGCAAACTCCATCAGCTATTTTAATCTCATCAAAAGCAATATCTCCTGTATAGCCTTTACTATAAAATCCATAGAACAGCAATCTCTGATACTGCTTTGTTTAATGACAATTGAAAAACAATCGAATATATTTGAAATATTTCTTTTTTGAATCTTACCACAATTTTAGAAGAATTTCCATGGATTGTATGTGAAAATTTTAGCCATTGCTTTCCTTGATTTTCATGTTTATATAGAAGAGTTTCATTACCAACTATTATCTGTTTATTTTTGTCTAAAGTGACTAATGAGACAAGAAAATGACCCATATCTTCTCCATACATATTATATATAAATGATAAACAAATTTTCTTATTTATATAGACAATTGGAGATTCTAGAATAGCAACATCTGTCTCATAGGCATAGCTTGCCTCAAAATAGACAAATTGACCAAAATATGTCTGTTGCGGGCCAGTTTCTAATGAAGGTGTTTTTGTGCCAATTGACCAATTAAAACTAGACTTTTGTGTATAATTACAAAATCCTTTCTCAAATGTACATTGCAATCTTTCGGGAGGATATTCTGTATTGTTTAATCAACCAATTACTTAAAATTTTTATTGAGCATATCAAAGAAATCACTACTAATACTTACTATTAGCAATAGGTCTTACAGTTGATGTTGCTGCTGTTGTTGCTGCTGTTGATTCTTCTGACCCTACTTTACAGCTTTCCATTTTAAGTTGATCAATGGCAAATGAATAACTACTGAACCATTTACATTCTCGTTCAAAAATTATCTATAACCAATTTTTTAAAATAGATTTAATCTTTTGTCAATCCTTTTTTAAAAATATCAAAAATTACATTATAGCTTCCAACTGGAAGATCAACTGTTCTCTTAATCCATCCATTTCCACTTGAGCTTGGATTATCCAATAGTAAATTTTGTTGATTTCCCTTACCTTTTGTATAGATTTTTATACCATTTGCAACATTATTACCACTTATAAAGTAATAGAATGAAAATTTGCATCCTTTCTCATTGATTGTTACTAGAGGACTGTGGAAACTTTCAATAACTCCATTCTTACAAAAGTAAGAGTTAATGTGAGCAAAATGTCCTTTAATGATAAATATAGATTAGTTTTAATGATTGATGGAAACTATATATATTTACCTGTTTTACTTACATCCTGATAAGGTGGTAAATAGTGTATAGTTGGATCATTTATTTGCCAACTACTTCCATTGGTTTGCTGGGAGTATTGACAGAAATTTTTCAAGTTAAAGTTACAATTCAACTTTACTGATAGGGAAGATGGAGGAGAAAGTGTAGGTAAATCATCTATAATGACAAACAACAAAACAAAACAAATAACAATTAATCCATATCTTTCAGTTAATTTCAAGAAAATAATTAAATAATTCAAACATACTTGAACAACTATTTATTTCAATATTGTCAATAGCCACTATAGAATCACTTTCAGTGACTTTTTCAGCTTTGATAATGCACTATAAAAAGTGAATAGCTGTTTTATACAATATATTAAATATAGTATACATATACAGTCTACACCGTAAATATCTGTATTGATGTCTATACACAAATGAGATAGCTGACAAGGGGGGAAAAAAAGAACAAGATGACCTAGATCAATTGAAAAATCAAAATTCCTTATCAGAAAAGACTGTCAAAGACTTTAAGGAAGAAAAAGCTTATCAAATGATTATAAAAAGAGCTGAAAAACACCATCCACAAAATTTTAAATGAATAGGGAGGTGGATGTCTATCAGCAATGGCTAAAATAGATGTTTTCATCATTGATGAATCCTAGACCAACTGACAATATAGCAGTTAGATGACAAATCAAGACTATCTAGTAATAAGCTTCCTGTTGGATAGTTACCTCTCAGACTTGATTATATTGATATTTTTATTGTAGACTGTATATATTTCATTCAAACCTGATCAAAATTGCCATTTAAACTGATTTCTTTTGTAATCCATTTTTTATAATCAGAATAACTTGCAGAAAAGACTTTTACTTGTAAAACACGTCCATTCTTCAATGCGTAAATATATAGTTTATCAGTGAAAGATGTTAGAAGAAGATCAAATTTTAAACATAGAAAAATTGTAGAAATTATTGGAATTTTCAATTTTTTCGAATATAGATAAGCTTCTTTGATAAAAGAACTATTCTGTTTTGCGTACATGCATTTTCCTAAAAATTGTTATTATTATAACACAAAGACAATTAATCATTGATTAATAATGTAAAAACCTGTAGAGTTTAAAGATGAATTTAAGTGTCCTCTACGAAATTTGTAAATTCTTAGATCATCTGGTACAGTTGTTTCCAGTAAACAATTATCTGTTTCAAAGTCGCATTGCCAAAATACAATCTTACCTTTTTTTTTTTGTTTTTGCAACAAAGAAAATGAATTATAAGGTTTTTATTTAATTATTTGATAAACAATAAAAAACTAACCTTTGGCAAAGGAAAGTAAAACTATGAGATATATAAGAAAATTCACAAATATTAAATTCATTTTATAGCTAAACTTCCTTTAACACAAAGTCTTATCATCAAAAGCTTTTATAAGGAATGCACAAAAAATGATTCATTTCTTCCCAAACTAAATTTTTTTCAATATGAATGTAATGAAATATTTTCAAGTGAAAAACACATTACAAATAAAATTCTTAACAAAAACTTTACTTAACAATTCAAGCAATGGGTAAAAATATATTGCACAATACAGGTAGTTATTAAGTGATTAGGAAGCAAATAGCATTTAGTTCAGTAATTCTCAATAAACTTTCCTAATCACCTACTTTCCAGGAGATTATTAATATTTAAATCAACTGAACTCCATTTAACTTTGCCTTTGTTCAACTGGACAGACCTTTTCATTGAAACCATTAAAGTTGTATATTCATATTCTGTACAGTTGGATTCATGTATGACCTTATCTCAATTGAAACACCTGGACAGTCATCTCCACCATTAGATGGAGGTGAATTTTCACACTTTCTCCTTCTAGTCTGAATTTCTTCTTCACCACATATGGTTTCACAATCTCCCCCTGCTGACAACTTAGACCCAACTACCTGCAGTACGACAGTTTGCCTCCTTTTTGGGTAAGTACATACTCATTGTACACCCTCTTGAATTCATTTTTGGTTCATAAAAGTGACCAGGCGGACAGGTTTGAGGCCAACCAATGCCATTTTGGCAATGATAATAAATTTGACAATCAACAAAACTGGGGGAACTGTGATATTTTTATCAGGAGCTCATTCATTAGTTTTTGAAAACCATGGTGTGTCATATTTATTATTATCCGAACTGCACTGTTTATAAGACATTGTAGACCTTATAGTAGGATGGAATCTTGTTGATATGATAAAATTACTCTCTAAATATTAAGATAAGACTATTGATATAGTATTTAAAAAACAAATCACCTTATTTATCTAACAACAAAGAATCTTCAATTTTCATCTCCTATTTCTATCATATAATAAATCTGTTATAATAAGAGATTAATCTTGATTTTGTAATCTCGCAGTTTTCACAAAATAAAGAGAAAGTTGAAATATGTGTAACAAAAATACATGTCTCTTGTCTCTCCCTAATCTTGTTTATTACATTAATCAACTTTTTTGAAAAATTGCTGTAGTATTTCAATTCATTACTAAAAGAATATACTTGTTTACTATTTATTGTACAATCTTGCTATTTAGGGTTAGGGTTTTACAAATGCATGTTAAATAGTTATTCAAACAAGTCCAGATAAATTGTACATGTGTATTTTTAAGCTCTATTCTACAATAGAAAAGTAGTGTTGAACTAGTCCTGATAGCACTAATAATAGAGATCTGCTAGGTTTGACATACTTTTGCATAAGGTCAATGTCTCTTCAAAATTACCTTAGAATCTTTGAAATCTTTTACAATTATTCAAATAGTCCATTACTCATCTTTCAATTCCCAAATAAGTTTTTATCTTTTATTTTGATGCAACGTTTTAACAAATTTTCAATCTCTTCAATTTGTTCTTTATTCAAATTACACCATTTTAAATCAAGTTTCTTCAGAGTATTTGTTGACATTTGGAGTCCTTTACAAATATTCAAAAATCCATTGCCCATCTCTGCATTCCCACATAGGAATACTATTTCTATTCTGGAACAATATTTAAGCAATTTTCCAATCTCTGTACTTTGTTCTTCATTTAAACTACACCACTGAAACATGATAGTCTTTAAAGAATTTGATGACATTTTGAGTCCTTCACAAATATTCCATAATCCTCTACCAAACTCTGTATTCTCTGACAGACCTATTGTTTCTATTTTAAAACAATATTTCAACAATTCACCAATCTCTATACTTTGTTCTTCATTTAAGTTACATGCAAGCAAATCAAGATTCTTCAAAGAGTTTGAAGACATTTTAAGTCCTTCACAAATATTCATTAGTCCATTATCCATCTTTGTATTCCCACAAAGTTTTATACCTTCTAATCTGCAACAGAGTTTTAACAAATTTCCAATTTCTTTACTTTGTTCTTCATTTAAATTGCACCATTGGAAATCAATATTTTTCAAAGTAGATGTTGACATTTCCAGTCCTATACAAATTTCCAATATTCCATTACCCATATTTGCATTTCCACAATAATTTATTGTTTCTATTCTTGTACAATTTTTTAGTAAATTTCCAATTTCTCTACTCTGTTCTTCACTTAAATTACAATTATTGAAAAGAAGACTTTTCAAAGTGTTAGATGACTTTTGCAGTCCTTCACAAATATTCCTTATTCCATTACCCATCCCTTCATTCCCAGACAGATTTATTAGTTCTAAACTAAAACAATGTTTTAATAATTTTCCAATTTCCCTACTTTGTTCTTCATTTAAATTACACCATTCTAAATCCAGATTCCGCAGACTATTTGATGACATTTTAAGCCCTTGGCAAATATTTAATATACCATTACCCATATCTCTATTTGAACTTATATTCACTGTTTCAATTCTGGAACAATGTTTTAGCAAATTTCCAACCTCTGTACTGTGTTCTTCATTTAAATTACACCATTGTATATTAAGATTTTTCAAAGTACTTGAAGACATTTTAAGTCCTTCACAAACATTTATTATTCCATTATCCATCTCTTCATTACCACATAGATTTATTGTTTGTATTCTGCAACAATATTCCAGTAATTTTCCAATCTCTGTCCCTTGTTTATCGCTTAAGTCACACAAACGTAAATCAAGAATCTTTAATGTATTTGAAGAGAATCTGAGTCCTTTGCAAATAGTCATCAAACCATTTGTTGTTTTTATTCTCGACATTTTGCTCAGAATTTAAAAAACAACTATCGTAATCCAGATTGTTCAAAGCATTTAAGGATTTTTGCAGTTTATTATAAATATTTAACTATTCATTGTTATTGAAGGCTCACTACAACATTCTGTTTGTTTAACAATAGATATTCCTAAATCACTTTCTTTCAGTGAATCTGAGCAAATGTCAAATTTTAATCAAAATTGTGTTATCATATACTGATGGCCGCCATTTTGAAATTAGGATTACGCCTAAATATTATTACATTCACTTTATATTTGAAATGTAGATTTCTCTTTGTAGAATATTTAATATTTTGTAAAATGTGTGAAAGTTTAAGGTATTAACACGAATTTTATAGATTTCCGACAGTAAAAGATTTTTATAAGGGTAATCCTAAAACACGGACTGCATTGGTTTTCAACAGAGATATTCTGCTAATATTTACAAGTGTTGTGTGCTGAGAAATCAAAATTTTGAAAACTTGTCAAGACATGATCATTCAAAGACAACTGTAATGAACAGGCTCATAAGAGATGATTGGACTATTTCTCAGAGAGCAATTGCCAAAAAATTGATACATTTGTGAAGAAAGTACAGAATAATCTGTGCAAAATGGATTCCTTATGATATTAATGAGGACCATAAGGAAGGAGGATCATCACTGTATCAAACTATTCCAAGGTACACAGCAGAAAAAAGTTATTATTCAGACTTGGTAAACTTGGCCTAGATTCTGGACATTTTCTTTTCATCACTAATTTTTTGAATAACTACCAACTTAACGATATACTGTATATATATATATATATATATATATTTATATATATATACTTAAGGTAGTGTGTATCATAAGGTCTGTAAATCAATGTTAAACTGTCAACTTTGCTGAGAATAGAAATCCAAAACAAAAATGAAAGAATCAACTATTTACTGACATTTCATGTAAAGTGGCAATTGAATATTAGAGACAAACCTTCATGAATATAAATCTTTACTGTTTCATTCCAAATATCTCACCTAAAACTGGAAAGACCAACTGGAAATAACTTCCACTGACACAAGCCTTAAAACTCCTTCAACATTGTATACTAGGTTGCTAACATGGCAACCTGTTATTAGAAACTATCTATTTTGCTATTCAACTTTTATATAGTTACAAGATTAGGTATTTTATTTGAAATAAACCATTTAAATAAAACACTTTGTTAAAGAGTATTACAGTCTGAAGAGTTAGAAATTTCTACAATTACAATATAATAAAGTACAATATCTTGAAACATTTTTCCATATGCATATTCCTCAATAAAACAACTGTTTTAAAAGTTTACAGTTATATCTAATTTTCTCAGAGTATTTTTTTGTTTTTTTATTCAAGTTACATTCATGAACATTAAGTCTTTTTGAGGTGACCAAAGAAAATTAGTCCTTCAAATATTTCTTCAACCAATTCACCAATATGTCTAGTTCTCGACAAATCAATGTTTTCTATATGTAAAGACTTTTTAAGTAATTTTCCCAAAAAAATACAGTTAATAATGTTGAAGCTTTGTAAAGAATGTGACAATAATTGTAATCTTTGAAATACTTCTTCAAATGATCTACTCATAGACTCATTCGATGTAAAATTTATGTATTTTATATATAAACACTTTTTGAGCTATTTTCCCAAAGATTTGCCTTGATCTTCATTTAAAAGACAGACGCAAACATTCAACATTTGCAAAGTAGCAGATGATGATTCTAATCCTTTAAATATTTCTTCAAATGATTCACCAATATGCCTATTAAAATATGAAATACTGTTATATGGCACATGTAAAATATAATGCTAAGATTAGGGCCACATGCCAAACATGTGCCACAGTAAACAGGCCTGCCTCATCAGTATATGGTATTGAAAAAGATGTAACAACTTTTTAACATACATTTTTTCCATGTTCTTTATGCCTTTGTTAACTCCCAAGTAGATTTCTATTGATATATCTTCTGACTATTTACAAGTAATCCTTTTAAAAAGGTTTCTATAAAATTTCTTTGTTTGAAGCCTAACTGATAATTTTGTATAGCTATGAACAAGGGGATTTATTATGGAATTAGAGACAGCAACTGCTGCAAACAAATCCTTCAATAAATTAAATTCTGCATCTGATAGAGAAAATATTTGTTTACTCTTGTGATAAGTTGCAAGTGAAATTATGGGTAGCACAACCAATAAGATGTTATTATATATTAATAAACTGGTTAAGACCTTAATACTACTTCCTTCTGACCTTGAACTATCAACATTTGATAAATCAGAAATTGCTCTTCTGTGTTTCCTTACTGCTCTGAGAATTGGAATATATAATAGCAAACTGACAATAGCATTTGGTATTATAGTACTGAATGTCCAAAAATATAGATATGAAAAAGAAACAACATTTGTAGAATCACAGTAAAGAGTCGTATTTTGTTCCTTAATGATTTCATATTTATTCCAAATGAAAACAGGAATTGAGGAAATGATAAGACAAATAAACCATATGAGAAAAAGAAGGATAAATCCTCTCTGTAATGTCCATATTTTGTGAAAATTTAATGGCATGATAACAGCCAAAAAATTTTCAAATAATATCAATGTTAATGTAAATGATGATATGGCAATAAACAGGAAGATAGTTTGACTCAAAATGATACAACTATAAAAATTCATTTCTGTTTTATTAACAAGATGAAAAGAAAGTAGGCAAATTGAAAAAAAAATATCAGTAAAAGTCAGAGCTGTCACACCAATATTATGTAATTTCCATAATTGATGATTGATTAAACGAATAAAAATTAAATTACAATTTAGACAAAGTCCAACAAGTTGATTGGTACAGGCAATAAATAGTATCAAGTTTTTGCCATAATAATCCATTTATCTTTGAACAGTAGTTGAACATGCAGTAAATATAAAGAGTTAATGAGATTCTATTTATACTATAAAAGCATTAAGGATAATGCTCTATAAATTTACAAACCTTTTACCAACATTTTTTCTTCTCATCAATTATTTCTAAATCCATTAAAAACCTAAATTCAGTGGATGCGACAAAACACATCCACAAATCAGTGCTTTTACCTTAACCATAACTCAGCCCTTAGCTGTACCTTACCTTTTTCATTAGCCCTAACCCTCACAGGAGACCCTCCTAAGTATAAATCAGTTGCTGTTTTCTTCTGCCTAACCATTTCTCAATCGAAAATCTTGTCTTGAAATTTATCATTTGTGGACATTTTCTGTCGATCCTATAGTTTTTTAGCAGTACCAAATTACCAAGCTTGGCTAGAAAGAATATGCTAGCTATTGGTATGTTTTTGTTGGGGGAGGGTAGGTGGTCCCAACTAAGAGTTAGAGGCATTTGAAACGGGCTAGACAAACACAAGTGCTAGGTTAGAGTTAGGATAAAATCATAGATTTATGGCCGTTTTCTACCACATCCATTACACCAGTACTGCTTTTCATTCAAGTGACAAAGGCTATTGAACTTTTCCTAAGATGACTATAACAATATAGGACTAAATCTATGCATCATGAAAGCTGCTGTTGTCCACTATTTCAATTCTATTTGGTGGACAGTTGCAAAATGATCAACCTGATAGCTATAAATAATTCAGATTATTGACAAAACATATATTTTCATTTTTCAGGATTATTTTTTTCCATGTAGAAAGATTTAAATTTTCAAAATTCTATCAACAAAACATCATAACAAGAAGTCTTAATTTCCAATGAATAATCGCTTACGAAAACTATAACATACCAGTTTATAATAATGATACATTTTTATGACTTTTCCTAAAACTAAATGAACTAAATTATTTTAATACTTTAAAAGAAACTTGTCAATTTATAGATTATTTTTACAGCTTTATTAGAAAAACACCAAAAGAGTATATATGGCGAGTGTTTCTTTGTTCCATCACCAGGTGGCTCCAACGAGTTCACTACTGATATCCCAAAGACGTAAAGCATTCTTCTCATCTCTACATAATTTTGATGGTTGCCGTACTTTACATTCGCTGTAGGAATTGAATTAAAAATTTACGGGCCTATTGATTATAGAAATGGAAACATACTGATAGTAGGATCCGGCTTCGTGTTCAATTTCCTCAGTTACACAACAATGTATAGGTGTTTGTGCTCCTTGTTCTGCTGATTTTACATAGGCCTGATCCCTTCTCATACAGCATTTTACAGCTAATACATAAAAACAGTCGGAACATGCCGAAAAGTGAGTGTTGAAGTTTGTTAGGACAAATCCAGGATGAGCAGAATAGGCAGTCACACCATCCTCTGTTCAATTGTAGATAAGAGAAGGGTTAGTACATAGGAAATATGTTTTACAAGCTTTTATAAGAAATATTTACTGGAGAATCTTCTAGTTAATTCTTGGGCGAAGAGGATATTTGCTGCCTTACTTCTGGAATATAGTTTAAATTGACTTGATCCGCAGCACCCTCTATTGTGAAAATTTTCAAACATCATATCGTCACACGAATAGTGTCCTATGGAGGTGACGTTCACCACCCTACTAGGAGCGCAACTCTTAAGCATATCTATTAAAAGATAGGTTAACAGAAAATGTCCAGTATGATTAGTAGCCATTGTTGCTTCAAAACCATCCTCTGAGAATCTATTAGTCGTTCGAACTAAACCAGCATTGTTCAAAAGTATATCCAATCTTTTTTCCTCTATTTAAAAAGAGAAAATAAAAATAAACTGGTAGAATAAATGATTAAATAAAACTCATACTTTCTTTAAACTCTTTGGCAAATTGTCTAACACTCTTTAAACTCGACAGATCGACTATCATCACTATAAGATTTCCAAAGATTCCTGTATCCTGTTCAATATCCAATTTAGCATCATTACCCCTGGTCAAACTTCTACAGGCTAGAATAACTCTTGCTCCCCTCCTGATGAAATCCCTACAACATTCTTTACCAATACCCGAATTACCTCCAGTAACAATAACAGTTTTTCCTTCGAGCGAACGAGTCGATTGGCATATTGCATGTTCGGTTAGTCTAGAATTATTGACTATTGAGTTGTATATAGACAATTTAAAGAAAAAAATCATTCTTACGAAGTTTCATCATTAGTTGCATTCGCAACTTCTTTGTTTGTCATGTGCAACCAAGCTCCACGAATCATTGTTGTTTGTAGTTGGTTCAAGTTGTCTGTTGAGAGAGTATAACTACTCAATGCTTTTCGTAGTAGTATATATAGTAAATATTGACCTGAGTGTCACGCTTTCAACTGTTATAGAAAATCTCTGTGTCAGCTACTATACTACTACTACTACTCTGCTGTATATTAGAACAGAAGAGAGTTGCAAAAATAGGACAATTATGTTAATAGGCCTAATATGCCTACTTTGCAGAAAACATCTCCATTTTATCATTATTAAGAATTTGCTTGTATTATTTTTTGTCTGTCCTATACACGTAAGAAAACGAAATGTACAATCAATATGTAGGCCTACTTCTGTTTCGTAGTCCTATATAACATGCAGCGACCTCTGTGTCCTAGTTTCGCAGCTTGTAAGAGAGAAATGTGCACAACTACTGTTAAACGTATTGGCATCTAGTTTCTTGTAAATTTTCATAAATGGAGTATTGAATATTTGGGAAGCACTTAGAATGAAATCAAGTTATGGAATTGCAGTAGTTGTAGTATAAAAATTGGAACAGATATAGGAGCAACTGTAAATAGATTTAAAAAAAAAACTGTATTAAATATTTATCATTGTAAACAATCTTTTTTTGATCACTGACTCAATCTTCTATCTCTCTCCACCATATTAAAATTTCCTTCAAAACACAAATATTCAATACCTTTATGATAATGTGCCAAATCGGATAACCATTCGCATTGTTGAGAATTTAGATCACAGAAATTAACATTGAAATAGGATAATTTAATAGCAGATTTTAAACCTTGGCAAATTGTTTTAAAACCTTTACCCATATTTTTACAATAAGACACATTCACTGAATCAATATATGGACATTCTTTTAATAAATCTCCAAGCATTTCACACTGGTCTTCATTTAAATTACATAATGTTAAATTTATCCAACAATACTATCTTTTACTTTTCTCAATCCCAAAAAAATATTTTCCATACTTTTTCCCAAATTGTCATTTCCTGTAAGATCCAAAAGGTAAAAATTTGACATTTTTTTCAATGATTCACCAATCAAATATCCTTCTTCACAATTCAAATTGGTAAAAGAGAAACCAAGTATTGATAAACATTTTTTTGATTTCTCTACATTAAACATAAAGTTTTCAAAACCATTTTTAGATAAATCTACATTTCCCAAAACTATCATTTGTTTAGTTGAGTTGTTTCCAATAAATTTCGAAAATGTTTTCATTTCTGATTCATCCATTTTATATTTATTCAGTTCAAATCCACAAATATTCTGTTTCTTTTTCAAAAGATATTTCCAAAAGTAATTCAAATCATCACCCTTATTTACTGGAGCGGTTATGCTCCACAATAATAGGCCTTTACCATTTTCCAGACTATTACACAGTTCTTTACCTTTATCCTTTGTAAAATTACATTTAATAAAACTCATTTCATTAACATAATTTGGTATTTCCAATTTCTTATAATTTTCAAATTTGTAAACACAGTAGTGTTTGTCTTGTTCTGAAAAATTGAAATTGTCAATATTTTCTTCAGTGATAAATCTTACATCATAAATAGGAAGATTTTTTATTTGTTTTTTAGTTACAGTTGAAAATTGACTACACACCAATGGTGATGTCATCATTCTATTGACAGATGATAATACATTCATCATGATGTTATTCTTCAGTTTTTGATGAAGAATATTACACATTCTCAGTGACATTTCCTCATTTGTTTGTCAATTGAAGAATGGAGAGAAAAAAAATAATCAGTATTCACAAATTCAATACTAAAACCACAACCATTCTGAGTTTAAAACCATTTATTAATTCATTTTTTTTTGTGACCACACCCATTTCTTGGTTATAAGAATTATATTATCCATTTCGTGTAAAAATTTAACAGAATTAAAACTGTACAATTTTGTAATATAATATGAAAAAGACAGAAAAAAATGTTAAAATAATAAAGATGAATTCAAATGTCAAATATATTTCTATTTTTAAACCATTGGGTGAACTGGAAAATTTTAATTTGGCATTACAATAATTTAAGAGTAATTCTCTTACAAAGCGCCATATTGGATGATAAAACTGCTGAAATAATGTCAGATGTCTATAAAATAAATACTAGACTAAAAGAAGTTGTACTTGAAAAGAAAAAAATATGGATAGTGGCTTTGAAAGTATATGTAATGGATTAAGGTCTTCTGATAAGTCATTAAATGACCTTTACCTTTCTAACTGTAATTTTTCATCTAAACAAACAACTATTTGGGTAAGCACAATTCAATAATTAATGCTGTTAGACATAACGTAAAAATGACCTTATTCCACAAGCAATAGAGCCCATAGAGCCCAAGGAGCCCTAACAACAGTAGGAGATCCCATAGAGTTGAACAAAACTAATAGAACCCCAGCAACCTCAACAACATTAGTAGAGACAATAACGTCGAATACCATGGAATACACTTGTACCTCCAAACCTACTGTCATCACTCTTGAACTCACAAAAGAACCATCAGGTACCTCTCCTAAAAGCAGCTGGAGGTGGGTTTGGTGAGTGTAATGTTCCTAGTGGTAAGATACATACTATGATGAGAATTATCACAGAAAACTCATCTTGAAGAGAAGATTCATTCTCTCAAGAAACAAAAGACAAATCAATAGAAGACGTCAGTACAAGGGCGCCACCTAGTGTGTTTACGTTTACTCACAATGATCTTTTACCACACCTAACCCTGGTTTGAATAACCACTGTACTCAATAAATATCTGTCTTTTTATTTTCGTTTTGTGGCAGGTACATAAATTCATTCCTTGTTGTCTCTCAGTCATTTTGAACATATCTACAAAACAGTTAGGATATTACCCTACTTTTTTAACACACAGTTGATTTGTAGCCATCTAGGTTATTCAGACACTTTGGCAAAATATTCCGTAGATAGATTATCGGTTTTTTCTTAAAATGTTACTTTTGTCAAATGTACACTGTCTGTTAAGGACTTGAAGAATTGTTCATTCATTGGTTTACATTAAACATTTTCTTTGTCATTTTCTTTATGTAAATATAAAATTTCAATACTCAACAGCCAATCAAAAAGACAAAGAGAAGTTTTAGTATCTTCGTATCAGTTGCCATGGTTATAGACTAGGTGTTGGATTATTTATTCAAAATTCAAACAAAAATGTAGCTATTGAAAATGTTGAAAGTTCAGAGATTGCTATTCAGTCTATCAGGTATTTTAAAGACATTGATTATAGAAATGATTCATTAAATTATAATCCAAGCAGAAATGTGAACATTATAAATGTTATGGAATCAAATTCTAGCCTTTTTCTTTCAAAAAGATTTACTCATCATGAATTTTATCTTGAAAATATTTCAGTTGAAAATTCTACAGGAAATGGTATAATTATTGATAGTAGAGACGGTTTCTACTCCAGGAAAATATCTTCCAAAGAGTATTAACAAACTATAGAAATATTTTTCAAAATTAATTTTTTTCAATGTTATTTAAATTGTGAATTGTTTTTATAATATTTTTTTTACATTTTTGTCAAAATGCAGTAAGTTTATTTGTTTTTATCACACAAGCTTTAATAAAAATCACAGCATGAATTTGAAACACTGCTGTTGGAAGTGTGGATTTAGATTTCATTGAACAAAAAGAAAATTCAGATGCAAGTTGTGCAGACATTTATATCATGCAAAATGTTCAAAAAGTAAGTAAACTCTCTAAATTTCCCAGGTAGAATGTTTCATCATTTTTATATTTAGATGCAGATTATTGTTCTGATTGCCATGATATCAGGAAAAGAAGATTATTTATTAAATTAAAGAAAATAGTTAATTATCAACAAACCAAAATTCCTCAAGAATGTGATGAAAGTGCTATTTCTATCAAAAGAAACTTTACATGTTCAATGACCTGGAGATGTACTCAATTGGATTCTTGAAAAAACATGATGAATATCAACATCTAGCCTCTCATGAGTAGCAAAAAGAAAAATTTGCTACAATGCTGTGCTTCAGGTTTGAGATCCTTCAGTATTATAATCACTCTTAAATTGTCTGTTTAGATTTGAAAATAGGAGATAAGAAAATTAATTAATGATAAAACACCCCAAAATGTGTTGATGACTTTGAAAAAATTAAATTTATATGGATGGCACTAAAAGACCAATTTCCATGTTCTGACCTTCAAGTATGCTCTTCTCATTTCAAACAAGCAGTTTTGAAGAACATTCAGGCAGATTAAATGATAAAGCAAATAATTAAATATTTATTTTATTAGAAACTTGGATACCGAATTCTTTAATATAAACAGCTTGACAATACTCAATTCCACATTTGCAATTGTAATGGCAAAATGTATCATCAAGTTTGAGCTGTTTCATGGTCTTTAATATTAACTATTGTTTCATCATCTTGCTTCATTACTTGCTTAAAGATGGGATCATTTAGTCAAGTGTTGGTAAATGGATATTTCTTTTTTGTTGTTAAGGAAAAGTCGCAGTTAAATGATTCTAATGTTGAACATTTTTTTAATCTAGTGTCACTTTGAAAAGTGAAAAATACACAATCTAAATTCTTCGACAAATTTCACGTTCAAATTTATTTTGATTTTTTTAAACACTTTGTGACAGCCATTTTGATATAGACTATTTGTGTTTTGAAAAATAATTAGTCATGCTCCAACTTCTCATGATTTTCATCCAAACATAAAACACACAAGTTTTCAATGTTGTGTTTGACAATACTTCTAAAAGCTTTTGAGTGATATGAATCATAATTTCCCCCTGTAACCCTGGCTTAAAAGTGTTTATAATTGTGAATGGATGTTGAAAAGGCCACAGTTTTGTAGTTTTACCCTGTTTTAAGCACATCATTGTTCCTAACCCTTAGTTTGGACCCACCCCATTACAAACCAATAGTTTAAATATCTTTTGGGGACGTTTTCTGACGCATCCCATTCAAAGTTGTTGACAAGAAAGTGCTGTTTTACCTAACTGGGTCAGATATTTATGACAATGAATATGAAATCAAAACAGTAGAGAGTTCTCTAACCTAAAATGACCTTGTTCTCTCAATGACATTGTAATTTGTTAAGAGAAAACAAAAGCTTATTGTTAAGTGAATTCAGTAAAGATGACAGACAATTGTTTTCTACTGAATTTTGTTCTAAAATTCGAATTAGACACTTGTTGACAATTTTAAAATAATTGTATTTTCTATTTCCTTCCCAGTCCCAAAAGGATATATTTTGAGGTTTTGAGTTTAGATTAAACTCTGAGTAGGAAGAACAAGACAAATAAAATGATTTGTTGTTATGATGGTCTGATCTAAGGATTAGTTAGGGTTAGGAATTTCTCTACTTTTGGCTTTATTGCTTATCAGAGTTTGGTCTTGGGGTTGGGGAAAAGAACAATCATTATAGTCGGTTTCTTTAAATATCCAACACTTTAAATATTAATTTAATTCAACTGGAAATGTAGAACACATTTAATAGAGTAGTAGTTGTAACCACTCCAAATGTTCCTCTTCCAAGAACTCGTAATATGTCATTTTTTTTAAAAGTCAGATGAGGAAAGTGGAAGAAAAATTCTCTTACAAGATATATTTCTTTTAAAACATTTCAGGCATAGAAAAGGCATGTTAATATGATTTTTATTTTCTTTAAATTCTCTAGAAACATTGAAAATTTTTTTTAAACTTGTAAAACAAAATTTCAATATAAAAACAATAAAAATCTTACAATTTGCAACATTTAAAAGACTTTAAAAGTATGTAATATGAAGTGTTGAATTTTTCTAAATATTAAAAAAATAAAACATCTTTTTAGTGAAATATTTTGTATTCTTATACTTTTTGTACAAGACAGAGGGACATAGTGAAGATCATCGTATCCTGAATGGTCACAAATATTATTTATATATGATCTTAAACATTCTGTATGAACTATAGGAAAAGTCTTGTTGATTTTAGGTGAATTTCTGTAAACTGTTCCAATGACATTAACTGCATTGTTTTCGTATAGTTCTAAATGTATTTTACATTCTATAATTGTTAGAAAACATTGAAGAATACATGGAAATGTTGAAATTGACATATAAAAGCTCTTCATTTATATAATTCCAATGCAAAATTGAGCAAATGTCATATTTAAAATAGCATAACATGTTATTACTTACACATTAGGATCAAATAACTTTTTGCTATTAATATGTCATTGACATCTTAAATTTCAACCATTAAACTAAATTTAGCTTATTGAGAAAGTCTGAAAAAGACTGTTTTCACTCTCAACCTATAATTTTTACCTGTTAAACAATCTGATCTTAATTCAATAATAGCCATTTCTAGACAACTTTAGCTGCACAAGAAATATAAGCATTCAAAACAAATATGAAAAGTAAAGACCAGTACTTATTCCATCACAAACACTGGGGGAAGATTACAAACTTTGTGCAGTCAATAGGATTATTAAACTTTCCAAAATGGATACTGCAGAAAACAGTGACCATCCCATCAGTAAATATCTCTACATTGTGCTTTATTTAGACAACAATAACCTAAATTTTTGATTTTTCAAATTGTTTTAATGAAAGTTGCAGTTTTTCAGAAATTTTTAATATGCTGTACAACTTTGGTTATATTTGATGCTTATACTATGATACTATAAACCACTTATCCATGTACTTATTCAAAAACCCATGCAAGAAATACAATCACATTTGAATAAGCCTTCGACCATTTCAACGAGTTTGTCAACTTGTCAGCAGCTATCACAAACTATCTACTCTTCTAATGAACTTTTATATTGTGTTACAAGCTTAAGTAATTTATGAGAAATAAGCCATTTAAATAAAACACTTTGTTTAAAGGTTTGAGTAGAACCCTGTAGGCTCTTTTAATACTTGTTGTATTAAAATGAATATCTAATAAAACCTGGTACAAAACAGCAGGGATTTATATACTGTGAAGCTTCCTTCTAAATAAATTTAGCTACTCCCTGCTATTTACAGGGTGGACATTATCTAGTTCCTACATATATTGCATATTATATAACTTCTATCATAGTAAAGTTTAACACATATTACACTTGTATGAAAAAATTCAATAGCTTTTGTTCTAGGTTATGGAGATAACGATGAAGAGGAATCCTACCTGTTGTCTTGGTTGCTGTTCAATTCTATTTGGTGGACAGTTGCTCAATGATTAGCCTGATAGCAATAAATAATTGAGATTATTGACAAAATGTGTATTTTCATTATTATTGCATGGCTAAAAAGTCTGCTTATCGTAATGATACAGGGTTGACAGAAAATGTCCACTAATGAGAAATTTTAAGACTAGATTTTGGATTGGGAAATGGTTAGGAAGAAGAAGACAGCAACTGATTTGTACTTAGGAGGGTCTCCTCTAAGGGTTAAGGCTAATGGAATAGGTTAGGTACAGCTATGGGCTGGGTTAGGGTTAGGGTAAAAGCACTCATTTGTGGACGTTTTCTGTCGCATCCTAATGATACATGTTTGTGTGTTTGTATACACTTTTTTATCAAATGAAAATTTTCATATTTCAATGTGACATTTCTTAAAAGTAAATGATTTGACTGCATTTTTCACTACATTTAAAGATTACAAATTGACAATAACTAGGCCAAGTGATTAATGTTTTACCTTGTTAATTAGATATGTGACATTTAAGGTATGACATTTAACAGATTGTAATAAACAACTTGTGTTTCCTTCCAAGATATCTTTTTTTCAACAGATTCTAACCTGATATCTTTGATTTTCTGTGGGTCAAAGAGTCAGAAGTTATTTTGTTGTCAACTCTTCATTTTTAAATATATGGTTGTATATATGGAATGTTGGACATGAAAATTTAATGATCTATTTTCAATAAAGATTTCATATTTATACAAATTGAGTTTATTAAAGTCAAAAATTATTCTTGAAAATAGTATAATGAAAAAGAAATGTGATTAGACTGTAAAAAGGGAATAACTCTTTCATAATTAAGTTTCTTTATTCTAAACTTTCAAAATGAATGTGACATTTGCTCTAAAATACAATAGTTACATTTTAGAAAGCAATGTGTAAAGAGATATTTTGGTTTTTCTTATATATTCCAGTTGGAATATATTCAAATCATTTTAAACATGTAAATTTGGCTTTTAAACAATTTACAAACATCTCCAGTTTATGGTCAACTAGTGCACATCATTTGGCTGTTAATGGAGAATTTAATCCCTCATACATTTCTTTCGAAAGATGTATTCATACGTTAAAAGAAGATAGACCTTGGTATTTGATTCAACTGGACAGAGCCTATATTATTAAAACAATAAGGATTTTAAATAGAGCATCTTATCCTGAAAATTTGCAACATACGATTATTGGTACCAAACTATCAAAAGACATCTCAGTAACAGACTTTAGTGAATATTGACATTTTTTTGTCTATTTTCAGTATTAAAGTATTTTATTCATGTAAATGTGTCTTTTACTTTCTCCCACTCACTCTGCTAATTCAACTAATCTAATATAAGGTGAATGTAGTTGACAAAAATGTCCACATATCAGATATTTGAATGTTAATTTTGGGTTGGAAAATGTTTAGCAATAATATGACAACAACTGTTTAACTTTTTAAGGTGGTATCATCATGGAAAAGGTTTGGGAGATGAAAGGATTGATTTAGGGTTAGGGTTAATTTGTAAATTTTTACAATCGCTATCCTCAAAAGTGAGATATTATTTATTTATTATGGTTCTAAATAGTAAATGACACCAAAAAGACAGACTTCTGCCTTTAGGAGATAAAATATTGTTGAAAATATGATGAATATTCTCTAAATAAATTTTAGACATTGATAGACAATAAACAAGAATATTTTATTTTAAAATTCTAAGAATGAATTGAATTGGAAATGACCTTTTACAAACTTGTCTCTTTCACTTCCTATTCAATTATTGTTCAAATTTAAATATACATTGAATATTTTTCATCAATTTTATCCATGTTTTCTGCCTTTCTATAGGAAATTTTTATTGCTATAAAATTGGATCAAAATTACAAACAATTATACATTAACTGAAAGTTTTGTCTTCTTCAATGGACTAGGCAAGCTTTGATTGTGACAGTTAGAGGAAAATATAACAGGCAGCTCAGGCTTGTCTCTTTTTTATAAATTGTCAAAGGGAAATGTTAGTATGGGTAAGAACAATCAATAGTCATTAGGGTGATATTTTTTAATTATTTATTGGTAATAGAAGTCAGCCATTTTGTGTAGATAGACTACTGCTGTGTTAGCACTTGTAGCACAGGGTTAAAGTTGTGTATTGATTTGAAGTTTGTAAGCAAAAGAAATTGGCTTTCTAATTTTCTTTCCGTCTTCTTCCCATTCCTGTTCCAGAACTGCACCAACTGTATAATTAGAGGCATCTGTTGTTTAAAAAAATCATTTGGTAAAGTCAGGTAGTTGAAGTATGGGTAGCTCTGTCATTGATTTCTTCAGTATCTGATAAGCCTCTTCTGCTTCTTTAGTCCTTGACAACTATTGAATTACAACTTGGTCAAAACTTAATCATAAACTGAAATCTTTCTCTTCACTATTTCTAATGTACCCTTATCTCTAAAGTCTAAGAATTTATATATCATTATATCTTAGTGCACATTGGGTTAAATGGATTTAGAAATAATTGATGAGGAGACAAAAAGTTGGTAAAAGGTTTGTAATCCCCTAACACAAATTGATTACTTGCAAATAGTCAGAAGATAAATCTATGGAAATGGACCTTAAATTGAATTTGATTCTAGATCTTTAGAATGAATTTCAAAGGTATGGGTTCACTCAGGTACAGTTCTATTAGGGTACGGTTTCACCCCTAATCAATGGTACCATCCCCAAAATCATTGCAGAGTTGTAAAATAGCCAGTTAAATGAACATCTTCTACAATTGCTTTCATAATTTTACATTTTTTAATACATAATTATATAACCATAATAAAAGATTTTATGGTAGACAGAGAAAGATGAAATGCAGTGACTGCCAAGATTATGTCCATGCCAAATACATCAAATGTCTGTCTGTTTATATGTTTTTCTTAAATTATTCACTTTTTTCTTTTTTAATTTAGAATCTCAAAGTAATAATTGTAATAATTGTGCAGAAAAGTTCAGAATTGAAGAAATTACATGTTCACTTTGTCATCATATCTGTAAAAAGTAGTTCATATTTATGGTTTAGTAGCAGCATGTTACAAGGTTCAACATTTAGGAAGGTTGATTGATTTATAACTTGGCCACACCTTAGGCAAGTTAATTGAATTATAACTTGGCCAAACCTTAACTGGTAATTAAAGACGAGCCTTCAAGTTGACTAATCAGACCTGTGTTTGGCCAATGTTGTAGCGTTTTCTTGCATAGGTTTTAAGAGGTATAGTGGTGAAAGAAATTTTTCGTTCGATGGAATATTTTTTTGTAAGGGCTATTTTGAAGGGTAATCAATGGCCTTGTTTTAAAAGAATATTGACTAAAATGTAGGAAATTTTGTCTAGTTTTATGAATAGTTTTCAGATACTCTCTACCTCTCCTAGTTTACAAATTATTTGTATATTTTCGTGAGTAAGTCAGGGACTTATAAAGAGCGATTAAATCCTTCCTCCTACTTAGACAGATATTTCAATGGTTGGTTGATCTTTCCACTGGTCACAAGCAATATTCCGAAAAATTCAGGTTAGCAACAATATGGAACATTGTAAAAATGTAATCTAAGTTTACTGTTTGATTTAAAAGATCTGGGCTACAGTGCCGAATTTAAAAAGAAAGAAGGAGAATAGAAATTGATGAAAATGAATTTGGCCTTACCCTTTCAAGTTCTGTTAAACCTCTCTTCTCTTCTAGGTGATTATTGCAGTGATGATGAACATTCTCCAACCAACCAATCATTGCATCAACATTGCTTACAATTACCACCAAAAGAAATACAACTACAAGTATTTTCATGTTGATTGTACCTTTCCAAAAACTTGTCTGAAAGCCTATGAGTTGTGTTAAACATTTTTTTTCAATATTATATTGCTTACAACTTTAGTGAAAGAAAATTTAAAAAAAATCTTTTAAAATAAATATAAATTACTAATTTTCTTCTTTTATGGATATTTCAATATGTTCATTAATAGGTTATGATTATCTTTTCAGTTTTGCACATATTTTCACAAAAGGTATTTTTTTTATCTTTCTTTATAGACTTTAGTCTATAGTTTTCAAATAAAGCAATTATTGTACTTTGTTGTATTGTAATTTTGTAGGAATTTCTTGTTTGTCACAACTGTAATCATCCTTTCCAATCATTTACCAATTAGCCAAAGTACTGGTCCAAATAGGATCTTTTAAAGTTTGTCCACAAATAGTCTAACAAATGCAATTTTGGTAGAAATTAATCAACAAAACACCAGTATTTTGTCCAAAGAATATGAATTGAATAAAGTGAGCTTCTATTTCTAAACAAGCTAGTTTGAACAACTTGCTGACAAATAGGGTATAACCACACTCTCAGAATGTAGGATAAGTTTGGAATGGTATTTTTTCTGTTTTGGCTGTTGCAGCTGAAGGTAATTTTTTTGTTTTTGTCAATAATTTAGACAGTCTAGTAAATTGAACCTTTTTCAGTTTTTTCTTCCAAATAAAGTAAATAGAGATTCCAATGCCAATCAGTAGTATAATTGGTAGGAATGTGTGAATAAGTAATTTAAAATGTTTTCTTATCCATGAAGCAAATAAATGTTGTGCTGATGACATAGCATCAATTCCTACATCTTTTACAAAGTTAATATGTTCTCTATGCTTTGCTAAAGTATCCTGAATATATTCCAATACTTGTTGAATCTGATAATGTTTCTTGCAAACATCTTCTTTTATACAGGCATTTTGTTGATTAAGTTTTGACCAAGTTGTAATTCAATCAGTCTGCCTAAATGTTAGACTTTGTACCATTCTGTTATTAATCATAAACAAAAATGAGATAGTTCACCAAACTGCAAAATGATGATTGAATATTAGAAGCACACCTAACTGTATTCAAATCACTACTCTTTTGGTCCAATCATCTCAGAAAATAGTCTAGAAACCACTCTAGTCAGTTGGAAGGAGCATTCTAGTCTGCAACATCCTTGTTGTTGTATGATACCTTGGTAATTTTGTAACCTGCCACAACAAACTAACTGTTTTTGTAATTTGTATTTGTAAATCTAAATTAAAATTATTTGTTTATAGTGATTTTAAAAGATAAGATAACAACTATTGTTTATAAAATATATATATATTATAGATATCACAAAATGGTGCAGTGACATATCGGCCCAGGACATTTCGGCCCATTTTAGGACATTTCGGCCCACTTTGTTACATTTTTAGTTAACTACTAATTATATACAATAAATAATAAAAAACAAAGAAACATCAAAAAAAAAAATAAAATAAGTGTACACTTCTGAACTATAGTTTCTAGATATTTTATAAATAATACTTACCATATGGTAGAAGTGTTGAAGTAGATGTTGCCTCTGGGGTAGATGGTACCAAACTTCTAATTTGGTTACCTACAACGGTGCAGTGACATTTTGGCCCAGGACAGTTCAGCCCACTTTTGGACATTTTGGCCCATTTTATGACTTTTTGAGTTAATTATGAATTAAATACAATAAATAAGAAAAAGCAAATCAATTTTAAAATTAATAAAAAATATAATAAGTAATATAATATAGTAATTCCAGATATGTAAAATAATTATTATAAAATTCAAAATATTTTCAGAATAATGGATAGCAGTTTTCCTTATTTCTGAAGTATATTTTACATTGTTTTACAATTTCCTTTTCCTGTTTTGAGAAAAAGTAGAAAGCATATTTCTTTTCTTCATTTATCATAGAAGCTTCAATAGAAATTACAACATGAATTTGAAAAACTGTTGCAAGTGTGGATTAAGATTTCATTGGACACAAAGAAAATTCAGATTCAAGTTGTGCAGACATTTTTATCATACAAAATGTTCAAAATGTAAGTAAACTCTCTAACTTTCTCAGGTATAATGCTATATCACCTATATATTAAGATGCAGATTATTGTCCTGATTGTCATGATGTCAGCAAACAAAAATTATTTATTAAATTAAAGAAAATAGATAATTATCATCAGATTAAAATTCATCCAGAATATGATGAAACTGTTGTTAATTTAGAATCATCAATGAATAATACAAGTGAAACAAATACAAATCAGGTAATTTTATTTGTTCAAAGATATTATTATTTCACCATAAATTTTAACAGTTAACACTTTCCTTTGACTTCAATTCACTTACTTCTACACAAAAACTGTTCATATTCTGTAAAAAGAAAAACTGAAAGTTCAATCACCTGGAGATGTACTCAGAGATATGCCAAAGCTCCTTGTCCTGCATACATATTACAAAAGGGGTCAAAGTTCATTGTAAAAAATGAAAATCATCTTCATAAATTGCATAAAAACATAGAAAGTGTTCTTCAATCAACAATGGACTTAAAAGAAATGGCAACTGGTGACAATGGAAAAACTGGTAAATGATGAGTAGCAAGAAGAAAAGCTGTTATATTGCTGTACTTCAGGTTTGAGATATTTCAGTATTTTAATCACTTTTAATTTATCATTTTTCATTTGAAAAATGGAGATAAGAAAATTAATCAATGATAAAACTCCCAGAAAATGTGTGCTTGATTTTGAAAAGGCTATATGGATGGCACTTAAAGAGCAATTTCCCAATTCTGACCTTCAAGGATGCTCTTTTCATATCAAACAAGCAGTTTTTAGGAACATTCAGGTAGATTAAACAATCATATAAAGAAAATAATTAAATACTTATTTTATTAGAAACTTGGATATATTACTGATTATAAAGAAAATGGGTACAAAGGAAAAATGTTACAAAAATTGATATGTTTGGCATATCTGCCTTCAAATTTTATTGAACAAAAGTTTGTCCAACTAAAAGAAGAACTTTGTGAAAAGAAATTGTTTACAGATTTGCTTGAATATATAGAAGTAACATTCATTAAAAGCAGTACTTGGCCTCCTCAATTCTGGTCTGTTTATCAATTAATTGTGAGAACAAACAATCATGTTGAGGCATTCCAGACTCAACAAAAATTTGAAAATGGATGAGAACTTTTATTCTCTAATAAAAGAATTGAAAAGAGAAGCTGAATTAGTAGAGATCTTTGAAAAGTTATTGTCTGAAAAAAAGTTGAGAAAAATACAGAAGAAGAAGTATAAAGATTTAGAATTTAAAATATTCCAGTTGTGGAGTAAATATGAAGAAAGAGAATTGAGTTTGCATGAATTATTGGATAGACTTGTTGATTTAAATATCTGTTAAAATTTGTTATTTCTTGTTCTGCATTTTAGTTATTAAACTTAACACTCCTTACTATTTGTAAATTGTTTTTTATATTAAAAAAATAAACATAATTGTTCACAAAATAAAAATTATATTTGTCATATTTATCAATTCATAAGTACTAAACCTATCTTCAAGTGAGACACAATGCCTTTAGTATGATTACCTTAGAATGGGCCGAAATGTCCAAAAGTGGGCCGAAATGTCCTGACCCCATACATCTTAAAACCTATGCAAGAAAATGCTATAACATTGGCCAAACATAAGTCTGATTAGTCAGCTTGAAGGCTCATCTTTAATTACCAAAAAAAGGTTTGGCCAAGTTATAATTTAATTAACTTGCCTAGGGTGTGGCCAAGTTATAATTCAATTAACCTTCCTAAATGTTCAACCTTGTAACATCCTCTTACTAAACATAAATATGAACTACACATTTCGGCAAATTATTGCCTAACCCTTATTCTAATAATTCCACTGTTCAGTAAGTCGTTAACTTGCTTTTTACATTCATCCATTTTCACTGGAGGTAATCTGTATGGTCTTTGCTTGAATGGGGTGGCTTCTTCACAAAGATCAATTGAGAGAGGTGGTACATCAGGTACAATATCTGTTTGATCTTTAGGCATAATCTCTTCAAATTCTTCAACAATAGTCATCAACTTTCTTCTTTCTTTTTCAATTCTGGTTATATCCACTGCCTTGTCTGAATTTTCTCCATATATTCTTCCAATTTCAGCATATACTCACTGATTTTCTTTTCATCTTTACTTGCTCTACTGGTAGAGGGATCACTTCCAGCACTAGCCATTTTTAAAAAAAAGAAGATGAGAATCCTGTCGACTGCACCAAGTTTGTACTTTCCTGCTGAGGTTGTAGGTAAGTACTGGTCCAAATAGAACTGAACCAGGAGTAAGCCACTTAGAAGAGAGATGTAGAATTGATGAAGGATGAATATAGAACCAATGCACCCAGGTACATTCGCACCCCAACTCTAAAATTTTATGTAGTAAGTTATATAGTGGCAAATAAGTAGTAAGAATC
Source organism: Dimorphilus gyrociliatus (assembly GCA_904063045.1). NCBI lineage: Eukaryota > Metazoa > Annelida > Polychaeta > Dinophilidae > Dimorphilus > Dimorphilus gyrociliatus. The sequence continues at coordinate 64,189 of CAJFCJ010000037.1, read as the reverse complement.
ATACATTCTTCTCATATTTTGTTCATTAGATCATTCAGTGATTTTAAAGCCTTACTTAAATGCAACATAAAGAATGCAAAAATAGATAACATATCAAATCTTGCCAATTTTGCAGACTCTGTTTATTATGAAAGAAGTATGTAGTTAGTGTTTATGATTTATGAAATTCTATTGAAATTTTCTAATTGCAAATTTTTTATTTACTTTTCAGCCAATGAAACAGTTGAAGGTAACTGAAAAGTATTTTAAAATAGTTGCTATTAAACTATATATTATGAGCATGATAACTTTCAGTCAAATTTGATCAATAATCTTTTAGACAGTTAGTTGAGTGTGAGTTTATCTTCAATTTACAACTGATATTGAATACATACACAGATTTTAAAAATTATTAATAATTCGTCATAATTAATTACACATTCAAAAAATAAAATATTGTTGCAAAGTGAAATGGCAGCCATTTTGAAAAGTGGAAGTGATTGAATCAAACTTTCAAAAAAATATAACCAGAGATTAAAGACATAAAAATTTTGCATGGATCTCGTTTTATATCAAAGCTTAGGTTCACCTTTGTCAAAGGCTTACTCAGAGTAGGAAGATTTCAGAAATTTCTAAGAAAAAAGGCTGAAAAAACATATACTAAAAGTGATATATAGGACTGTTCTAAAGTTGTTAAGAGTCAAATACAAATGGCGACATATTGATATTTGGGAATTAGAATGATAGAACTTTCTACACTAAATAGATTCTTTGACTGAAACAGATGGAGCTACTGTGGATTGGCAAATGAACAGCCAACTTTTAAAAAGACAAATGTCAAAGTTGTTTTATCTTACCTACATCAAGGTGTTGAGAAGACAGGTGTTGCAACACCAAACTGAATTCATTCTAAAGGTTTTTATTTTGTGGACGAACTTGAGGTTCTATTTGAACCAGTACTTTGACAAAATTGGTAAATGATTGGACAGGATGAATTTTGTGATAAAGAGTCAGAAATTCTTACAGCTACAAAACAGCAGAGTACTAAACTTAAAATCCTTTAATGTTCCTGATGACTCTGCTAGTCCTTCACAAATATCAAATCAAAATCTTTTCATTGCCCAATTGTCTGATAAATTTAAGCGAAATTCCATTGTTTTTCAATCAATCATTTCTGTGATTTTGGAAATTTAGCAAAGGTATTGCCAGTATGTTTAGTATTTGATATTCTATACTATTTTGGCAACATAGAAGAGACAATAGGCACCATATTTGTGGAGATTTTCTTCCTAAATTTCATTCTTTAGGCAACTGTATTAAAGTATGAGTTTTGAATTCCACTTGAAAACCATTGAATTTGTGAGTTATTGGATTATCAATAATCTCCAATTTGTAGTAAAAGTAATCTAATCAAGGCAAAATAGGTGCCTTTTAGCAAAATTCAAATTATTTACAAATGAAAATATTCTCAACAGCCAGAATTTTATTCTTTACAGTAGGAAGTATAAAAATGTAGACTATACTGTTAACAAAGCCATTTAGATCTCCAATTCATGTTAGATAAAATCTATGATTTTTTGTTCTAATAAAGAAATTCTCATTAAATATACCTACCACAACAACCATACTAAAAGGACTTCACAATTTATAGAATAAAACAATAGTAAACATTAAAACTTTTATTACTCTTAAATTTCTCTTTTATCTACTCCTGAACAAACCTAAAAGTGGTTAAATTAGTCCAAAAGTATTGATAGGCATCCATGAAAAAATAAGAGTTGTGTTATCATACATAATATTATGCATAGCAATGAGATAATCATGTAGGGATGCATGAAACAGTCCATTGAAAAAAAAAAAGATAATAATATGCTTGATATGCTTTAGTATTTTCCTACAATTCTTGTCACTTTATTAAAGTTTTAACGTGTAACTGCTTTTTAAAAATATGCCTCTAGAAGAAGTGTATTTGGCTAATGTCAAAATTTTTAAATTTATAAATGTCTAATTTCCATGTTTTGAATTTTTTTAATGAATTTTCAAATAAATAAAACCCAGATTCTACTTACAGTAAAAATCATAATCATTATCAGTATCCAAGGCTATTTGTTCAGTGTTACTTGTGAAGAAAAAACATTCTTTTGTTGTATGTTTCATACTGAAACCTCTGCATCAAATAAAAACACAATGATACCAGTTTTCAATAAATTGTAATTTTAATTAAACTTACTGGCAGTTTTCCAAAGAACTACAGAATTCTTTACAATTTGTCAATTGAAGAGTGGAACCTTTAAGCTGATTGACTAGTAGTTTTTTATTATCAATTTTAAGAAATTGTTTTACTGTTAAGAAAGCAGAAAACAAAACTGGTATTAAATGAATAATTCCTACTCAATCAAATTTTTTTTATTTACCTTTTGGTATATCAGTTGCTAATTAGATAAAAATAAAAGAGAGATTAGTAATGATAAAGAGTATACAGAATATACTTACAGCACAGTGGTTGTTTATAATTATAGTACTCTGTAATTTTTGTCCTCAATTTGTAACTGCTGGGTATTAGTGAATATAGTTTACAATCTGCTGTTCTATGGACTAATGATCTTGTAAATGAAAAAAAAAGGAAATAAATTTCAAATGTTAAATATAACTATTATTAAATATTTCAAAAACAATTTTTGTTTCTTACTTGCAATTTGTATAGAATTGACAGTAAAATTTGCAATCTGTTTTTCCAACATCATCCAAAGTTAAGATTGGAGTAATATTATTGTCAATGGCCCTATGGCTCATTTCATAAAAAGAACATGGTTTACTAACTGCTACCATTGAGAAAATGAGTAAAAGAGAAGATTCAAACTGGAGTTTCATTGTAGCCTCTCCTCTTCACTTATTTCTATCCTCCTCCCCACCCCAGCCAGCTAATTTATACAGTTGCCAAATAAGTCAATAGAAAGTCTGCTTAGTTGGCAAACAATTAGTAGAGTTGATAGAAAGTTTTTCATCCTGAATTGGAAAGTGTTTAATATTGAAACATATTTGCTCAGTTAAGAGTTAGATAAACAGTGGCAGAGAGAGACAGAGAGAGAGAGAGAGAGAAAGAAAGAAAGACAAACAAAATGACAAAAAGAAATAGTATGTGGCTTGTTAATTTTTCCATCAGGCATTCATTGTCAACTGAACAGAGATATTTCTTTCAACTAAAATATATAGGACAATTCGGTTAGCAGAATTGCCTTGACAATCAAATTATGCTTTCCAAGTGTAGGAGGAATGAGATAACAATTCTACAGAATTCGCAATTTGATGTATCTTTGACCTAAAGTCAAACTGTCATAAAGGAAGACCATTATATATATTCTGTTTGGTAAAATCTCAATTAAGCCTTAAATTCGTTTCTCATTTTTCTATGCTAACCCATTGTTTAATCGACAAACCAATGCCTGTACCTTAACCCTTACTCAGCCCCTGTATGTATTTACAGAGGCAAAGATATCCAAAATCTAGGTCAGAAAGGAGTTTCATAAATCATAAATATTCCTCTTACACGGATTTTGGAAGAGTCGCAGACTAGTGACGGAGAATGCTTTTGCAGAGTCTGACAATTATTCTGATGGGTTTGAAGATGGAGATGTTGATATTTCAATGTCAATTATTTATTCAGATCATATCTCCTCTTTCAGAAGGATTTGTCTTATAATGCAAAAGTTAAAGGTAACTACATAACTCTATGGATTTGTATTGACAGATGGGAATGATGAAACTGTACCAATTGAGGGTGAAATTACATTTTGTCACTATCATTTAAGTAACAAGCTGAATGTCTAGGAGAAACATTTAAACAGTGCTCAACACTAGAATATATTGATTTCTGCTGCAATTATGATATGGGAAATGGATTTAAAGTGATTTGTGATGGACTCCAATCCTCTTCAAATTGTTTAGAAGAAATTAAATTTTCTAGCTGTAATTTAAATGAAGAACAAGCAAGATGCTTAACAGAAACAACTAAAGAGTGGCGGTGCTATTGTAATGAGGGATTTTGCCAGTTTTGAAAATTGACAAAACATAAAATAAAGATTTTTTAAATTTGAAATATTATTAATAAAGTAACAATAATATAAAAAAAAAAGTTTTTGGCAAAATGCCAGCATTTGTAAATGAATATGGAAACCAACTGATAATATATATAGTTTCCATTTTGAATAGGATGTGTCAACAGGGTAAAAAATGTCTATTGTAAAAAAAAAAGAACTGACTACAAGATGACAGTTTTACTGTGTTGAAGATAATTTTTAAACAAATATAGTACAGTCACAATAGCTAAAAGGCCAAAGTAGATAATGGATTTTTTGTAATATGATAATTTAATGAATAGAATATCTAAAATAAAAAAGTATAAAACTCATTAATTAGTTAATTAAACAATTATTTTTAAAAATTATGAATTTTAACATTCTTCCTATTCTTTTTCTGCTTTTTTGTACAGAAATATTCTCAACAATAGCAAATAAATTTCAATATTTAAATTTTCAATTAATCAATGAAAATCATATTTTTTATGAATATTCCATTTCCGGGTTGTACAATGGTAAATTATGCAAAAAATTATTTTACAATAGTTATCTTGTTACCAAATTTGATGAGTTGAAAGAAGAATTTTGTGAAAATCTATCCAAAGATTATTCAAATTTCTCTCATATTGAATATAAAGAAACGAATTCAACGGAATACACAGTAAAATTGGTCAATGAAATTTTATGTTGCAGATTGTAAAGAGAACAATTTTTTTGTATTTTTTTTAATATTTAAAAATACTTTTTTTCTTTCTTTCCTATTTTTTAAAAAAGCCAATATTCATCAATTTTATCAAATATTGAAATCAATTTAAAATGTTTTAAAAGAAATTCAACTTGTGAGTGAAAGAAAATAATTTTTTTTTATACCAGTTTATTTTTTTCTTTTGTAGTTATTTTAGCAATGAAAATATCAAAATTAATGTATTCTTTAATTTTAAAAAAGAATGATTTGTTCTATCAAATATCTTCTCTTTCAAATGAAAGAATAGAATTATGCAGAAAACATTCATTAATTATTGATTTTCAATTGAATAAACTTGAAGATAAAGTCCATATTTTAAAATTAAATAGTACAAATGATATTCAAATAAGTTATTTACAATTGTCACCAATAAATAATCAAACAAAATTTGTAAAATGTTCATATTTTGAAGTTGAAGGTCATATTTGAAAAAACCAGAGAAAACCAGAATAGACTCTCCTTAGTTTTTATTTTTTTTTTAGAAATGAAAATATTTGATAAAGAAACTGTATCAGAAAATTTACAAATGACATTTATATCTTTTCCATTATTGGTATATTCAGTAAAGTTGGGTTTTAGAGGTGTCATCTTTAGCGATACAATAGATTTAGCGTACTCACAATTTTTCCATTGTCAAAGTCAAAAGGGATCATCAGCTGGACCAATTTCTGGATATCCAATGACTTTCTTATCAAATTTAGTTAAAATCTCCCACAACCATGTAAAAAAAAATTTATTAATTTTTATATTTCAGAATCTTGCTGTAATTGTTAAAGGATGTTTACCAGATAAGAATAGCCTATTCTCAAATTGTTATCTGGAACCTACTAATGCTCTTGTCAGTCCTAGTGGAAATTATATGATTTTAAATCCACAATGCCAACAAAACACAAATCATCTGGAAGGTTTAAAATTTAAAAAAAAAAAATTTTTTTTTTAAAATAAACATAGTTTCAGAAAAAAGTTTTTATTTGAAAAATTCAAAACAAGAAACATTGTATGGTCAAAAACATAATTTGACATATTTTATTGGACATGTGGAAATTTCAATACAAAAAATTAATTATCTTGTTCAAGTGTTTCAATCACGTGATATTCATTTATTATGTAAATATTTTGGTTTTACAACTGGAAAAATATTTATTAAATCTGATATTGAATTTATTGATGAATTAAAACTAAAAGCTCCAAATTATCTTTTTATATCACATTTCAATTGTTCAAAAATGAGACAAGTATTCAAAATTGTCAAATTGTGAAAAAGTATATAATTATAAATTTTATTTATCTATTTAAAATTATCCAATTTTAGAAATATTTATAGAAAATTTGGAAAAATAACAATAAAATGTTATAAGACATTAATAGAGAAATTTGAATGCCATAATGAAAATATGATTAAAATTGAGAGTTTATGTTATGAAATATTTTTACTGGAACAACCAAAAAGAATACGATATCACGACAATTTTTGTCGTTCGAAGAATATGATGCCATTAACATTTTTAACATTTCAAAAATATTATATTGTTCAATATCTACATTTTCTTTTATCAATAATTGCCACTGATAAGAAAATTAATAAAATGCTTTTTTCAAGTAAGAAATTAAAAAATTATCTATTTTGAATAAACACTCTTTTACTTTTATAGAATTTAACAAAAGAATCTATAAAAATAGAAATATATCTGTTACATTGAGTAATTTAACTAGTCAATTTATACCATTTGCAGAGAATAGCATTAGTATTGGTGGAAGAACAACAAAATATGGTAGTCATATCATTTTTATACAAAAAAATCAATATTTTCGAGTATTACCGAGAAAAGTCGGCAATGATTGTTTTACAATGGAAATATTAAGAGATTCGTAATTAATAAAAAATTAAACCATTAAATTATTTTTAAACTTTCAATTTTTATTTTCTAGATCATCCTATTTATATACTAAAAGTATTGCATGCAGTAAAAATAGTAGAGTATTTGTATGTCAAAAATTTTTAGGTTTATACTTTAAATGAAAAATTTGAAAATTTTCTTAAAAATTATTAACTTTTTTTCTTTTTAGAAAGTGAATTGTTATCCATTGAAAAATATTCTTCAAATTTTCCTATAAAAAATTTGAATTGTTCAAAAAGACATTTTGAATGTAAACAAGATGGATATTGCATTAATTCTATTTATATTTGTGATGGATATTTTGACTGTAAATCTGGAGAAGATGAGTTCAATTGTCAAAATTCTACATTTAAATTATTTCAATGTTTAGAATCAAATGAAATGATTAGTTATTTATTAATTTGCGATCATTTCCCTGATTGTAAAGATCATTCTGATGAGAAAGTTTGTTGTAAGTAAAAACAAAGCTAAAAATAAACTGGTATAATTTTTTTTCTCTCAAGCTTTCAAACAATGTAAAAATTCAAGGTAAACTTTTGTTTTTCAACTAAATTATCAAATAGATTAATTGAATAAAACACCATTTGCAGTAGACAATGTATCAATAAATACTGCATTAATGCAGAAAATGTTTGCGATAATGAAAGGAATTGTATAGATTATAGCGATGAACTGTGCTATCATAAAGACGCTATCGATTAGAAAAATAGGCATAGTATGATAAAAAAATCGAATTAGAACAATTCTTCTTTTAATTAAATTATTGAATATTCTTTTTAAAAGATTGTAATGAAAGAACGCAAAGGGAATGCGATGATTTTTGTACTCTAAATGATAATCGTTGTAATTATGTTATCGATTGTTATGATCAAAGCGATGAAGGTTCTTGCGATCCATACCAGTTTCATACCTATTTTAAAAATAGAGACAATGCTAGCTGTAAAATTGAATATGATTCTATGAATAATTTACTTACTAAAATACAACATCCATTTTCAAATTTATATTATTGCTATAATAAAATATGTTCAATATCTGAATAAAAATGCTATTTTGAAGGTTATTGTATACCAGTTTATCTTGTATGCGATGGTTTAAATCACTGTTTATACGGAGATGATGAAATTCATTGTGGTAAAAAAAAATAAAAAAAAAAAATATTTCCTGTTTTTTTAAAAAAAAAAAAACAAACAGAAAATTATATTGCTAAAGGATTTTTTAAGTGTAGAAATGAGATGATATTTTTAAGCGATGAACAATTATGCAATGGAAAAGTTGATTGTAAAACTGGTAGTGATGAAATTTCATGTTCATATTTAACAATTAAACAACAAGATATAAATAATATTTGTTTTTATAATAATATTTATGAATTATATTGTAAATTTGATGGTTTAACAATTACTTTTGAATTGGATGAAAATATTAAAAAACTTGAATTAGAAGGAAATATTAAATTAAATATTACAAATGATTATTATAATCTACATATTTTAATCATTCATAACAATTTTGAATTGAAATCAATTTCTCATCTCTTTATACCAAATATTTTTGTATTTAGATATTTCATTTAATAATTTAAATAATTTTAATTTTCTAACACATTCAAAATTACAAATTCTTCAAATTTTAAATATTTCAAATAATCCATTAAATATAATGAATTTTCCAAAATTATTTCAAACAAATAATCTTTTAAAATTAGATTTTTCAAATACAACAATTTTACATTTAAAAATGGAATCATTTAAAATTTTAAAATTTTTAAAATATTTATCATTTCAATATTGTAATATAAAGACAATTGAAGAAGATAATTTTAAAACATTAAGTAATGTTGAAACATTTCTTATAAGAAAAACATATACTTCAACTACATCTTTATTACAAATTATTGAAAGTATGATGTCATTAAAATATATTGAAAGTGAATATTTTCAATTATGCTGTTTGAGTTGGAAAATATTGGGAAGAAATATAACTTGTATACCAAATCCACCAGTTTTTTTAACGTGTCACAATATAATTCCAACAAATATTTTAAAAACAATATTTTGGGTAATTGGAATATCTGGTGTTTTTGGAAATTTTTTATCATTTATAATAAGCATTAATATTAAAATACCAGCAAAAAAAAATAGTTGATTTATACTTTTCAGGTAATAAATATATATATAGAGAACAATTATGGAGAGATAGTTTACTCTGTTCAAGTTTGGGAACAACTTTAACATTTTCATTATTATTTTCAACATGTATGCTATTACTTATAACAATTGAAAGATACGAATCTGTTTCAAATCCTTTTAAAATACCATTTATGATTAGTTATTAATACCTACTTTTCATTTCGCTACTGCTGATCTGTATTTTAATTTCGTTATTACCTGTAATTTTATATGATGTATGTTGAAAATAATAGCCAGTGGATCTGAGAAAAAAAAATGACCCTATTTTTCTGATATTTAACCCTAACACTAACCCAGCCAGTTAACAACGCATCTTTACAATTTAACTGCCAAAAACCTTACCTTAAAACTTTAGCTTTAAATGGGCCATTTTCTCTGCCAGACCCAAATTCACAGGTGTGTTTTCTATCATCTAATTTAATTTATACAATTTTCAGAAATTTTACAAAAAATCAACAATTTGCTTCAATATACCAATTAGATCTGACAAGTCACGTGGTTGGCTATTCTCATTGTATACTTTTGGTGTATTGCTATTTCTACTTAGTTTAATAATTTCAATTGTCAAATCTACATACTCTATGAAAAGTTTGATTCAAAGAATGAAGAAAATGAAAAAATTGATATATTAAAAATTGGAAAATTTACAAGAATGCTCTTAATAAATATAACTTTAATAAATAAAAGTTAAATCTAAGTGAAACTTATGTTTTAATCAGATTTTGTCATTTCTCTTTTTGTTTTTTAATCAAATAAATTCATAAATTGAAAAGAGTCGATAAAATGGATCTTTGACAACTTTAAATGTTGCATCAATGAACCAAATTTTACAGCATTTTCTTCTTAGTGATTTTAGTTCTGGCAAGTCTTCAATATTGTCTTTAAATTTTAGGATAATATCTTCTGCTATTCTTTTAATAGTTTTTTCATTGTCACCATTTATCATTTCTTTCAAGTCCATTTTTGATTCAATACAACAAAGTACAGAAGGCTTCTACAAAAAATGTAACTCATTCTTTTGGAAATTGAACATCATTCTACACAATTGTTCAAAAGTTGATACATGAAGGAGATCTAATTAATGTCTTTGAAGTTTGGGAATGTTTTAAAAGATCTGAAATAAATGCTTCTCAACTACTGCAACTTTGTTGTTTAATTTATCATTGATAATGTGTGATTTTTGATGTTTAAAATGAATAAATTTTATACAGTTTAAAAATTCAAATAAAATCAATTGAAAATTACATTTTATGTTGAAAAACTCTGTTTTTTTTTTAATTAAATGATCCATTAAACAAAATCTAATAAGTCAATTTTGTTTATTTTTGAAATATTATGAACTTATATTGCTATGGTTCTAATTTCAAAATTTAAAAAAATTTGACTAATTAGAAAAAAAGTTGTATGACTTTTATTTGAAAATTAACCCTGCAAGAGTCATTGAGCATTTTGAACAATAGTCTCTTAAAAATTTTTGTAATTTTCTTAAAATATATTCAATTACTCAGAGATTGTTAATTCTTTCTTTTCAATAGCATCTTTCTTGCAATTTTTCCAAGTGAAAGTAAATCTCTTTGCTTGCTTTGATCATTTGCATATGAAACGGAAACATATTTTAGTTTGTACTTTCTTAGTCCAAATTCATTTTTCTGTTTTGTTAACAAAAAAAAAACAATACAAATTTAGAGAGAATATCTCATGAGTTTTATTGTATAGGGTTACAACATGTAAATAAATTGAACTCAGTTCAAATTCTCCATTAAATGATAATAGATTATGATGTGAAAATTGAATGGCTTGACAAATACTTTGCAAACAAATTATACATTCATTGTTCATGTAAAATTCTTTGTTATGTTCAAGAGGAGTATAATTCATTTCCTTGCATTGACATCTAAGAAATTTTCCATCAACATTAACTAGTAAACTACAATCTAAATTAGTAAAATTAAAAAAAAAGTAATAATAATAATAAAGAAAACAAGAAGATTAAAAAAAAGAACTTTTCTCAATGTACTCAGTAATACATCTATTCAAGTCTGAGGCTCTTAAAAAAAGGAAAATGATGATCATTGTCTCTCTCTCTCTCTCTCTCTCCCTCTCTCTTACTTACAAATATTCCTTTTTCTCTTCCCATAAACTTTTTAAGAAACTTTTGAAATGAACAATTGAATAAATGAATGGATTTATAATTGAGTTGATTGGCAAAAGGGTAATAGCTATACTTGTATAGGAATCAAGATCAATATTTATTGTTGCAAATGTTGCAATAAAGCCTAGATGGAGTTGGAAAAATACACCTTTTTTTTTAAATTTAACTTTTTAATTAATCACCTAAAAGTGAAATGGGAAACCATGATAAAATATTTGACATTGTAATAACAAAGGCTGTTTTTAAAATTTTCTCCTTTCTCTTAAGATATTCTTCCTTTGAAAGAATATCTCTAGATTTAAATATTACTTTTGCTATATCAACATATAAAGCAGTATTTAAGGCTGAGCATAGGAATACAAATACTCCATGAATTAAAAATGAATAAAGCCAACCATCAATTCTTTCACTTCTTATATGTAAAGAATAGCAAATGGATGAAGCTGAGTAGTAACTCTAAATTATTGGATTGGCAGAATGATTCATTAAGAAAAACTCTCTGCTTTTGCTTACTTCATAAATATATAATGGAAGGATTGAAGCAACAATTCCAAAACAAATAAAGCCTATACACATACAAATCTTCTTTTTTGGTGTAATAAACTTTGAAAATGGTTTTGTTATGTAAAAATGTCTTTCCACTGTTATAAAAGTAATACTCAGTGTGGATAAGACTATTGAAAAACTGGAAAAACATCCAATAAATGAACAAACGATACTCTTCCTCCACTGTAAATCGTAATTTATATAATTTCCTCTATAGTATATATCAATTACTGCTATTGTGAGGAAATATAAACTGGTACATAGATCTGCAAATGAAAGATTCATATAGAAAAGCTTTGATGATTTTGTATTGCTTTTGAAATGGAAATAAAATGATAAAACATTTCCAAAGGAACCAAAAACACCAAAGAAGCTAACAATTGATTTCCATGCAACTGATGGTAATAATTCTTTACAAGAATGTATTAGAGATCTATCTGGTAGACATTTACTCAAATTTTTATAATGAACCTCAGCCAAAGAGCATAATTTATAAACTGTTCCATAGATAAATTTTAATTGGGTCATTTGTTTAAAAATGCTAAGTGATACAATATCATCAGGTATCAAAGTATCACTAATGTTCAATGTATGTAAACTGAAGAAATATTGAAAAGAATGTTTTTCAATAGAATAAATATTGCAAAATGCAAAAGATAAAATTTTTAAATTATTTAAATTTTTAAAAAAATCATTTGGTATAAAATTCAAATTTGTATTTGATAAATTTAAATATAAAAGTGATGGGAAATTTTTCAATGTTGTTTCTTCAAAAATTTTTAAATTTCTATTAAAAGTTATACTCAAATATTGAACATTTAAAAAATTGATACTAAAATTATTGAATGGTAAATATTCAATTTTATTATCTTTGAAATCAATATGGAAAACATTTGGGAATTTTATGATTATTTCTTGAAAATTTTTTACATTTGTTGAATATATTTTTAAAATTACAATTGTTTTATAAATTCTTGATGTTAATTTTAAAAATTTTCCAATTTGATCAATTAACAGTATTCTATGATCAAAATTGTCCAAATGTAGATATTTCTTATCATTTTTATGATTTTTACCACTGCAATTGAGAAGATATTGAGGATTACAACTACAAAATTGAGGACAGGATATTAGTGTCTGATTGCAAAATTCCTCATCATTTCCTTCTTTACAATGAATTATATTGTCGCAAATGCGACTTAGATTTATAAAGAGATGCTGTTTGTGGCATTTAAAGAATCCTTTGGGATAGAAACTGTCTTTGTTGAATTACAATGTTATTACGTAATGCGCAAATTATTTTGTCGATACTACGAGTATACTAACTACATCCTATTTCATCGTCTCCATTCGGACAATGAGGAACATTATCGCAAACTTGTTCAATTGAAATACAATAATAGACTGATTGGCATTGGTAATATCCCATTTCACAAACAATCTCAGCGCTACAATTCCTAATTGTTGTTAGTGGTATATGTATCTTTGAGATCATTCGTCCCATAGAGTTGTATTCGATGTAGCACGGTTTAGTTTCTATTCTTTTTATACTTTCTTTACACTGATCTTGATTATAATACTGGCAATCTTTCTCATCAGTACCGTATTTGCAATCTTGATTTAGGTCACACTTTAAATGCTTTGGAACACATTGTTGATTGCATAAAATATGTTCTTTAGAGCAAACTAAATTTCTAGAGTAGTCTTGTTTTTCATCGCTTTCATCAAGACAGTTTTTTTCGTCATTTAGCATTTCTTCAACCTTGTAGCATTGGCCATTGTCACATCAACATTAAGGAAGGAAGGAAAAAGGAAGAAAAATGTAAAAATTTAAGAAGAAAATGAAGGTTCTCTCTCTCTCTCTCTCTCTCTCTAAATACCTTCTCTCTTCACAATTGTCCCTGTTCATCTTCTGCATTTTCACAATCATTTTTAAAATCACAAACAAACTGAAAGTTAATTTCTTTCATTCCGCAAGCAAATTTTGCAGTTTGTGAACAATTTTCTTTGTCTTCTTTTTCTTTACAATCTTGAATTCCATCGCAATAATTTTTTATATTTATGCAAAACATTGATTTTTTACAAAGGAATGAGTTGAAAGGACATTTAAAATTTTTATTTGTCACTGATACAGGAATGATTTCATTCAATTTACTTTCACTTTTGATATCTGGAAAAGAGTATGGATTTTTAGGCCTATAAATAGTACAATACAATGATAAATGTAAAAATATACTACTCAACTATTTCGGACACATAGAAAGAATGTAAATTTTTGCCTGTCACACAATACTCCATTTATCTTTAAAGATTTATAATAATTTGTATTATAGATTATCTTGTCGACAATCTCATCAAATTTGACATGAAAACAATTGTTATTGAGTCTAAAGGAAAACAGTTTCTTGAATTGATTTGATTGAAATTCTTGTATAGCTGAACAAGCATCACTGAAAAAATATTTCAATTTGAAAATTGAGTACTAAAGCAATTTCAAAATATATACACCTGGCTTTTGATTGAATGAAAGACCCTATATAATTTAATAGCGTCCCATCTTCAGTTAATGTATGATATCTGCCTTTATTATCAACGATTTGTTGAAAAACTAGATAAGGAAGATAATTTCATCTTAGCTCGATACGGTATAAAAAGATGATGATGATAGTACGAGAATACCTTCAAGATATTTTTCAGCGTTTGGAAGTATTTAAAAATGATAAATCTATCCAATTCTGATTTAGAATTGGCCATTGTACTATTCATTTTTCTGCATATCTCTCCAGCCATATTTGGTGAATAGAGAGTATTGGCTATTTCTCCTCCAAAATTTACATAACACCTATTGTTAATAATCTTGTCTGAATTTTTGCATTCTTTTTTTAAAGAGATATACAACGAAACGTCATTCATCGAATAAATCACTTCAAGTTTGTCATTTGATTTTTCTACCTGTTACTGGTTGATTTGTACATTTCACAAGAAAATGGCCGACTTGGTTTACATTCTTAATGCTTTGTAAAAAGAAATCGATAAATAATGAACAATACAAAAAAACAAAACAAGAAAACAAACTGTGGTGCAATGTCTGAAACTTCTAGGCCATACTCTGATCCTTTGGATTTAAAATCTCTACATGTCGACAGACATTCGTCCAATGGTTTCATATGATTCTATCAACAAATATATAACCTCCATTAAAACCCAACTTTTGACAAACATTAGTGATAAATTCATAGGTAAGATTATGTTCACAAACGTTATCATTGAATAAACACATTGCAATGCAAGGTTTTTGATAAAAAGTCATGTAATTATTAAAATATTTTAGTTCTTTGCTGAAAAGCTAAACAAACATAATGAAAATAGGGAGAAAATGCTGAATATTTTACTTTATTCATATCCAAATTTATGTATTCATTGGTAGGCCTAAGTAGTTGACCTACTTTCCAAATTCATCTTTTAAATGTATAATAGAAAAAAGTTGATAAAAGAAGAAATTTTGTTTGTATAGAGATGAATTTGTTGTCAATTTTATGTTTGACAAAATGCAGCAATGTTACAATTTAAAATTTAAATCAAGGGAAACAAAGTCAATACAGGAAAAATTAACTAAAACTTATTTCATACCGGAAGTATTTGCGCAATTATGTTCAAAACAAAGTTATTTCGATTATATCTGCATAGGAGGATTAATAAATGAGACAATTCAAGATTATCATCAAGATCAGCTTGTCAATCATTTTCAAACTTTAAATCTTTATAGATTTAAAAAATGTCAAAATAACTTTTTTCTTTGCTCAAATATGATTTGTATAAATCCTCTATACATGTGCGATGGAGATTTTGATTGTTTAGACGGAGGAGATGAACTCAATTGTTCTTCTACTTATACAAATTTTAAGTGCAACACTGACAAAATATTTATTAACCTTCAACTTGTCTGCAATCATGTTTCAGATTGTCCAAATGGAGAAGATGAACAATTTTGCAGTAAGAGATTAAACCTGTTTGAAACAATTTAAATTTTTTAATTGTATTTGTTTTTTTATGTTAAAAAGTGAGTGTTTCCTGTTTGGAGGATGAGTAAGTGTGTTTCAATACACACACACACACTTTTCCTTATTCATCATTTTTTTTTTTAAAAAAAAAGGAAAAAATGCCTGAATGGACAATGTTTAAGAAACAATCAATTTTGTGATTCAAATGTAAATTGCTTTGATAAATCTGATGAACTTTGCTCTAAAAAAGGCATTTTTAATATAGATTCTCTCAAAGAAATCAAATTTTTGACTGTTCAAAATGGAGAATTGAACGTTTATCAAAAGGAAAAATATTACAATGTTGTATTTTTAAAATTTAACAATTTAACAAATAATCATCAAATGTTTGGTGGAGAATGGAAAATTTTGTCATTATTTCCAAATATAGTTGTCCTTGACCTTTCAAAGAATAATATAGATAAATTCAGCATATTATTAAATTATATTAAACCTAGAAATATAAGAAATTTATCTTTAAGTGAAAATCCTTTAAAATATTTAGATTGGAATTCGAACGAAAATTTTCAAGTATTAATTTGTTTGAATTTGTCAAAAACAAAAATTCAAAATATATCAATAAATACTTTTCAAAATTTTAAATCATTAAAAATACTCATCTTTACAAATAATTTCTTGAAAAATATTGATAAATTTTCATTAAAACATTTGAGTAGTGTTGTAGAATTTCATATGAATAAATCAATTATTTCGCAATATTCATCTTTTCAACCATTTTTAATTTTAAAAAAAAATATTTATTTAGAAAAATTTTTTTCAACTGAAGAAAGAATTTGTTGTATTCTAAAACATTTGAAAGATGACAATTGCCAGCCAAAAACTCTTTTATCACATTTTTGTAGTAATTTGATACATTTTCAATTTTTAGAAATAATCATATGGCTTCTAAGCATTTTTCATATTTTTTCATTCATTTTTACACTCTACAATTGGATTTTTATATTAAAAAAGTCCATTGAAAAAACACACTATTTTTTAATTTTAATTTTTGAAAATTTTCAAATATATTACTTTTTCTCCATTTTAATTTTAAATATTCAAAATAGAAATGTATTTTATACTATTGATTTAATATTTATGAAAAAGCCAATTTGTATATTCTTACAACTTGCTTCCGGTGTTTCAACAAGTATTATAGGACTGATTTACTGTTGCATTCTGAGAAGTTTATTTAGAGATAGTAAAACATTTAATAATTGGTTTTTTACCAGTTTATATTTAGTTTTGCCATTACTTCAATTACTGAAATATACTCTACTCTTATGGAATTTTTTTTCAGTTAGTTTATAAAAAAATATAATTTTGAACATGGAAAATATTTTTGAACAAAAATTCAAATCTTTCTAGTTAGATGCATTTTCATTGTCAAAGTACTGTCTATATTTTCATATTAGAATTAAAGAAAACTCCTTAACTAACCCATTCTTACTTTGTTTTTTCTTTTTAATAATATTCGAACACGTGCTATTTATCATAATTACCAGTTTTACAATAGCTACAAAATCAAAAACAAAGATTGACCTTGACATTAGAAAGCATTTAATTGGTAAAATACTTTTTTTTACATTTCTACTTTTCAATCAAATTTTCAGCAACTTTATTGTAAGTGCAAAAAAAAACTATCAATGTTCAAACATTTAAATTTTTCAATAGAAAAATAATAATATTTTTTGAACAGATGTCGGAAATCATTTTTCAAATTTTACAACTAATTTTGCATTTGTTTGGTAATTTTGTATTTTCTTTTTATTTTTCACTCGTATCTCTAATTAAGACGATGAAGAAAATTTGGAAAATGGAATCTAAAAAGTAAATTACAGATTATAATTCATTTTTAGAGGTCAACAGATTTTACAAGTGCAGATTTAAACCAAAAATTTAGCAGACAAAAAATTTAATTTTTTATAAATTGATGAAAAATTCAAAACTCTTGCTCAAAATATCCTCAATTAAGCAAAGTAAAGCTAGGCTGAAATTTTCAACAACATTAATTAAACATGTTAAGAAACCAAAAGCTAATATCTGAAAATCCTTTTGTATTTTCTGTAACCTTGAGACAAAATTTTCACTCTTTATTCATTTAAATAATGTAAATAGAGAAAAAATCTTTAACACATGGAGAAGGTCTTTTGATATTAAAAGTAAGAAAGAAAGAGAGATAGAATTCAAATATTAACAAATCCAATCAAAATTTTTACAGAAATGACATACCTGAAAGAAAAATGCAATAATAATATATTATGCAATTCTTTGACTCATTATTATCAACTGGAAAATATAATTACGTCTTTATCTTTTTATGAAAGATTCAAAATTTTGAAGAAAACGATTACATTACTAAATTTATGTCATATTGGAAATTTCTCCTTAAATGGAATGTTTACAGCCACAACACTTTCAATAAAAGTTGGAAAATATTTTTAAAAAAAACAAAAGTGTTGTAGATTTTTTTTTTCATCTTTTTCTTTTTAGAAGTCAAATGGAAAGTTTTTCATTGTTTTTCCAATAAAGAGCATTGTTGTGAAAGATGCTAAAAATTGTAAAAATGATATTTACCATTTTGGTTTAATAGTTCAAAATATTTTTAAAAAAATACAAGAGGAATTGACTTAAATAGGTTGTTCTCTTTTTTATCACAAGTCCCAAAATATATGGGTTTTACCCAATTATTTTGTCATTTTGTTAAGCATTGAACTTAACTTTTATTTGTCTTTTTTTTTAAGTATCCTAAACCAAATCCATTAGCCATAGTTGCTCTAGAAAGGAAAGTAGAATTTAGTTGTTTCATTCTTAAATAGGCAACAAATTATTTAGAACCTTAAAAAGGCTGAGTCAGCAGAACTAGTGGCAGTAATTGGTATCATATTATAATAGAAAAAAAAAACACTTATCAATTTCAATATTTCATTTTTGCCTATAAACATTTCACAATCAAGTGTAACTAATTGCAGTATGAAGTTTTTCAATTTTTCTATCAGGACATTTGCTCTTCAACTGATAAAAAAATTACAATAAGCTGATGTCATCCTAATTCTTGCAAATCAGAGAACAATTGTATTCTTTTTTAAGAATTTCTAATATTCTGGAAAAGTGCTTACCTTTCATTAAAAAGACATTATCTTCAAGTATTTTTAGAACAGATAAAAACAATGGGAAGGATAATCTTTAATGAAAATTTGACTTTGGTCAGTTGGCTTTTATTTTTTTTAACTTTTCCTAGTCTTTCAAAATGTGAAATATACACAACTGTCTAAAGTTGAAAGTGAAAGTTCTGGGACAGATTGAAAATGATCATAAATGAAATATTTCAAGGTTGGATTTTGGGTTGGCAAATGGTTAGGAAGGATAAGCTAAGCATTGATATGTACTTATAGGGGTTCAAAAAGGTTAGACAATTACAAGGGCTTAGCTATTTCTCTTTACTTTCACTAACCCTTAATTCAGACCCACCTAACAATAAAACAACAGTTGATTTATTTTTCCAAACCCAAATTCAACTTGAACCTTAATGGCAAATTTTCCCAAAAATGACCATTTTCTGTCGATTCCGATTTCAACATTTAACGGAACCTATATATTACAATAATCGTAAGCAAATAGATAGGACAAGTAGTTATCTAGTAATAATAAATTACTTATAAAATGTAAATGATAAGAAATAAATAGGTAATCAAGTAGAACCATTTTTATTAAGGATATTGCGCAATACGCAATATAAATTGATAAAATGCATGGTTAGAGTTTAATTTTTTTAGCAAAAACTGTGTAAAATAGATACAAAATGTTGATGAGTGTGTTCTAGCAACAATCTATTTGTAGTGATTAATATTTTGGGTTAAAGATCATTACTTCTAATCAGTTCATATCTTGATTATATAGAGATAATGGAGTAGAAATTTTTGGCTATATAAGAGAGTACCAAAAGTTTAAAATTCATGAAATTTAAATAAAAAGAGAGAGAGAGGGAAAGACTGGAAGATGAACAATTTTTTAATACATCTAGTTTGTGAGTACTATCATTTTCTGTCTATTGTGCACTTTTTAGAAATGAAAAAGTAATGTAATCTATCCCATTTTTTCTAGCTTTTTTCATTCTATTCCATATTGGTTTTGGAACATTTCAATGCCCTACTTTTGCAAATAAACAACCAATGGACGGAGTTTTTAGGGATCCAGTGTTTTGCGATATCTACTATCATTGCATAGATTCTACAGCCTATTGACGCACATGTCCGCCTGGTCTCTTCTTTAAAAATACAACTACAGATATTGATTCTGTAGATTGCGTTGAACCTAAATTTGCGAATTGCCCATCAAATCAACAATACTACTCTACAGATGATACGTATCCTCTGTGCCTTGCCTATCAGCAAGACATACAATCGCCCTGTTATAAGTCGACAGCAGAATGTACTCGAGAAAAAAACCACACTCTTGCTAGTTGGATAGATTGTAAAATGTATTTTCACTGTGTAAATGAAGTAGCTTGGCCTCAAAAATGCCCTAAAGACTTTTTATTCTATCCATCCATCAACAGAAAGACAGGTGTGGTCACCATGTGCACTGAACCAGAAAGGGCTATTTGTCCAGTTCTTGGGCAATGGTCTGAATGGTCAGAATGGACTAGATGCAGGCCATTATGCTCAGCGAAAGGAAAGCGAAAGAGAACAAGAAGTTGCAACAAACAAAATCCATTTCCTGAGAATCTTATCTGTTTAGGCCTATCGGTAGAAACGCAAAATTGCAGTCCATCTGCTTGTGAAAGTAATGGGGATTCCGCTTTTTCTGTGTCTTTAGTCAAACCTACAACTCTAAAAAATGGAAAAATTAATTGGACATCAGTTGATGTCAATCAACAAAATATTTTTGATTCAAATAGTCAAAGTTTAATTATAAGAAAATCAGGTATCTATTTCTATTCAATCTCTGCTACTACTGATGAAAATAGTCAAATTGATATGACTATGATGTTGGACAGTAACAATAGTATTGGTCTAAATAGAGGAAATGGTGTAAAAACAATAAATATGATAACAAGAAGTGGACTGATAGAGCATAGACAATCTGCATCAGTAACTTTACATCAAGGCGATGAACAATCAGATGTTATTTCAACTGACAGTGGCAGAGAAACATCGTGGCTCGGTTTTCGTTATGAAACGGAAGCGTACGTGTTTGCTGGCCGTCGAACTCCATTTACGTCGAATGGCCTTGTTATAAGTTTTCCAGAGATATTTCTAAGGAAAAACATTGGAGGAAGTTTGTCAAGTTTCAAAATTGAAAAGCCAGGTGTTTACTTTATAAATTTTGGAATTGGCGTTTTGCCTAAAGGATCTATAAAAATTTTAATACAACCAAAGAATGTTCTTACATCTTGCGGTCTATCAAGAGCGAATCCTTACGGTACTACTTACGATCAATTGTCTAGAAGTTGTCTCATCTATTTGTCTACAAATAGCATCTTGGCAATGGAGAAGACAAGAAGGGAAAATGGTTTATATTCTAGCAATGCTTTACAAACCTATTTTACAGCATTCATGCTTAATTCGACCAAACCATATATCTATTTGTTAATGGAGAGGAGAAGGATCTGCTCCCATCCTACATATGAGAATGTCCCATTAAAATTGATTCGATTAGACAACACCAGAGGAGCTTGGAATGCATTCTACAATACATTTACAGCGCCAGCTAGCGGAACTTACTATGTTGATTTAACTGTGTCAGTTCAATCTTTAAATACTCTCAATACCTACATTGATGTGAATGGACAGAAAATATCTAGCCAGATACAATCGTCAACAGAACATCCAAGTGCCGAGTTTTTAACAAAAGGCGCTCTTGTTCATATGAACAAAGGAGATATAATGGCAATTAAATACAAAGGATGCATATCATCTAATGATTTCCCTTCAAGTCTTGTAATTCTTTATCAATCTGAATTTTGAAATCGAGGCAAGGTGTAGCGCTGGGTTAGGGTTAGGGTAAAAACACAAAGTAATTTTTTAAATTATTTGATTTCTTCATACAATCTCTATTCATTCTCTTAATAAAGTCTGTAACATTCAGTTTGAATTGCAATCGTATAAACTCATTAGTTTTTTTAAATAAATTGAATGTGTTTTTTGTCCTTTTGAGGACATCTTCCATCTTTTGAAGACATTTTCTGTTGCCCACTGTGAATTCTCTTAGTTAATTGATCCTCTCCTGTCCTGGTCTCCGGGATGTTTATTCTCACCCTAGGACATTTTTCCCTAGGGATGTTTTTACAAGCTGTAGCAGTACAATGAATTTAATACACATTGATTGGTTTAGAGTGCAAATGGTACAATACCCTAACCTCCATTCAGTTTTCTTATTGACTAATCCATCTTTTAAAAACAAATCTCTATAGATTTATTTAGTTTCTTCTTCTTGATTCAAATTAAATGGATTCCCTTTAGAGCGAGAGTAATTAAAATAACAAATCTGCTTACATTTAGGATATAATGAACTTTTATTGTAAGCAAAAAAACTTTATCAATTATGAATATTTATATTTATTCACCTGCCTATCAACCTATTGAAATTTTAAATAAATCATGATTAACTGTAATCAATGAAGAATTTCAGGTGTGTGTGTTTTGATTAGTTTCCAAACTAGATAATCTCTTTTTGCTGAATTTTGATGAATTTTCAAGAATAATACTGCTCTACAATTAGTCATAGACATTCTTACAGATAAAATTTATTAAGACTAGGATATGAGTGAAAATAGATGACAATATTTCATCTTGATTGATTGAAATGACAGCATCTATTATTTATCTATATCAACTGTTTTTTATATACTTAACTATTTAATTGATGCGCTTAGTTCAATTTACATTATTTCTTAGTATAATTCAATAAATCTTGAAAAAGTTCAAGGAATATTTACTACTAAAAAAGTTTTCTCCAAGCAAACAATAAGTTGTCTATTTACTATTTTTTTTTTTGGAAACCAAGATTCAAAAAAATGTTTGATATTAATATCAAAAAAATTGTTCAAATTTTATATCTTTCTTTTCATCTTTATACTTTATGTATAACAACAGGTTGGTATTTGTTAAAATATTCAAATTGGTCCGGGACTCTAGCCTTATTTTTCTTGTTTGTGTTTTTTAGCCTATATCTATGAAAAAACTCTTTTTAGGTATTTAGCTGGATTTAATGTAATGGTTGAAGAATTTGGAAGTGATTCATATGGTACATTTACTATAGAAATTTGTAAAAAAGTCTGTGATAAATATACTATTTGCAAGTAAGATTATTAGTCTAGTTTTCTATTCAATTTTGAAAGATTTGTAAATTGTTCACCTTTTCCAAAAGAGGAATAGATTATTATGAAACCCAAAGTAGATGTTATCTTAATTCTGAAACCAAAAGTACAAGACCTCAATCTTTTATTACAACAACAATATATACTCATTATGAAAAAAAAGAAATTAAAGGTAAGCCTTTGTAATTTTCTTGTTTAACAAACATATCATAACATGATATGTAAGCCATAAGAACTCATCAACTTTTAATATACAAAACATTTATTAGCTTTGCTTTTGGGTTAATTAACTAAAATTTATTTTAAAAATCCTAACACTTTTTTAAATCATCATTGATCGAAGAATGAAATGCAACAATTCTGAGTATTATAAAGATAACAGCGAAAATTGCTTGTGGAGAGAGAGAAATCTTATCTCCCTAGTCATGTCATCTGATATATGAAATGTTAATGCCAGATGGAGCAAGATTTTTAAAAATTACTTATCTTCCTTTTTGATTTCTTTGTATAAGCTTTTAAAATTTGAGTTATCATTGAGAGCTTTATACTTCAAGGAGAGAGTATCATTTTCCATAGTTGAAGTTAACATTGATAGGTGCTAATGTTTCTAATTGCTATTTCATCAGATTTTTATTCTATTTATTCCACTACATTTTATCTCAATAAGTAACAACCAACATTGTTGTGTGCTTTTATACAACAAAAATAACAACTTGACTGAAAAGATGGAAGAAACAATTACTGAACAACATCCCAAGTCATCAATAAGTCAATATGAAATGAAGCAGAGAGAATGGCAAAACTTCAAGAGTCCTATGTACCAGATAATATGGTAAAGTTATACAATAGGTAGGAATGGAAGATTTATGTATGGATAGAGATTTTAAGGATATGCAAGTTTTTCCATTCTTACATCATATTACCAGTTTTGTTTTTTTTCTTATAAGAATAGCATTTGTACAGTGTGTACAGTTAACATATTCTTTGTACTTTGTTGTATTGTAATTGTAGGAATTTCTGCTTCTTCTGAACAGTATTTGTCCTTTCCAATCATTTACCAATGTGCCAAAGTACTCACACAAATAGAACCTTCCAAATTCGTCCACAAGTAGTCTTAAAAAATGTAATTTTGGTAGAAATTAATCAACAAAATGGCAGTATTTCATTTAAAGGATATGTATTGAGTAAATGAGTTTCTAGTTCTAAATTAGCAAGTTTAAACAACCAGTTAACCATTAAAGAACTGAACTGCCAAACTGGGGAAATGTATTTCCTTTTATACATTTACCAAAGCTTGGGTTCACTTGGTCAAAAGATTACAAAGTTGAAATGTAACAGTCTCACAATGCACATATAACAAAGACATAAAAAACTAATGCATCACTTCTGGCTAACATGTGGCACTGCAAAAATAAGCCTGTCTGTGTTTTTGAATAGGATGTAACAAGTTTGACATGAATTTTTTCTATATTGTTTGTTCCATTGTTAATTCTATAATGCAACACCTGTTTTGGTCAAAGAATATGTTTCCTACAAAATAAAAGCCTTTTTAAAGTTCTAGACTGTATTTTCTACCAAAATAAATATCTTTCTAAACTTCCCCCATTATAATTGCTATGAAATAAAACCCTTTCTAAAGTTCTATAATATCTAAGTCAAAATATTATTATGTTGATGTTTCTAAGAGCACAGAGAGAAAAACAATAAAAACATGACCATATTTAGAACTTTCCTTTGGTTTAAAATGTTACTTTTGTTTTTGTGAACATTGGAATTTGTCAAGCCATACTTGATTTGGAATCAAGTTAATACCACAGATATGGCACCATCAACATTGGTGAGTAGAGTCAAGTGCCTCATAGAATGACATGAATGAATTTGAGAAGGTATAAAAGGGGAGAAAATGAAGAGCACAGTGTGAGAGTAACAACAGGAATTGTAAATAAAATTGAAACAAAATTATTGAGTAATTTATTGATATGAGTTAACTTAAATCTTGTACACACAGTATTTAAAGTATGTGCTATTCTCTGTTGGTGGATCTCAAAGAGGGATACAACAGAAAACGTCCACAAATCAGTGCTTTTACCCTATCCCTAACCCTAACCTAAACCCTAACCCTAACCCTAACCCGTAACCCTTAGAGGAGACCCTCCTAACTACAAATCAGTTGCTGTTTTCTTCTGCCTAACCATTTCTCAATCCAAATTTTTTGTCTTGAAATTTTTCATTTGTGGATGTTTTCTATCGACCCCAAAGAATCTATTTCCTGCAAAATAGAAGTCGTTCTAAAATTCTATCATTCTAACTCCTAGGTAATAGAAGTTATTCTAAAGTTGCTTTATACTTAAAATCTACATAATATTGATATCGTCATGTTTAAATGTACAATAGCTATTTCTAAGTGTGGAAATGAGCATTCTAAAATCTTCTATAAATATTAAAAATCACGTGATGAATATTTGATACTTTTCAGATTAATATTATGAAAAATGTCCATATATGCATTAAATAAATCATTATTCACCCACATATACACCTACTTCAGCTGTAGATCACATTACCAGTATTCAATGAAACACAATATGATCCTGATTGGACATTTTGATTGATCTATTTGAAAATTACATTACATCAAAATTGTTATATATTAAATATTTATCAAACTGCTTGCTTAGACATCAGAGGTCAATTCTCTTTGGCTCACAATTTATTGTGCTATTAAATGAGCAATACAGACAAATATGGTTGGGACGAGAGTGAAATTCCTACAATAATATATTGAAAAAATTGACATTAATTTTTCATTCTTATTAATTTGATATCATTTGTTCTATCTTTGTAATATGAGGCAACCAGTTGTTGAATAGATAATCCATTTGTACATCCTTTGATAAAGTTTGATTCTATAACAGCCAATGTCCATCTTTAATTTCTTTTACAAAACAATCCTCTACCTTTTAATTCAACTTTTTGAAAAAAAGAATATTGAGATACAATCTGCAAAAAAAATGTTTGGCAGTTGAAGTCCTTCACATATTATCAAAATTTTTCCAATTTCTTATCTCCCTGTGACCATTTTCTGGTGTATTGTATAGAAATTATATCAAGTTTATTCAACAGTTTAACAACAAAGAGAAACCTTGAAAAAATGACATTACTATTAATGCTGACAACAATACATAAATCAATTATGAATCAAGTAGCCACTTAATAAAAGTCAAACATTTCACTTTGAATTTCAAAAAAGCAAAAACTGGCTTCAATTGGAAAATTGCAAATTCTTCTTGTTTTTCTATCTCTAGCCATTTTATTCAATTCAATAAAACCAGGTTTTTTGTCTTACAATATTAAAAAAAATGGTTTAATAGTTTCTAATTTTATCTATCCTTCTCCTAAAAGAATGCCAATATTCTGTATCGGTAGAGAAAAGGATTCCTACTCCTAAGATGTTTACCTATTATGGAATCAGTTTAAGTTTTTGCAAATCAGTTTGCGATCAATTCAGGAATTGTTTGTAAGTACAAAGGAAAATATAAATTTGAATTAATTATACCTTGAATTTTATTCATCTTTATTTTATTCTCAATTAGAGCTTTTGATAAAAGGATAACATATTGTTTGTTTCACAATGTTACCTCGCCACTGGACGAACAGCTTTCAAATGGTGTATCTGACAATTATAGAAGGAGCAACAATTGTCGTAAGATATCTTTCAGAGTCATTTTATCATTCAATGATTTCTTTGTGTTTTTACAGCATTGCAAACAATTAAAAGTAAATAATGATGACGCAAACAATAAATTTGTATACCATTTTAAATTCTCTCTTTCTCTGATCTCACTAGATAAAGTTTTTACTGAGGTGTCTGGAAAAGATTTTAATGGTAATTTAATAGGCAAATTCAATGGTGATTGTAAGTTTATATGCAGCAATATAAACAATTGCAAGTGAGTATTAAAAATTCTTGACAATATCATTAATGATCAGTTTTTTTTACTAAAATATTTCTTTTTTCAGATCCTTCAAGAAAAAGAGTATATACTGTTATCTATTCTCAGATTTATATTTAGGAATTATTAGCCAACTTGATGATGACAGTGAAGCGAATTATTATTACTTACCTAGTTTCTACATAACAACAACAACAACAGCAGAACCAGGTATAGAAATCTCTTTTATTATTCATAAATCATTATTTTATCACTTCATTTTAAACAAACATTGTAATATCAAGGCCGTAATGAGTATTTTTAATTCATGAGAACAGAATCCTTCAGTTTTTGATCTTTTTTTTCATTAATATTCAAAAATCTTGTTAAAGCAAGAAATAATTTTTAATAATTGATTAGATATTTGAAAAGAAATTAAATCAATGATTCAAAAACACTTTTTTTACATTGGTCAATTATTAAATATCAAAAAAAGAATATTTTTTTTGAAAAATGATCGCAAATGATCATAAATGAATAATACAGCCATTTTCTAGCAAGAAATTCCAACATCAAAATACAACATGTTTCTATTATAGAAAAATATTTCAGCAAAATTTTCAATATAGGAACAATTTTTTTTGAAATGTGAAAAAAATTCCTAAGATTTTAATACATGAAATTACACTACTGACTAAGCATATTGGTATTGAATCTGAATGGTTTATTCAATTTGAAGCACTGTACATTAAAATATATAACACTTCTTCTATATTTCCATTTTTTGTCCATTTATTTGACAAAAAGGTTTAATGGTCTTTCACATTTGGTTCATTGGTAACTATTGTTAACAATATCAGCCTGTTCAAAATGTTTTTTAATCCAGCTATAAAATAACAATAAAACACTGGTTGGAGAGTTGAAATCTTTGTATGAAAACTTTTCCAGCTGAGGATATACACCCCCACACTATCACTCCTCATCCATCAGTAAGAAGCTCCTCCAGTGTTATTGTGTCATCCTTGTATCAATATTATTAGGCCTTATTGATAATTGAAAAATGAACAATTCACTGGTTTCTAAATATTATTCATAATCCAAATACTTTTAATATATTTCAGTTAATCTGAAAATTTTCTCCTTTCTCTCATTTGAGACTTCAAAAAATAAGAAATTGTTTAAGTAAACACGAATTTAATACACATTGATTGGTAAAGATTCTAACTGGCAAAGTAAGTTCTTACTCTTGCATCTCACTGCACTGGACTGTGCAATCTCCTAAACATTAGGTGACAGTTATTAAACTTCCATCAGAACTCAGATTTCAGTGTCTAATTCCAATATAAAACTCTAATCCTAATTTTTAATTTTTAATTTGATCACTTTTGAAATAATGGTAAATGAGGATGAAAAGATAAAAAAAGTGGGTATACAAGAAAAGAATGCTTTTATAGATACAATGAAGATATATTTTATTTTCTTTTGTCCTTGGAGAGGATTTTTATATTCTGGACACAACATCGCATATTTTTGTGGAGTATTTTATGATTTCAAAGGAAAAGAATCAATTACAACAAGTGTATACTGTTCAGAAGAAGCAAAAATTCCTACAATTACACTACAACGAAATATATACATTAACCTGTTAAATAGATTATTATTTTATTATCATTGATTGCAGATCTGTGACTGTCTTGTAAATTTGTTTATAAACCATATCAAACAAAATTTAGTAATGGTAAATTTCTACCTCCAAACAAAAGCCATGATCAAAATCAATTCTGTTCCATTCATGAAAAAGAATGAACAAAAGTTGAAACTATTTAAATACTTCAATTTCCCTGTAAAATTTCCACATGTTTGATCAATTTTCAGGTTGTTCATATGGTTCTGTAAGTTAAAGGAAAAACATACTTCAATTACATCAAAAGGTGATTAAACTATTGAAAAATAATGAGTTGATATTTGAGAAAATTATACTTTGTGAAAAAAATCCTACTGCTGTTCAACAGTTCATCATGAAGTTGACTATACGGATTTTCTATTTAATAAGCTTTGCATACTGTTTTATTCCAGGTAAACAGGAGGAGAGATTGAGTTTATTCATATTTTGTGTCTGTCTATCTGTCTGTATAGCTAAAAATTAATTGGTCAGTTTCTATTTTTAGTTGAAGGACAAGATCTTTTTGGACTTAGTATCATCTCTGATCAAATTTCATCATCAACCAAATTTGAAAAACAACATCTTAAGATAGAAATTCAAAATGAAGCATGTGGGAGAGTAAACTACAATAATTTGATTTATCCAAAAAATATTAATAAAACTGTACACATACATTCGTCAGCTATATTCTACAATAGAGAAGTAGTATTGAACCAGTATTGTACTATGCAGATAGCACTGATAAAGATAAGCAGTAGTGACCTAGTTTCGCGTAGGGCAGTGCATACACATTTCGCAGCAATAAAACCTATTAAATTATATACAGAATATTTGCTATTTGCAACATTTTAGCATTAATATTACAATTTATTAATCCATACATTTATGATTTTCAACTAAAACTAGTTCAATTAATTATCAATTATGCTTCAATTCTAAGTTTAGATTATATTCACTATTCAACAGTATTGTATACACAATACTGTTCTTTTTAACATGCATTAATCAGATATACTTCCTCCTTATATGCTGATGCTAAATTTACTAACTCAATCAATTCAATATCATTATTAAGGTAGAATATAAAAACGGTCAAATATACAATCTATATGTTTTCTTCATTTTTGGACTTGTCCTACTAAAATTGTTACATCTTATGCAACTCTCCAACCTTCAAATTCAACTATTATTTAGAAGATGAAAAAAATAAGAACATGAAAATATTTAGAACTTTTCTTTGTCTTCAAATGTTACTTTTGTTTTTGTGAACATTGAAATTTGTGAACTATCAACCCTTAAAAGAGTATATAAACCCTACAAAATTAACAGTTGACAGTTCACTTTTCATGTCACGACAGTTTTTTCACATCAGCTAGTTGTTTAAACTAGCTTGTTTAGAACTAGAAGCTCATTTTACTCAATACATATTCTTTGCACGAAATACTGGTGTTTTGTTGATTAATTTCTACCGAAGTTGCCTTTGTTAGACTATTTGTGGACGAACTTTAAAGGTTCTATTTGTTTGAGTACTTTGGCAAGTTGGTAAATGATTGGAAAGGACAATTACAGTTGTGACGAACCAGAAATTCCTACAATTACAACACAACCAAGTACACTCGTGTAACAAAATTATGAAAAACTGTTATATCACACATATAAAATATAATCCTAAGATTAGGGCCACATGTCAAACATGTGCTGCAGTAAACAGGCCTGCCTCATCAGCATCTGGTGTTTGACCTGCATCTTTTCCATGTTCTTTGTTCCTTTGTTAATTCCCAAGTAGCCGCCATCTGTTACAGTCAAGAGTCTATTTCTTACGAAATAGAGTTCTTTCTAAAGTAATAAAGCTAACACTACGAAATAAAAGTCTCTCTAAAGTTCCACCACAATAATTCCTACGAAATATAAGTATTTCTATAGTTGCACCAGTCTAATTCCTACAAAATAGAAGTCTTTCTAATGTACCCTTATATCTAAAGTCTAAGTATTGATATATCATTATATCTAAGTGCACATTTACTTATTAAATATTTCATGATTATCAAAAAAAAAGAATAATAGCTTTACAACAAAAATGCCCTTATAAAAATTTCTGTGGTTTTTCATTTCAAAATCAATTATACTCCAATTTTCATCTATCCTTTCAAAGTTTTCAAACCAAAACTGGTAAGGAAAATTTTGTTAATTTTTATTTCAAAGTTTTTTTAGACTTTAATTATCGAATTATAATATTTTTACACAGAGATGAAAAATTGGTATTGATATTACCTAAGATACTTTTGTCTGATCAAAATGAATATGCAAATCTTTTTTCTCCAATTTATGATCTTTCTAAACAAAGAATTAACTGTTTAGCATTTTTTAACGTGTCTAGTGAGAAATCTGTTGAATTTGAATTATTTGTCCGAAAACTCAGACAAAAATATTTTTTTAGGTAAAATTAGAAATTAATTAACTAGAATAATTTTTATTTTAATGGTGTTTGTTTTTTGTTTTTGAAAAAGTTATTACAAGGTTAGTATTGATAAAGACAATTGGAGAATTTCACTTTTGGGTGATATAATTCAAGTGAGAAAATACTTTTTTTTTAAATTTAAGTTTTAGAATAAACTGTTATTTAATTTAGGTCAAATTTCGATTTTTATTGAATTCCTTCAGGCTTTCACAAGCTAGTATAGAAGATATCAGCATTTTGGATAAACCATGCTGGAATAACAATTAAGAAACCAGATAACTTTTGAATTTAAATTTAAAAATGTTTTTTTTGCTCTTTAGCTTTTGTATCTATGGAAATGAAATTTAATCAACAATTTTCTTACTTGCTATATGATTCTCATTCTGAAATATTTAAATTTTATAAGAGTCAGTTAACATTATTTGTATTGAGGTTATTCAAAAATTTGAAATATTATTCAATAACTGATGTTGAAAATTTGAAATTTCAAAAAGAAAATTTTACTGCTTCATTCAATGTAAAAATGAAACTACTCAAAAAGGTGAAAGAATCAGGGTCATCTCTAAGAGACATTGACTATTTTATTTTGATGTCATTTAAATATTTGAGATATTCTATTGAAAGTGCACAAATATATGATTTTCAATTAATTAATATTTGGGAAGAATATGAAGAAACATTCACTGAAACAATTTCAAAAGATGATGTTTGCAAACAACAATCTAAAAATAGTTTTGTTAATGATAAAAAATCCAATTATTTAATTCATTGTAATTTTCAAAACAAAAATCTATGTGATATAGAAAAACATGAAAATTTTAAATTTATTAAAAAAACAACTGCTGATGAATGTCCAATAAAGGATAATGACTATTTACTATCTATATGGATTAAGGCTTATACAGTTTATCATTTAATTGAAATTCCAACTATAAAATCCTTGAAAAACAATAATAATAAATTCTGTTTAAATTTTCAAATTGACATTCAAGAATATTTTAAAATTCAAGTTTGTTTATGAATGAATTTTAATTGAGAGTATTTATTTAGTTTAAAAAACACAGAGTGTTTTTTTTGCAGATATTTATATGTACACATTTAGGCAGTTCGTAGGTACTAAACACATAAGCTTATAACCAGGCTCACAAATTCACACAATACACACAAATTGTTACATTTCAATCATCGATGGAAAGCAATATTGAAAGAGTGTTATAGAGTACTCTACACGCCTAAAACTACAACATACACTATTTAAATATATTAGATGTTAACCCTAATTATTATACACATCATATTTAATGAATATTAATTATATCTTCCACTATTCTATTTATATTTGGAGCTTTTAGATTATTGTCACTTTTCAACAGTATTTTATGCACAATACTATATTAGATGATTAAGTTTAATACTTTTATCCTACCAGTCCTTTACACAGAAACATATTATCTTACACAAACAATTATTATTAATAATTTGTTGTATATTAAAACAGCATCAAGTTGACCTTTTCCTATTTTTGTGTTTTGGAATCAATCCAACTTCTATTAATAATTGTTACATCTTAGGCAACTTTCTGACCTACTAAAATAGGGAGCAAAAGTTCTTCAAGATAAAGAAAAAGTAACAAACATGGAAGTATATTTGAACTTTCCCTTTATCCAAATTGTTACATTTGTTTGTGTGAATATTTTTATCTGTGAACTGTGAACTATTGGAAAAGTATATAAACCCTTAGAATTTAACAGTAGTCAGTTCAGTTTTCTAACCATCAGCTGGTTGTTCAAACTTGCTTGTTTAGAACTAGAAACTCATTTACTCAAATACATATTCTTTGAATGAAATACTGGTGTTTGTTGGTTAATTTTTACTGGAATTACATTTATTAAGACTACTTGTGGACGAACTTGAAAGGTTCTATTTGGACCAGTACTTTGGCACATTGGTAAATGATTGGAGAGGACGAATTTGATAGTCACGAGCTAGGACTTCCTACAATTACAATACAACAAAGTACAGTATTTATTCCAACTTGGAAAAACACAATTTTATGATAGCTTTTAAATCACAAAAAAAGGTAAAAACCCCTTTTTCAAATGGTGTACATAGGCTTTGACAAAAAAAAATTCTCACTAGAGAAAGTCAATTGATATTTAAAAATATTCAAATTATGTATTGAAAATTGTTGAATGAAACTTTTTATTATTTTATCTTCCGGTATTTTCTGAATCATTTCTGTTTTTGTTTTGAAAATGTTCTATATGAATAAGAAGTGAGAGAAAGTTATATATAATTGAGTACTATTTATTAAATATTTAAATATTTAAATTAAGCAATCAATGTTGAAAATATAGTGTTAGTTTGTATTCAATCTTACATTTAGGACTAAAATAATAACATTGATTTTGAGAATAGTTGAAAATGAAAGCAAATATAAACAACTTTGCTGATAATATAATTATTTTATGTCAATCAATAAATGTTTACATGGATTAAATTCTTTTTTATGCATTTTTTTTATGGTTTAATCTTGAATTGATTTTTCATAAAAAATATTTAATTATTGCCATTAAAGTAAAAAATATTGTGATTTTAGGAGATTGTTTAGCTGCTCCACTAGTTTCTCGATCAAATTCTCTATTGTGTCCTCCATTTCCTGGATTGAAATCTTTAATACCTTCATTATCATCTATACCTAAAGTTATACATTCATTTAAAAAAACTTATCAAGTAAATATTAATGAATTGTTTATATCTTACATTTGCCAGCCTCCAAATTCTCTCTTAGAGTACCATAATATTTACCACATTCTTTAAGTTTATTAACAAATAATTTATAAAATGTGCATGATTTAGTATTATGTTGTTCTCCATCAAGTTCTGATAATGTTCTTTGACAACCTAGAAAAAGAAAGAGAAAAAAGGGGAAAATGAGTAGTGTCGCTTAATCTCTAATAAAAAAATCAAAATAGACATTTGAAACAAAATGTACCTGAACTACATACAGAATCTCTTGCTACTACTGGGCCATCCTTGCCTGTAATTATGCAGAACGATTCAATATTATCTATGCAGTCAACTAAATCGCTATAATGTTGACACAGATTTCCAGCATTGAAAACACGTTTTGTGGATTCTGAGTATGCTTGAAATTGTAAATAACAGCGATTAAGTTTTCCTTGACAATAAGCACCTTTTGTCTACACTCTTTTCAGACATGTCAGATTTGCTAAACAGGTAATTTGCAATTTGGCTTTCTTCCAACTTTGAAAAACAAAATGGAGTAATAGCTTTAAAAAAGGAAAAACTTATTTGAATAAAAAAAATTGGATAAAATTTAATATCTTACACATTAAAAATATTATCAAGAAGGAATTCATCTCTCTAGTTCTTCTTCTGAAATGTTAAAGATTGTAATTTCTCAAATTGCTTTTATAGGTTTTTTGAGAAAAAGCTGTGTCAAAGAAAACCAATTGATATTAAAAAATATTCATATATTTTTGTCTCTGGGAAGTTTTTATAAAGATTTATTTTTTTGGATTTTTTGAGTCATAGTTTTTTTGAGTCATAGTTTTTTTGACACTAGATTTATGTCACAGTTTGTGAACAAATTTTAAGTGTTAAATTTGTGTGAAACTGCTCTTTTTTTGGAAAATCATAGACTTAACTCAATACTATTTAATGTGACTACTTAACAATAGCATTGCGTGATAGGTACATACAATTCTATTATACATATATGCCACAATGCATGTATGGACGTGAGCATATAAAATTCTTATAAACAAATGAAATGAAATTAGCATTAATTATAGAACTACATTAGTCTTACTTTAACCACTTAAGAACATTTATTTAGCCACCAGCTAAAGAGTATCAAAAGGTCAAACTCAACTATTGTTGACTTTTGGACCAGTTCCAATTTCTCTCATACAATGGTTGAATTGAATGTTACCAAAATTGTTACATCTTACAAAAGAAGCTGACCATCTAAATTTATCTGTGTGCACTTAGATATAATGATATATCAATACTTAGACTTTAGATATAAGGGTACATTAGAAAGACTTCTATTTTGTAGGAATTAGACTGGTGCAACTATAGAAATACTTATATTTCGTAGGAATTATTGTGGTGGAACTTTAGAGAGACTTTTATTTCGTAGTGTTAGCTTTATTACTTTAGAAAGAACTCTATTTCGTAAGAAATAGACTCTTGACTGTAACAGATGGCGGCTACTTGGGAATTAACAAAGGAACAAAGAACATGGAAAAGATGCAGGTCAAACACCAGATGCTGATGAGGCAGGCCTGTTTACTGCAGCACATGTTTGACATGTGGCCCTAATCTTAGGATTATATTTTATATGTGTGATATAACAGTTTTTCATAATTTTGTTACATGAGAATTATGAGACTGTCAGATTTCAACTTTGTAATCCTTTGACCACTTGAACCCAAGCTTTGGAAATGTATAAAAGGAAATGCATTTCCACAGCTTGTCAGTTCAGTTCTTTAACCATTAACTGGTTGTTTAAACTTACTTGTTTAGAACTAGAAACCTGGTAATCCAGAACTATGAAGAATTGGGGAAAGTAAGGGAAACTGCAAGGGTTTTGGGAATGGCATCATCTACAGTTAGCGACATTTCAAGGTATAAGCCACCCAAACAAGAGAATAGGGGTTGTCCAATGAGACTCACAGAAAGAGATGTAGCAAGAATGAATAGGATTGTGAAGAGACTTAAAAGAAACAAGGAAAGGGTGACAGCTAGGAAGATTTTAAATGAAAAACTATTCGAGATAACTTAGATTGGTCAAGAGTCATATTTACAGATGAGGCAAGGTTTTCATTGAGTGGTCCTGATGACTTCAGGACCTGGACAAATGACAGGGAAAAAGAGATGAGATTAACAAAAAATATGGGCAGAGGTGGAGTAATGGTTTGGGGACTAATAACCTTGGATGGTGTGTTTGAGGTATGGAGAGTAAGCAAAAGATTAAATGCCCAAAACTACACTACTTTTGTGGTCAAAGATGTTCTCCCAGTTATAGAAGAAATTCACATCAGAAGATGAACTTTGGGAGAAAATTAAAAAATGCTCTTACAAACTTATAAACAAAAATCCTGACTTGCTACTAAATTTGTATGCTGGAATGGGGGGTAGGATCAGTACATGCATTGAGAAAGGTCATCAAATACAAAAGTATCAAAAATATTAGTCCCCAAACCATTGTCCCAAATAATGTGACTCACATCCAATACATGGTTTTTTTATAATTATCCATATTCTGATACTCCCATTTGATCCTTTTTTTCAATGTTGCATTTCCAAGTAAACTTTTATTCCCCAGATTTCCACATAGCAAATGTCCCACAATAAATTTTCTTAAAACATTTGGACATGTAAACCTTGTCTGAAAGTAAAGTAGAGAGCTAAACAGACAATTTCCATCCCCTGGTACAATGACATATGTTAAATGTTGACTGTTGGTGATATTATAAACCCTGATTTGGTGACCCTTTTCTTTCTTTCAGCTGTTCTCTATTATTATTATTATTATTGTTGTTGTTGTTGTTGTTGGTAGCTGGTGCTGATAACAGACATTTGAAATTTATAATTTTGAATGCCTGTTGCTTTGTAATTGTAACTCCTGCTGCTAACCCTGATTTATTGTGATTTGTTAGTTGATTGTTGTCATCATCAAATACATCATCATCATTATCATTGTGTATTAGCTTTTGTAAGTTGAATAATATAACTTTCTGCTGGTATTTACACCCTAATTTTTTAAGTTGAACATGACACTGTGTACTTTGTATTAGGGTTTTTCTTTATAAAACATGGGTTAGTCAAAAACCATTGTATCAAGCACAAACTTTGATGCTTAATATCTCTAATTCCAAGACCACAACTTTTTTTAATTTTTGATATGTGTTTTAGAAATATGTTATAAGGCTATATTCAAAAAATAAAAAAAATCATGGGCTTGGGTTTTGAGCTACAGGTCAAAATGTAGAAAAAAACATCATTTTTTCCTCTTTTACACCTCAAACATATAGTTTGCTTCAAAATTTCTAAATTTTGAATCCAATTTATTACTGTGCACCTTCAAATTGTTCATTTTCAAAAAAAAAAATTAAAAATAACAGAAAAAAATTTTTAATCATTAATTTTCTTTCTCCAATATCTCAGCCTACAGATGCCAGCAGATGAAAAGACTTTAGTAAATTATTAGTTAGGCATATATATATACAAGTTGGCATACTCAACTAAAAAGGAACCCCCCCTGTAACCCTAACCTAGATTGAATAAAAATGTAGGTTCAAACCTATCATTATATTAGCTTGTTGGTGACCTAAAAAGAGTTTTTCCTCCTGCTCATTGAAGAGAATATGGGTTGCTATCTGTTTGTCCACTGTCCCACATTCTGGCTTAGAATGAATGACAGCCACTTCCTTCTAGTATTGTTCTCAGAGCTATCATGTCAATGTAGTCGCATCCTATCAGTAGGTCAATCAATCAATTGTTTAACTCAGGTATTACTACATCATTTAGATAAGACCATATTTTTCTTTGAAGTTGCCCAGGACAGAGACAGAACTAGCCCCTGTACAGTTATTTAACTAAATAGTATATTTAGTATGTTAGCTTAATAAAGAATATACTTTTTTTTCTTGAACCAAACATTTTAGAATTGAAAGAGTACAGTAACAAAAGTAAATATTAAATATAGTTGAAATGTACATGATACAGAATGTAACAGAAAACATGCTTGTTTTAACACTAATCCTAAAAAGAAGTATCAGAAGAAAAGTGTCATCCAGAAGCAGAACCAAGTATTTGCTGTTTGGGATGAATACAAATTGGGAATGATTACATCTGCTGTCCTCTTGCAGAAGATTGCATTAATCTATTCAAAATAATTCTCAGTGTCTTAACATACTTTTTACTTTATTCTAGTAACTTTTAAACTTTGTATAACATTCTTAGCTTTTTTCATTTTTAATACATTTTAATAAACATATATTCATTGGGGTTGGGTGCGAATGTACCTGTTAGCAAATATTTCCAACCATGAAAACATTTTAGGAAAGGGTTAGTTTGAATATTTGGATGAATTTATTGTTAGAGGGGCTCCAATTTAAGGTTAGGGAATATAAAAAACACAGATATTACACTCAATTTCAGATATATTAAGGTAGGCTTCAACCCGCCATGGGTACATTCGCACCCCCATCCATATTAATTATTAATTATTATATTCTCAGTATATTGCCATTGGTTCCCAAAATAGAGCAATCTTTTTTAAAATTCAAATATCTTTTCCCACTACTTGTTTTTCCCACCCTGGGATGTTTTTTCCCATACTCCTTGCAAATGCATAGATTTTGCCAGCAAGAGTAGTACACTACCTATCTATTGTAGAATAATACTGACGAATGTATGTGTACATCAGAGATAATAGGAGAATAAGCCAAATATGAAAAAAACTCATAGAAATATAAAAACACAAAAAATTTTTTAAAAACTCACCCAAATACCATGTGATAGATATTTATATGTAGATTGAAGTTTCACCTAATATATCATTAACAAACTAGAGCAAAGCATAGCTTTTTTCATCAAGAAAAATATTTTAAAAATTGGCTAATCAAAATTTATGGTGTCCAGATATTTTGTCCCTTTCTTTATACACTCTCTTTACTTACTTTTATGTGTTGGACCAAAAGTTTTTACTTTTACAATAGAATAAAGCATGAAAGCTGTTGGTTTGTTATTTGTACTTAAAAGAGGCCAATGTTTGGAAAGAAATACCCAAATGACTGCACCTGTTAAGTGCCAATTGTGTTCCCAGTCATAAATCTGTTTTGGACAAGTTGCAGGTGCTTTTTTGTAACATATTTTAAGGTTTTTAAAATTTTAAACAATAGAAAGCTGTTCAAAGAAACAGTTTATATATAGAGATGATTTTTAATTCAGTAGTGCATTAGGTTGAAGTTGAGTTCATTATCAACATGAAATTCTTTTTAGCTTCTCTTACCTTGCTGCTTGGTCTCTTTACATGTGGTATGTTTGATGTTTCTTAACTAAATTTGTTCTTTAATTCTCAATGATTTGTTCTTTCTAGGCCATTCTGCAGAATTCCTAAACTATGAAAAAAAATTGAGTGATCTACCAGGAATTGCTCCAGTTTTCATAAAAACAAATTCTCTGGAAGAGTGTTCTGTCTACTGTTCATTGAGCCCTGATTGCAGGGCTTTTATTTTGATGAGTGGAAAGTGTCAAACATTTACTCTCTTGAACTATAATCCCTCTAAAGGAAAACATTGGCTATACATAAAAAATAGGAATTGTTAGTTTGTCAAATTTAAAAATAAAATTCTTATCATTCAAAATAACAAAAAAAAAACAATCTTCCACAGATAATGTTAATGACCATGGAATGTTGAGTAAATGGTGTTCACGTGGAAATGACATAGAAAATATAGATAGTGTTACACCTCAATTTTGTGGAAATAAATGCAGAACTACTAGTGGTTGTGTTGGCTTTGCATACAACACTGTCAAGAGAAAATGTTGGCTAAAGAATAAAATAGTTGAAAGATCTGAATTTGTCAATAGACCAGTGAATATTATGTATATAAGACAACCAAGATGTAAGTTTCTAGTCAATTAAGAGTTTATTCTAACAATCTTTTTCCATTATAGTCATCAGAACACAACCAACTGGCTTTAGATACTATGCTTACAAGCAGATTGTGGGATCAGATATGGGAAAATCTAAAGTTTCAATTGAAGAATGTGCTCAAAAATGTAAAGGAAAATCATTTTGCAGAGGGTTTACCTATTTTGACAATGAAGGAATGTGTCAACCATTCATGTCAGTTAGGAGTAAAATTAGCAATTACCATGCTATAGCCTATATAAGGCAATAAGGTGAATATGAATTTCTAATGGGTTCTTAAATAAATAAGCCAAAAAATAGGTGATATTTAAAATATATGTAGACAATCAAGTTGATATCATTCACTAAACATCTATATTCAATGATATACAGCCTCTACTCTCCTACAGGATCAAGAAAAACTTTGGCAAAATTCAGCCTTTTCTATTCTTCTGAGAAAACTTCCTCCTTCACATATAGAAAGCTCACACCAACACTTCCAGAAATTCACTTGCAAATTTATGTAAAAGAATGAAAATAAATATTTCACAAATAATTTGTCTGAAAATGAGAAACTATATCTAATAAATGCCTAATATACCATTGTACTGCTCTTGCTGGCAAAGTCTATGCGTTTGCAAGTTATAACAATACTGGTTCTACTCGAACCTTTAAACAAATGTTTAAATTAAAACAGTTTATTCGCAATAATAATATTTAAGCAAGTAACAATATGAGAGTTCAATAGCAGAGTAGATAGTTTGTAATAGCAGGTTGCCAAATTACCAAACTGTCTTCCAATGTTGAGGAGTAGATGGATGGTTCCAGTGGAGGTTGTTTCCAGATGATTTTCCCAGGTCCTTGGGTCCAGATGGAAGCTGCATGCCAAATGAGAATAATGAGGATTTATATACTTTGAGGTTTGTCTCTGACATCCAATCATCACTTTACAGTTGCTGAAATGTGTAGTTCATATTTATGTTTAGTAAGAGGATGTTACAAGGTTCAACATTTAGGAAGGTTAATTGAATTATAACTTGGCCACACCCTAGGCAAGTTAATTAAATTATAACTTGGCCAAACCTTTATTGGTAATTAAAGATGAGCCTTCAAGCTGACTAATCAGACTTATGTTTGGCCAATGTTATAGCTTTTTCTTGTGTAGGTTTTAAGATGTACATGTATATGTTGCATAAAATAATAGAGTTCAAGCATGTAAAATATAACCAAAGTTGTACACCATTAGATGAAACCCAAGTAATACTGCTCTCTCTATATATATTAGGGTCACCCAGAAAATTCTCACTGTTTGTGTCTAACAGCTAAAAAAAAATTGCAAAATATGCTTATTCCTAAATGTTAATTAATGTCATAGGTATGTCTATTTAGCTTCAAATTCCCCATTATTGTCAATGCATGTTTGCCACCTGGCGGGAAGCATATCAATTAGGTTAGGGTTTGGTAAGGGTTATGGGTTAGGCCACTCACACAACTCTGGTAATGTTTTTGGGAACTGGTTAGCTAGTGTTCCAGTGTAATACCTAACTTTTAATCAATGTTAGGTAGGGGTTCTCCTTGGTCAGGATTATAGATCTGGGCTCCCAATCTTAATCAGGTTTTGGGAACTGGTTAGTTAGTGTTCCAGGGTTCTACTGATTTTCCAATAGGTAGGAGTTCTCTATGTCTGAGCTCCTTGGTGCTTCAGTTCTCTGTCAAACTCTTAGTCTTATTCAATAACAATTCAATTTTTTCTTTTTATCAATTTTTATTTTAAACTTTAAAACATATTACAACAATATTTCGCCTCTACTTGAGGCTTCATCAGGTTGTAAATTTAACTGAACATTATCATCAATTTATACCCTTCACCACAGGAACATAAAAAAAACATTACATAATATAACAACAGGCCACCCTTGCACTGGCGCCATCTGTTGTGTTAAAGTATAACTAATAATGACAGGGTTAGGGTTTTAATAAAAGTTGAACTTGACACTATGATCTAAGTTCTGGTAAAAGTTGAGTAGCTTCCACCAATTTTCAGGAGTTCCAAATGGAATGCAAGAGTGTGGACGTTCTGCACAGGTTTGACAGAGAAAACAATATCTTGGTTCATGATGTAAAAAATTTCTGAGTATAGCTTCTCTTACTGCTACCTTGAAGGGGAGGCTAGGATCAATTCTAGAACTGAGTCCTACCTTGCCTTTTATTTTTTTGTTTGTATTGATGTTTGTAAGTTTTGAAAAATAAGATTATAATGTTTTTTGGGGTATATGTGTTTTGTTGGTTAACTTAGTCTTACCTTGTATGAAAATGATTTGTTGTATTGATGTTTGTAGGTTTTAAGATAAGTATTTTTTGTTTTTGAGTATGTGTCTATTGTTGTTTGCAATTTAGATTGTTTCTGGTGAAAATTGCTTTTTGTGATATTTGAATGTATAGATGCATCTATGTTTGCATTTGTATTTTTTTGTATTTTATGGAAAGAATGTACTTGTGTTTGTTTGTTGATCAGATGTGAAGTGTAAGTTTGTAAGTTTGTAAGTTGTACTGTTCCTCAAACCTCTTGACTCTCCTTACTTCTGATTAGGTTTTCATAATGTTGAACTATACACTAAGATCTGAGTTCTGACAAAAGTCGAATAACTTTCATCGAAAGTTTCAGGAGATCCCAAGATGGAATGCAAGAGTAAGAACTTTTTGTACAACTATGAAGAATGAATTTTTTGTTGAATGTATGTTTTATTTGGATGCGACAGAAAATGTCCATGAAAGAAAACGTCCATGAAAGAAAATGTCCATAAACCAAAAGAAAACGTCCATAAAGTGAAAGAAAACGTCCATAAACTGAAAGAAAATGTCCATAAAGTGAAAGAAAACGTCCATAAACTGAAAGAAAACATCCATGAATCAAAAGAACACATAAAATAAAGAAATTTTCATTTAAATATAAATATATGTTGAAAAACAAATTAACACAAAAACTTTAAAAAAACTGGTAGAAATGAAGAAATCTTCAGGAAAAGAGATACAAAATATCAACTTCCTCTTCTATTTTCACTCTCTTGAGGTAATATGAAATTTTTAATTTTTAGAGCTTTTTTTTGTTCTTAATAATCTCTGTGATTAAAAAACTTATTGATTATTTTATTAATAATCAATCTAACATAAATTTAGCAATTTTATTTGTTAATGAAGATTTTTTTCAATGTTATTGTCAAAATACTAATTGTTACATAAATAATCATAATAATGATATGACAAATTCATTTATTAATTTTAGTTTAGCTCTTCTTTTTCTCCAATATTTTAGAAAAAATATTGAATAATGGACAAGTGTTCTATTTGCAATGATAAATTTGTTGGTAGGCAAATAAAAGGCCAATGCTCATTGTGCCTGCATATTTGTCATATAAAATGTCTGCATGGTTTGTACTATCTTCTATTTGAAAAACATTACTGTTTTTTTTTTCTTCCAGATTCATCAACAGCATCACCACTCTGTTTTATTTGTTATAAAATAACTAAAAAAACCTGTTTTGTGATGTTAAAGAGAATTGATGAACCAAAAAAATGCACGGAAAGTGTACCAATAAAAAGTAATTCTACTGCAAAACTTAATGAGAAGGAAGAAGCAATTGTTGAATATCCAGAAAAGAATATTAAGGAGAATAACAGCATGACTGAGGAAAAATTAAAAATTGATGAGAAAGGAGACAATAATCAAGGACAAGAAAAGAGTACTGAAGAGTTCACAGAAGAATTGAGGTTATCTATATCATGGAGCAGCAATGACAATAATGATGAAAGTATAAACACAAAGGTTGACAAAGGAAATATCATTAATGGAAGTGATATTGAATATGATAATGAAATTGAAGTTGAAAATTTTGAAACAATTCAAAATGCATATATAGAATCTGAAAAAATTGAGGAAGAATCTTTTGAAAGTGAAACATCTGCCAAAGAAAATTCTTCTGACGATTTTCATTTTAAAATTCTGCCACATGGAAGTCAAAAGGGCAAAGACTTACTTTTTCACAAAGGTTTTTCATATACTATTAAATTAAAAAACAAAAACACTACTGTATGGACTTGTTCTGTCAGAAGCAAAAAAGAAAATGTAAAGCAAGCATCAATCAAAAAGGAAGCAATTTTGCAATTGGGACAAACATTCATTGTCATTCACCAATAAAAAATTTAGAAACCAGGATTCATATAAGAAATGAAATCAAAGACAATTGTTCTAGTGATATAAATTCTTCAGGTAAAAGAATTGCTGAAAATGTTCTTGTCAAGTATTCTAGTGCTTCAAACTTACCAAATATAATTAATTGTAAAGAAGTGGCAAATTGGAATAGAAGGAAGAACAGGCCTATTGTACCCAATGATAAAAACTTTGAGCTGAATATGACATTCATTCCTCCGAATTTTTAAAGAAGATATAAATATGAATAATGAGAGGATCATTATCTTTGCAACAAATCATCAATTGGAGCTTTGTCAAAGGGGAAAATTTGGTACCTTGATGGTACTTTTAAGATTGCCAATGAACCTTTCATTCAAATGTACTCTATTCATGTATTTTTGAAAAAAAATGGACAGCTTAAGCAAGTTCCTTGCTTTTTCTTTTCTGTCTTCTAAAAAAAAGAGAGCATATAAACTACTTTTCCAGGTAAGAATTAACATTTCATAAATATACTTACTAATAAGCAATCATGTTAAATTTTTAAGCTGTGAAGGATTTAGCTGAAAATTGTGCTCCTAAGAAAATAGTCTTAGACTATGAAAAGGCTGTTTGGAAAACTTTACAAAATATATGCCTGATGCTGTCTTGACTGGATGTTCATTTCACTGGTCTCAGGCAATATTTAGAAAAATTCAGGTTTATTGATTTCTAAAATTTTAACAATCCAATTAATATTTGTTTTGTTTAAGGAACTCGGTTATAGCAGGGAATTTAGAAAAAAAGATGGAGCTTGGGAATCCATGAGAATGATTATGTCTTTGCCATATTTGCCTCATGGCATGATTGAAAATCAATTCACTAAAATTCAAAATCAACTGACAAAAGAAAATAAACTGTCTGATTTGTTGGACTATGTGTCTAATACTTGGATAAAAAATACATTTTGGTCTCCAGAGACTTGGTCTGTTTTTGATC
This sequence comes from Dimorphilus gyrociliatus, assembly GCA_904063045.1. Lineage (NCBI taxonomy): Eukaryota > Metazoa > Annelida > Polychaeta > Dinophilidae > Dimorphilus > Dimorphilus gyrociliatus. The sequence goes on along the minus strand of CAJFCJ010000037.1, from coordinate 19,352 downwards.
AAAGCATAAGGACAAATAATGATCTGGAAGGTTATCATCAAAGGCTGAATAAAATTGTTGGAGAAAATGTTTCTTTTTCTTTAGTGATTGATGAGTTAAAGAGGGAAGCAGACATGATAAATCTGTACAAAAAGCTTTTAAGTGAGAGAAAGATAATTAGACATCAAAGGAAGACTTATAGCCAAATTCAAAAAGATCTTTTCTTAATTTGGGAAAATTTTAAAACAGGTGAAATTAATGCAAACCAGCTTCTGCAGCTTTGCTCAGAATTATATTATTGGAAATAATTGACAATACCTTGATATCAAAAAACTTTACTTGAAAACACTGGTCATTTAATTGTAAAACTTGAAAAAAGTTTGTCTTTGTTTTAAAGTTATTTACAAATAATCAATGCACAATTTATATGGTAAACCTAAAGTTGCATATATAAAAAGTTTTCTATTAACTTGTTTTTCAATATAGATTTACATTTAAATGAAATTTATTTTTATTTATGTTTTCTTTTAGTTCATGGATATTTACTTTTAGTTTATAGACATTTTCTTTCACTTTATGGATGTTTTCTTTCATTTTATGGACATTTTCTTTCACTCCATAAGGAAATATAATTCCTAAAAAATTAAGCTAATAGGAAAAGTTAAGTGATTTTTTTTGTGAATATTTCATTTATTAAGTATATGTTAACATATTCTTTTACCAAAGGTTTACTTTTTCAACATATATTTATATTTAAATGAAATTTATTTTAATGGATGTTTTCTTTCATGGATGTTTTCTGTCAACCCCTAGATTTTAGACTATATCAACTGCAATTATATACACTCAAATATTTCTATGTTAGATTGACCAATTTAAAGAATGTATTAATTAATAAACCAGTTTGGTTGCCATCTTAGAAACAAATTGAGACAGAAGATCTTGGATTCCAATAGACATACTTTAAATGTATAAAGTAAAGTATTTCAAGTTACTATATAGTGAAGATAAATTTAAGTAAAATAATGATGAGAGATGGGAATAAATGTCAAGGGTAGGCGCACATCTCCTTTCTCCACTCACTATTCATAACTTTTTGTCCAATCTGTCTAACCTTTGTGTCCTAATTTTTGGATACTTATAGAACAAATATACTAAGAGCATTAGTGCCAGAACATCAAAATTTTATCTGCTTTATCAAAAATTTAAATTTCTTGAATGGAAAATATTATAGAAATATTTAAAATTAACTTTTATCCAACAATTTACAATTGAAGTTTCTTTTGATATCTCAGTCTTTTCCATTTGTTTGGATGTCACTAAATAAATGATTGATTGAATGTGAATTGGCAATGTCTGTCTTCTATATTTAGAACGATCAGTTCTTCTCAGATACTATGCTACATCCATTGTTACTAGATGATTATTGTGAATATATTCTATTGAGCTACAATTTTAAGCCGTAGTTAGTTGATAACCCCATCCATTTAGATAGTAATCTTTCCCAATAATGGCTATTTGTCTTTCTCTAGTGTGCACTTAGATATAGTGGTATTTCTTTCAAAATTGTTAATAATAGAGTTGACTGCATGGAAAGCAATAATATTTACAAAAGAAATAAAGACTGTATTATATTCACTTTTCCAGAACCAACTGAGCCATATATTCCAATTAGTTTGGACTTTGGAGTTTTGATTGTCACATCCCTTAAACAGTATTTCAACTTTTCTGAGCATGTATTCTATTTTTAAAAACTAAGAGTCAATTTGAGTAATAGTTAAATTAAATATTTACACCTTCCATGCTGTTTTAATTTTACAAGCTGCAAAAATTGAATCATCTCTTTTTAGGGAGGCTTTTTCCTCCAATGACATTTCCTTTTCATTATCAATTTTGTCTTGTGCATTTAGTAGTTTCTGAAAAAAGATGCATTTAATAGTGTATCATTATACAATAAATTTGTCTGATAACTTACATTAACTCTTGTGATTGAAGATTTTAATTCATTTATTAAATAAAAACACATTGGAGCACATTCAGTGAATGCAATGATCAATAAAAGTCGTATATAAGTGAAGTTATCTTCACCTAATAATTTACAGATTGTAATGACCAACAATATGCTTAATCGAACTCCAACATAGCTATTGCTTTATTGACATTTCGAAAGAGGTAAGTATTAAATATTTCCAATATTTCACTTTCCCTTAATTTTTCAAGTGTCTTTTTCAAGGAAATACATAAATACCACCTTTACAGGTATGATGACAGATTGAACATGTAATTTATTTAACTTTCTACTTTTCTTCAGAATTATTGGAAAATATTCTTTGAATATCCAGTTGCTCCCATACCCAAATATATTGGATGAAATTCAGAAAACTGTTGAATATATTTAAAAAATGAACTTTTAATATTTTAGTTATCTACATCTTTGTTGTTTTTAGAACATGTGACATTTGAATTATATAAAAGACAGTATATCTTCATATTTTATATACTGATTGCATTAAAGAGTTTTAAATGTAAGAGTGCAGAAACAGGTAGGATTTTCTCATTTCCATTCAATTGCTGTTAATAGCTATCTTTAAAACAAATTTGTCTTTTCTCGCCATCTCTATCAATAGACCTGGCTCATTCTCTGCAATTAGCATTAAATATCATGTTGCTGTGTTGTTGCTGTATATAATACAATGATAATTGATAATCGTCTGCTGAAAAATCAGATAATCTACATTTCACCTTTCATTCCCCATATGTTTTTTTTGCAGGTATGACTTCAAAGTATCCATCACGAACTGGGACATAATTTCAGAATAATGGTTACTAACTGACTGACTTTGATGTCCTGCCTGTTCCTATGGTTTTTTTGTTCCAGTTAAAGAAAAAGTTAGGTACACACTCTTCCCTAGAAGTGTATCGAAAATTTTGACTCCGAATAGTTGAGTAACAAAGACTGTACCAGAAATGACTATACTGTTAATATTTGAATATATCAGGTAATAATTGAGCTTCTCTTCAATAAATTTCTGGACTGTACCAAATGCTGTTGTGATATGACAATCAATGAATGGCTTTATATAAGAAGTTCTGTTCACTGCAATTCATTTTTGAGAGAAATTCCTTAAAAGGTTTGTTTTGGTTTGTTGAATATTCAGATAATCCAAAAAGCACAAATAACTTTTACAGTTAGTTAATTTGCAAAATAGGAAAATTATTCAAAATTTTGATTTCAACAAAAGGTTATTAATGATTGCTTGTTCTTTAACGTGTCTGTAATAACAATAGCAGCCAAAAAATAGTGAAAATATTCACAATTCTCTTTTCAATTTTTCAATGGTAGGTTGGAAAAAGTATAGGGAAAAACTTGAATCCTTACCTTATACAACCACAATTTTACTTCTAAACTCTCTTTTCTACTTCCTACATTCACGCCATCTGTTGGTTATTAGGGCTAGGTTTAATGGAAATATTTGAAGATTTGTTTGACCTAATCTGATGGCGATGTTGACTTATGGCAAATAATAAATTTTTGAACTTTCATTAGCGCTTTCTGTTGGTTATTAGGGTTAAGGTTAGTTAGAATATTTGATCATTCTTTGGGCTGCATCTGATAACGACATTGAGTTATGGTTATTAGCGAATATATTGGAAAAGAAATATATGAAAATATCAAAAACCACTGCTCATATATGAGAGTGATTATCCTTTGATGAAAATATTGGATATGTTATTGGTAAAGTATTGAGGTGTAATTCATATTACTGCTGTACAAACGTGTGAAATTTTTAATAAACAAACAGGAACTGATCCATGGGGCGTTAAAGTTGAAAAGGTAGAAATTAAAGATGATCAAACCTGTTCAGTTACAAAGAGCTAAGGGGAAGCTACTAGGGAAGCTAGGGCAAATTTGTATTTTTACCATAACCCAAACCCATCCCTGCACCTTGCGTTAGTTTAAGCTCACTTAAATTCAAATTAGTAGTTTATCTAGTTTACCAAAACCCATTCAATATCCAAAATATCCAAGTGGAGGTTTCAAAGAAGGCATAGTATTTGTTGAATTGAAGGATGGAGAAAGAAATGTTATCAAAATCTGTCAACATGTAGCCTAGATATTTTAAAGAAATCTTTCATAATTCAATGACAAACATAAAAACAAACTGATAAAATACCTGAAACATTTCAAAACCGGTTGAGCAGTTTGTCTGTCAACAAAATTTTGTGTCATTTGAGAGATGGTACATATTCCTTTTTTTGTAAGACTTGTTACAATACTTTCAAAAGTTTCACATCCATTCACAACAAAATTAGAATGTTCTTTCAACCATTTATTAGCTTCAATCATCATTTCTCTATTTTGGAATAGTAAAAGGGAAATTCATAATTAAAAATTAATATTAACAATAAAAGGACTTTTCCTTCAACTAGTAGGAATTTGTTTTGCTGTCTTCATTGTATTGTGGTGAAATGAAATAGTAAATAAATATAAAAAATCAAAGATGCAATGAGTTGATACAATGTTAGCATTGATCTTTCCTCCCCTTGATTAGTTTCTAAAACAATCAGAATGACCCTGATGAATCTTTTCAAAAAAGAAGATGAAACTATTGAAGGTCAGTTATTCATCTGTCTAGGTTCTCTATTAGCAGAATGTTTTAGCATTGTCAATAAATATATTTTCACAAACACATAAAAATTACTCTAAAACATATATAAACTGTTACAACTTTGGTGGAAGATACTCAACTTTTACCAGAACTCAAATCTCAGCATCTGGTTCAATCTTTCAATTTTTTTTTTGATGATACATGTATGAAAGTGCAATGTTGGTGAATACTTTTGTAGATCATGTGATTATTGCATTTTAATAAAGCAAGCTTGTGATGAAGACTCTCACTGTCCTGAAAATAATGATGAAAATGATTGTGATAGTTGTCATTAAACAGTATTACCTTATTCATTTTCTTAACCTTGAAAAGTATTTCTTCTTTCAGGAACTTGAAAATGAAAAAAGAAATGGTACCTGCTTCAACTCTCTAATAATCTTTCATTGCTTGAATGAGTATCTCTTTTCAGGAGCAGGTGAAACCGTACCTGGGTTAAACCATACCCGGGTTAAACCGTACCCACTAGAGGGTTAAACCGTACCCAGGTTAAACCTGACCTGGGTTAAACTGTACCCATTTTTTATTTAATATACTGTATATGTTTATTAAACTTGTGATAATGAAATCTATGTTATACTGATACAATGTATATAGGCAGATATATAAAGATACATTTATCTAAAAAATGAAAAGAAAAAGAGAATATGAAATGTAGGTAAAATCTATGGAGCATATATATGAGATGTTTGTAGCAATAATTCATCTGCTAATATTTTTCCTAATTTGTATTCATCCCAAATGTCAAATATTTTTTTCTCTCTCTCCACATACCTTTTTCTCTGATATCTATATATTTGTTTATCAGACATCATGTTTTCATAGATAATGATCAAATCTCCCTCTTTTTTCAGTTCATCCACTAATATGTAGAATGAGCCTTTTGAATTCACTTGACTATTCATCCTATTGTGCCAACCCTCAAGACTATTATTTGTTCTAATTGATAGACCAAACACTGACCAATTTTCAGGTTTTCACATAGAGTTACATATCCATGTACTTTCAAAATACAACAGTAGGTCAGCCAATTTCTATTGCTCCAAAAGTTCAGACTTCAGTCTACCAAATGTTGAAATGATGATATCAGATGGTAGAATAAACACACACATATATATATAATATACTGTATATATAATATTAAGACATATATAATATTAAGACATATATATTAAATTAACAATGGGTACAGTTTAACCCTCTAGTGGGTACGGTTTCACCTGCTCCCGAAAATATATGTTGAAGAGGATCATTCACACTGTAAAATATCTAGTATGAGATATATAGAAAAGCTTAAGCAAACAATACATGATCAAGAAATTGTTGAAAAACAAGAAATGGTTTGCAGGATATGCAAATGTAACTCGTATAAATTGCCGTTGGCATGGATTATTACTGTTAGAGAACTTCCAGATGTCTAGAGTTAAATGTGATATTATGGTTGGGGGTCATACACATACATATATATAAATATGTCTTTATGCATACTATGTATTAAATCTCGTGTAATACATAATCACTTTTACTAAAATTCACTGTAATCCCATGGTGCTTCTATCTAACTGCAAACTTTTTCTTCTCTAACAATAGAGAATCATTAGCCAGTGAAACAAATCATTTTCTACATAAGATAATTTCAACATGGCACCTCTCTGTTATGCCTTTAAGAGAAAATTAACAAACATAAAAAGGTGTATGCTCTCTATGTAAACAGACTACTCATTGGATTCGTTTAAATGGTAAGTTTAATTTTCATACTTTTTCAATTTCACACCTTTTTCCTTAATATTAGTATATAGATTTTGTCAAATTTGTTGAACAATCAACAACTGTTCATTACATATTGTTTTAAGAAGCGATGAAAATATTTTAACAGGAAAACTTCCTAAAAGAATTGATGATGAAGAAATCAAAAATGCAATTTTACTTTGGTTGAGAATGACATGCTTACAATCACAATACTAAAATATAAAAGAATATTTGTATATTGCTATTTAAAATACATGTGCCTGCAATTGGCCTGAAAAATATTGTATATAAATCCTAAATAATATTCAAACAAAGTTTTATATCAAACTTTCAACAGAAAGCCAGTATTTTCCAAAGAAGATATGTATTGAATACTCTGAGCTTTTTTCTCTAAGCAAGTGGTTAAGAGTTTAACAGTTCACAATTTCCATGTTTCAACAATGCAAAGTAACATTTTAACACAATTGAAAGTTCTAAAAATGGTCCTGCCTTTAATTGGTTCCATTCATCCTGAGTAATTAGGTCAGATAAAATTAGATAGTCAGCTTCTTTTGTAAGACATAACAATTTTGGTAACATTCAATTCAGCCATTGAATGTGAGAAGTTGGAACTGGTCCAAATGTCAACAATAGTTGAGTTTGATCTTTTTCTACTCTTTGGCTAGCTTAGTATTCTTATTATATAGTATTGAGTTAAGTCTACTATTTTCTAAAAGTACATTCATATCGAACTGAAGTGCACAATAAAAATGAAAAATTTCCTCTAATAGAACTTGGCAGCACAGTAGCAACTGTAGCCTTTTGAGAGGCTATAATAAAAGCCTTCTTCTATATAAGAGGAAAATAAAACTTTTGAATATCAATATTCATGAGACAGATCATTTTTCAAAGTGATGATGACACTAATCATTTAGATGTATTTTTGGGTTCAGTTTGCCCCAGTATCAAGCTAAATCTTTCTTCAATTATCAACATAGAATTGAAGACCTAATTCTGCAAACACATAAATTGGCCAAGCAAGAGCAGTACAGTTCTTTGTGATATTGTTAAATGACAATGACAATTACAAAAATACAATTTTACTTTGGTTCAGAATGAAATGCTTACAATCATAATACAATAATAAAAGAATATTTGTATATTGCTATTTAAAACATGTTAGCCTGCAATTGGCCTGAAAAATATTGTATATAAATCCATTTTCTTTTTTTAGATTAGAATTCAAATGATCAGAGCAAAGCAATAATGAATTTGTTTTTTTTTAGCATTTTTGTTTTTTCTTTAAGTACTTTTCATTTTCCCAATATAATACAACTTTCTAAAGACCTTATTCTTTCAGATATTGGAGATATAACAGCTCCAGGAACAGGATTGACAGTAATTGGAAATGAGCCATTTGAAGAAGGGACATCTGTAGAAATACAAATTCAAGGTTCTGCAGGTGGATCTTCTTGCATGTATGACAGTTATTTTTTTATGCTTCTTTCATTTCCTAACTCTATAAGATTTTATTAAAAGTACTGATTAATATACAACTGTAGTTGTATTGTAGAATAGAAAGCTAGTAAATTATAAAAAAGTAATAGAAGCATATCTTTGATTGGGAAGTAGTAGTGTGATTATTTCATGATAAACATAAAGGAAAGAATTCAAAAACAATTCTTACATCTGTGTATAGTTAAAAGTATTTACAAGCACATGTTAAGGTTAATAATATTTTTTTCAAGATTTCCAGCAACAGCAGACATTGAGCTTGTAGGAGCATCACCAGTTGTTGTTGGTGAAGGTCAGGTTGGAACAGCCACAATAACTTTACTATCAGACAATTTGGTAGAAGGAGAGGAAACTTTATCTATAAATCCACAATGTACTGATCTATCAGGACTAGAGACAACAGTATTTACTCTTAGAATTGTTGATGCACCTGGAGGCAATGGCGATCCTCATTTCCGATTACTGGTTCCAGATACAATGAATAAAGCCTTAGAAAATGTATGTTTTGATGTGAGTTCTACTACTGGTAATAAAATTAATATTTTTCAAGATATGAAAGAAAATATCACCATTTATGGAATATTGAAAGATGATTATTATATGCATGAGATGCACTTCTACATAGATAATCAACTTTTGAAAGTAAAAGTAGATTACATTATTCTTCAAAATGGGAATCTTGTCCAATGGAAAGACCAATCTCTAAACACATATTTTAATACAATAGATATTACAATGGATGTCAATGCTAATTCAATACACCTGAATTTTCCAAAGTTTGGCAAGAAACATGAGAAAAATAGCTTTTTCGTAAAGAAATCAAGAAATTCTATGACTGGTGTATATTTGGATATTTTTTTAAACAACATAAATTCTTATGAATTGGCTGGTGGAGTCCTGGGCGAAGCTGTTAAGAAATCATATCAATTCTTTCATCCAATTCAAAGTTTAAAGGCATCAGTAAAAATAAATGATAAAATTTATCCAAGTAAAGTTATTGACAGAGCTGGAGACAAATGTTGGTTGATTAGTGTCACTGACATTCTATACCCTAAAACACTTAATCAATTTATTTCATATAATTAACTAACAATAAAGGATTCTTTTCCAGTTTTCAAAATACATGTAAACTTATCTTTATTGTATAGGATAAAAATGGTATTTACACTACAATTTTATAATTTTTCTGACCATGTTTACAGCTTTTTCTTTGTTCTAACCCTACTTTTTTTCTTATGAACATTCAAATTAATCAGCTGTCTTAAATGAGAATACCATTTTGCTTGTTTAAATTTTGAATATGGCTCAAAAGAGCCTCACATGTAATTGATATCTTGACCCCAATTCTTAGATAAAGTCTGTAAATCAGTTACAATAAAGCTTTGTACATCTATAAAATCCTATAAAAGTTTATAGTGCACAGAATATTTTATATAGAATGTTTATTTTACAATAAGTACAATAATGAAATTTGAAAAGAATATTCTTTTGAAAAGCTTACTGCATTCTATTTGCAAAAAATGCTTAGAGGAATGGGAGTGTCTTTTATATAGTTTTATACCATAATTACTCTGTCTGCATTTACTTTGAACTAGAAAATGGTCAAAAAACAACTCTGTGTCATTGCACTCCACTTCAATACTTATTTTCAGTGTTATTGCTCACAATACAAAATTGAAGAAAAGGTCCCATACAGATACACACATTTATTATCCCATCAATTCTTCTTTAAACAACTAGTATTGAATTAGTATTGAGATGTGCTGATAGTCTTAAGTAAAGGTTCAGTAGTGGCAATCTTTTCCTATTTTCTTGCTGCTACATATATTTGCTACATCTAATTTAACTGTTAGGGAAATATTATAAAAGGAAAATATATCTATTTTTATTATTTCTGTTCACTTAGATCTAATGATATATGAATAATTAGACATTAGATATAAGGGTGCATTAGGTAAGGGTGCATTAGGAATACTTCTATTTCGTAGCAATTATAATGGTGCAACTTTTGTCCACTATATTCTTGTTGTATAATGACAACAAAGACTATGAAAACATTCGTAGTTTGTTTTTTATCAAAAATTTCAAAAGTGATGAAGAAAAGGGAACAATAGGAAATGGCCACAATTGTAAAAATTGAGTGAAAATGGACAAATGAGTCACCATCTATTTAATGAAAAACTAGGGGGCTAAGCTGCATAAATCAAATAGGAAATTTTCTTATTATAATTGTATCTTTGGTTATTCAAAAAAATGGTGGTCATTGATAAAGGAATTTGTTGTTTGGTTGTTGAAAAACACCAAGAAGGGCTATTGTTGAATAAAATTGCCAAAATGCTAAAAATTTCGAGGTTCAGTGCCCAAAATATCTGGAAAAAGTTTCAATTGCATTGTACAATTGAAGATTTACCCAGAAGTGGCAGGCCAGTCAAATTAAGCGAGTGAGATGAGAGAATATTATGCCTTATATCTAGCAGAAATCCTTTCTGGGGAGCAAAAAAAATTTTGTCAGACTCTAAATTAGCCTCAATAATATCCCTATCTACTTGCAAGAATGTTTTAAGGAAACATAACTTGAGAGGCTATGTTGCAGCAAAAAAACCCCTATTAAAAAAAAGGCATTTAATAAATAGGAGAAAGTTTTGCAAAAGACTCCTCTCTTGGAGCACAGAGCAAATTAATTCAATTGTGTTTTCAGATGAGACAAGGATAGATTTATATCCAAAACACAGGCAGTTTGTCAGAAGGCATCCAGCAGATAGATTTCAAGCAAAATATACCATAAAAACGTTTAAAGAGGCAAATGGTTCCCTAAATATATGGGGTTTTATAAAAAGTGATGGCAGCAGAGGTATACATTTATATAAAAGTAATTTAAATTCCGAAAAATATTAAGAAATTCTTGATAAATCTTTTCTTAAGGAGTACCATACCTTAAGGTATTTGGATGAAAAGAACATTAGGCACTTGCAAGACTGGCCAGCCTATGTTGAAAAATTGTTTAATAGTTTTAAAAAGAGGCTACAGCTGTGTCTTTTCAATAAGGGTGGTCATACAAAGTATTAAAAAGGGTTTAAAGTATTATTACTATATTTTCATGAAATATTATAATAATTCATGTATACAAATTGTAAAAGAGTGTTTGTTCACTGCAAATTAGTATTTTTTGTCTATATTTATATAGAAAAAGAGTTAAATTAACATAATATTGAATAAAAATTAATAAAATTATAATATTTTGTGAACGTAATTAGCAAAATTTTTTAGTAATTTGCATAAATTTTTTCTTTTTTGGGCCTTACGACATGTTTATTGGAACATTGAGTTGATATAGATGTCTCAAACAAAATTTTTTGCAACTTATTTACTGTTTTAAGTTAAGTTAATTAGTTATTGAATATTAAAAATTACTGTATATAAGTTATAGAGTATTTCTTTTAATTATATATATGAGCCACATGTCCAACAGATGCCGCCCATGCTATTTTTTAATTAAAAACCAATAGTAAAGCTCAAAAATGCAGTCTAACAATGTAATAATATTTTGGAAGTGGTAGAAAACGGCCATAAATCTATGGTTTTACCCTAACCCTAACCCAGCCCTTGTTTTTGCCTAATCTTTTTGAATACCCCTAACCCTTAGATGGGACCCTCCTAAGAACATATCAACAGTTATCTTATTCCTCCTAACCATTTCCCAGGCTGAAATCTAACTTTCAAATATTTCATTTATGGCCGTTTTCGACCGGTCCCTAATATTTTCTCAACTGAAGGTTGGGATTGGAGTAAAGACTGAAAAATATAAATAAGTTTTAGCACATACAAATATCAAGCTGTTTTGACAAAAATGCCAACACTCAAACTGTATTCCAATTTTCAGTGTTCTTTTTTTATAATTTTTAGTTTTCCTATTGAAAATGAATTGATGGCACAGAAAATGTCCATAAATGAAAAATTTTTACCTTAACACTAAAACTTTAAATTTATAAGGTTTATTTCAAAATAAACACTTTAGACAAACAATAACCTGAAAGTTCAAAAATTTTTTCCAAAAGTTGACTTATATGGATGTTCTTTTAATTTTAAGCAATCCATCCTACAGAATATTCCAGAACAACTTAACTTTTAACTTCTTTATAATATCTCTCAAATAGTTTGTATACATGTATTGAACAGGAACAATTTGATCCTGAAAGAATCTAAGGTTAGTTATATAAGTTAAGCCTGTTTTACAGGTAAACTGTTGTGAGAGAATGTGCTCTACCTGTAGCACTGAAATGAAAGATCTGTCACTACCAGAGTCTATCAAGGCATCAAACTTAAAACCTGTATTAGTTTCAAATTGTCCAATAAATGTTGAAGCATTTCTCTCAGATTGTTTGCTTTGTAACAGCTGACAAGTGGATTCATCACTATCTGAAAAACAGAGAATATCTTGGACTTCATCATTTTCTGACATGCTTTCATTGTCTAATGTTTCTAATTTTTGTAGCTTAGGTTCCTCTTTCAGTATCGTCTTTGCTGGTTGATTTTTCTTATAATACCTGTTTGTTGGAGTAGGTGCATACTTTTGAACTTTTTGGCTTGAAAACTTTTCTTTAGTAGCATTTTTGTTGTCAGGTACATGCTTTCTATTCCAAAAATTTGGGGTTTCTGTAGAAGCATCTTTTCTGATTACCTGGGTCTTTTTGGGCTCTTTGCTTTGTTGAGTTTCCAATTTTGACACCATTGTGATTGGTTTTCTTTGAGTTAGTTTTAATGAAGTTTCTGCTTGCTTAGCAGCCTCATACAGTTCTGCCAATGTTTGACATTTAGGATGTAAGGTGTACACTAAATGTAGAATATCCTGTTGTAATCCTCTTTGTAAAACTTCCATCAGTTTTATTTCTTTCATAGTTGCAAGCAATTGTGGTTCCATTGGTCTAGGTGGAGAAAACCTCTTTATCAATTTCTTTGCTCTATTAACAAACTGAACCACACTTTCGCCATTCATTTGCTTTAAGTTAAGCAATTTCTCTTGATACTCCAAAGGATCCAGATCAAATTCGTCATGGAGGGCTTTCCATATTTCCTCCACAGTAGGCTCTCCATCCAGAGCCAACACCAAATCCTTTGCAGGACCAGTTAAATAATCTAAAAGATTTGCTTTCACAACATCTTCACCAATCCAACCATAAGCATAACATGCCTGATTAAAGTCTTCCTTGAATTTTGAACACTCCTTGCTTCCATCATACAACTTGAGAATAGTTCTTTGAGGGCGGTCCCAAGCAGCCCTTAATGCTTGAATTACTGTTGTGATATCAACATTTGGGTTCTGTGCTGGGTGATGTGTTCCATCTCCATGATCTGTTGGAATTGTGATTCAATTTCTTTTCATTTCACTCGCCAATCTATCATAGTCTTCAATTAGTCTTTGTTGCCTTTCTGACATTCCTGCTGGCTGAATTGTAATTGTTGGAGTTGCTGGGGTTGAAGGGTTAGAGTCTGTAACTGCCCCAGTGGCATTTCCATTTCCTCCTTCTGCCATATTTACTTTCTCAAAACTTTTGAATAAACCAAAATATTATCCTGTCGACTGTGCCAAATTTGTACTGCTCTTGCTGGCAACATCTATGTGTTTGCAAGTTATAACAATACTGGTTCTACTCGAACCTTTGAACAAATGTTTAAATTAAAATGGTTTATTCACAATAATAATACTTAAGCAAGTAACAATATGAGAGTTCGATAGCAGAGTAGATAGTTTGTAAAAGCAGGTTGCCAAATTACCAAACTGTCTTCCAATGTTGAGGAGTAGATGGATGGTTCCAGTGGGGGTTGTTTCCAGATGATTTTCCCAGGTCCTTGGGTCCAGATGGAAGCTGCATGCCAAATGAGAATAGTGAGGATTTATATACTTTGAGGTTTGCCTCTGACATCCAATCATCACTTTACAGTTGCTGAAATGTGTAGTTCATATTTATGTTTAGTAACAGGATGTTACAAGGTTGAACATTTAGGAAGGTTAATTGAATTATAACTTGGCCACCACCCTAGGCAGTTAATAAATTATAACTTGGCCAAACTTTATTGGTAATTAAAATGAGCTTCAAGCTGACTAATTCAGACTTAGTTTGGCCAATGTTATAGCATTTTACATGCTTGAACTTATTATGTACATGTATATGTTGCATAAAATAATAGAGTTCAGCATGTAAATGCTAAACATTGGCAAACATAAGTCTGATTAAATAGCTTGAAGGCTCATCTTTAATTACCAATAAAGGTTTGGCCAAGTTATAATTTAATTAACTTGCTAGGGTGTGGCAAGTTATAATTCAATTAACCTTCTAAATGTTCAACCTTGTAACATCCTGTTACTAAACATAAATATGAACTACACATTTCAGCAACTGTAAAGTGATGATTGGATGTCAGAGGCAAACCTCAAAGTATATAAATCCTCACTATTCTCATTTGGCATGCAGCTTCCATCTGGACCCAAGGACTGGGAAATCATCTGGAAACAACCCCACTGGAACATCCATCTACTCCTCAACATTGGAAGACAGTTTGGTAATTTGGCAACCTGCTTTTACAAACTATCTACTCTGCTATCGAACTCTCATATTGTTACTTGCTTAAGTATTATTATTGTGAATAAACCATTTTAATTTAAACATTTGTTCAAAGGTTCGAGTAGAACAGTATTGTTATAATTGCAACACATAGATGTTGCCAGCAAGAGCAGTACAATTTGGCACAGTCGACAGGATAATATTTTGGTTTATTCAAAAGTTTTGAGAAAGTAAATATGGCAGAAGGAGGAAATGGAAATGCCACTGGGGCAGTTACAGACTCTAACCTTCAACCCAGCAACTCCAACAATTACAATTCAGCAGCAGGAATGTCAGAAAGGCAACAAAGACTAATTGAAGACTATGATAGATTGGCGAGTGAAATGAAAAGAAATTGAATCACAATTCCAACAGATCATGGAGATGGAACACATCACCCAGCACAGAACCCAAATGTTGATATCACAACAGTAATTCAAGCATTAAGGGCTGCTTGGGACCGCTCTCAAAGAACTATTCTCAAGTTGTATGATGGAAGCAAGGAGTGTTCAAAATTCAAGGAAGACTTTAATCAGGCATGTTATGCTTATGGTTGGATTGGTGAAGATGTTGTGAAAGCAAATCTTTTAGATTATTTAACTGGTCCTGCAAAGGATTTGGTGTTGGCTCTGGATGGAGAGCTACTGTGGAGGAAATATGGAAAGCCCTCCATGACGAATTTGATCTGGATCCTTTGGAGTATCAAGAGAAATTGCTTAACTTAAAGCAAATGAATGGCGAAAGTGTGGTTCAGTTTGTTAATAGAGCAAAGAAATTGATAAAGAGGTTTTCTCCACCTAGACCAATGGAACACAATTGCTTGCAACTATGAAAGAAATAAAACTGATGGAAGTTTTACAAAGAGGATTACAACAGGATATTCTACATTTAGTGTACACCTTACATCCTAAATGTCAAACATTGGCAGAACTGTATGAGGCTGCTAAGCAAGCAGAAACTTCATTAAAACTAACTCAAAGAAAACCAATCACAATGGTGTCAAAATTGGAAACTCACAAAGCAAAGAGCCCAAAAAGACCAGGTAATCAGAAAAGATGCTTCTACAGAAACCCAAATTTTTGGAATAGAAAGCATGTACCTGACAACAAAAATGCTACTAAAGAAAGTTTTCAAGCCAAAAAGTTCAAAAGTATGCACCTACTCAACAACAGGTATTATAAGAAAATCAACCAGCAAAGACGATACTGAAAGAGGAACTAAGCTACAAAATTAGAAACATTAGACAATGAAAGCATGTCAGAAAATGATGAAGTCCAGATATTCTCTGTTTTTCAGATAGTGACGAATCCACTTGTCAGCTGTTACAAAGCAAACAATCTGAGAGAAATGCTTCAACATTTATTGGACAATTTGAAACTAATACAGGTTTTAAGTTTGATGCCTTGATAGACTCTGGTAGTGACAGATCTTTCATTTCAGTGCTACAGGTAGAGCACATTCTCTCACAACAGTTTACTGTAAAACAGGCTTAACTTATATAACTAACTTAGATTCTTTCAGGATCAAATTGTTCCTGTTCAATACATGTATACAACTATTTGAGAGATATTATAAAGAAGTTAAAAGTTAAGTTGTTCTGGAATATTCTGTAGGATGGATTGCTTAAAATTAAAAGAACATCCATATAAGTCAACTTTTGGAAAAAATTTTTGAACTTTCAGGTTATTGTTTGTCTAAAGTGTTTATTTTGAAATAAACCTTATAAATTTAAAGTTTAGTGTTAAGGTAAAATTTTCATTTATGGACATTTTCTGTGCCATCAATTCATTTTCAATAGGAAAACTAAAAATTATAAAAAAAGAACACTGAAAATTGGAATACAGTTTGAGTGTTGGCATTTTTGTCAAAACAGCTTGATATTTGTATGTGCTAAAACTTATTTATATTTTTCAGTCTTTACTCCAATCCCAACCTCAGTTGAGAAAATATTAGGGACCGGTCGAAAACGGCCATAAATGAAATATTTGAAAGTTAGATTTCAGCCTGGGAAATGGTTAGGAGGAATAAGATAACTGTTGATATGTTCTTAGGAGGGTCCCATCTAAGGGTTAGGGGTATTCAAAAAGATTAGGCAAAAACAAGGGCTGGGTTAGGGTTAGGGTAAAACCATAGATTTATGGCCGTTTTCTACCACTTCCAAAATTATTACATTGTTAGACTGCATTTTTGAGCTTTACTATTGGTTTTAATTAAAAAATAGCATGGCGGCATCTGTTGGACATGTGGCTCATATATATAATTAAAAGAAATACTCTATAACTTATATACAGTAATTTTAATATTCAATAACTAATTAACTTAACTTAAAACAGTAAATAAGTTGCAAAAAATTTTGTTTGAGACATCTATATCAACTTCAATGTTCCAATAAACATGTCGTAAGGCCCAAAAAAGAAAAAATTTATGCAAATTACTAAAAAATTTTGCTAATTACGTTCACAAAATATTATAATTTTATTAATTTTTATTCAATATTATGTAATTTAACTCTTTTTCTATATAAATATAGACAAAAAATACTAATTTGCAGTGAACAAACACTCTTTTAACAATTTGTATACATGAATTATTATAATATTTCATGAAAATATAGTAATAATACTTTAAACCCTTTTTAATACTTTGTATGACCACCCTTATTGAAAAGACACAGCTGTAGCCTCTTTTTAAAACTATTAAACAATTTTCAACATAGGCTGGCCAGTCTTGCAAGTGCCTAATGTTCTTTTCATCCCAAATACCTTAAGGTATGGTACTCCTTAAGAAAAGATTTATCAAGAATTTCTTAATATTTTTCGGAATTTAAATTACTTTTATATAAATGTATACCTCTGCTGCCATCACTTTTTATAAAACCCCATATATTTAGGAACCATTTGCTCTTTAAACGTTTTTATGGTATATTTTGCTTGAAATCTATCTGCTGGATGCCTTCTGACAAACTGCCTGTGTTTGGATATAAATCTATCCTTGTCTCATCTGAAAACAAATTGAATTAATTTGCTCTGTGCTCCAAGAGAGGAGTCTTTTGCAAAACTTTCTCCTATTTATTAAATGCCTTTTTTTTAATAGGGGTTTTTTTGCTGCAACATAGCTCTCAAGTTATGTTTCCTTAAAACATTCTTGCAAGTAGATAGGGATATTATTGAGGCTAATTTAGAGTCTGACAAAATTTTTTTTGCTCCCAGAAAGGATTTCTGCTAGATATAAGGCATAATATTCTCTCATCTCACTCGCTTAATTTGACTGGCTGCCACTTCTGGGTAAATCTTCAATTGTACAATGCAATTGAAACTTTTTCCAGATATTTTGGGCACTGAACCTCGAAATTTTTAGCATTTTGGCAATTTTATTCAACAATAGCCTTCTTGGTGTTTTTCAACAACCAAACAACAAATTCCTTTATCAATGACCACCATTTTTTTGAATAACCAAAGATACAATTATAATAAGAAAATTTCCTATTTGATTTATGCAGCTTAGCCCCTAGTTTTTCATTAAATAGATGGTGACTCATTTGTCCATTTTCACTCAATTTTTACAATTGTGGCCATTTCCTATTGTTCCCTTTTCTTCATCACTTTTGAAATTTTTGATAAAAAACAAACTACGAATGTTTTCATAGTCTTTGTTGTCATTATACAACAAGAATATAGTGGACAAAAGTTGCACCATTATAATTGCTACGAAATAGAAGTATTCCTAATGCACCCTTACCTAATGCACCTTATATCTAATGTCTAATTATTCATATATCATTAGATCTAAGTGAACAGAAATAATAAAAATAGATATATTTTCCTTTTATAATATTTCCTAACAGTTAAATTAGATGTAGCAAATATATGTAGCAGCAAGAAAATAGGAAAAGATTGCCACTACTGAACCTTTACTTAAGACTATCAGCACATCTCAATACTAATTCAATACTAGTTGTTTAAAGAAGAATTGATGGGATAATAAATGTGTGTATCTGTATGGGACCTTTTCTTCAATTTTGTATTGTGAGCAATAACACTGAAAATAAGTATTGAAGTGGAGTGCAATGACACAGAGTTGTTTTTTGACCATTTTCTAGTTCAAAGTAAATGCAGACAGAGTAATTATGGTATAAAACTATATAAAAGACACTCCATTCTCTAAGCATTTTTTGCAAATAGAATGCAGTAAGCTTTTCAAAAGAATATTCTTTTCAAATTTCATTATTGTACTTATTGTAAAATAAACATTCTATATAAATATTCTGTGCACTATAAACTTTTATAGGATTTATAGATGTACAAAGCTTTATTGTAACTGATTTACAGACTTTATCTAAGAATTGGGGTCAAGATATCAATTACATGTGAGGCTCTTTTGAGCCATATTCAAAATTTAAACAAGCAAAATGGTATTCTCATTTAAGACAGCTGATTAATTTGAATGTTCATAAGAAAAAAGTAGGGTTAGAACAAAGAAAAAGCTGTAAACATGGTCAGAAAAATTATAAAATTGTAGTGTAAATACATTTTTATCCTATACAATAAAGATAAGTTTACATGTATTTGAAAACTGGAAAAGAATCCTTTATTGTTAGTTAATTATATGAAATAAATTGATTAAGTGTTTTAGGGTATAGAATGTCAGTGACACTAATCAACCAACATTTGTCTCCAGCTCTGTCAATAACTTTACTTGGATAAATTTTATCATTTATTTTTACTGATGCCTTTAAACTTTGAATTGGATGAAAGAATTGATATGATTTCTTAACAGCTTCGCCAGGACTCCACCAGCCAATTCATAAGATTTATGTTGTTTAAAAAATATCCAAATATACACCAGTCATAGAATTTCTTGATTT
>CAJFCJ010000036.1:0-203736 GCA_904063045.1 Dimorphilus gyrociliatus | reverse complement strand
GGTTATGCCAGCCACACTGACTATTGCAAATCATTACAGAGTCAAAGAAAAACTTGATTTCTCAGATTATAAGTTTGAATTACTCACTGACTCATTCATTTCAATTGTTCTTTCAAATGCCACAGTAAACGCTCTTGTTCACGGATATACAAAATCGTCTATAAGACTTCAAACCAAGAAATTTTACATCGATATATTAAAAAAGATTACATTCAGTTCACGAAAAACATAAACATTTTTTGGAGTAAAATCTTCTCTTTAGCTCCTAAGTGACATATTGAATTTCAAAGAATAAAACTTTTATCCTAAATACACTTGAATTGTCAATCTATAACCTACACTTCTAATGATGTATGACAGAAAACCCCTGGAATAAAACTAATTGTAATATTTATAGGCTTAAAATCAAATAAACTTTTGTAATAAAAAATTAAACAATGCTGTAGAAATCATGACAAAAGCACCAAAAAACAAAAGAATGAGTTTTATCAATTCACGATCAAAGTGTATGCAAAATGTTAGAATAAATTATGTCAATGCAAAGGCTAAAAAGCCTTGATAATACTGGTTTAGGTGTTGCATTAAAAAGATAAAAGTATTTATATTAAGATCTAAGAAATGAAGAATATGTTATTCAAAGTACTCAACACCAAAAATATATTCTTCCACCTTATATTCAAGACAATTTTAGAGAAATCTTAGTTAATTTGCTTCCTTTTTAGAGTTGGATTTTAGAAGGGCCTATTTTTCAACTCTTCCAACCTTTTTGACATCAATGATATCTGAATAGGCACAGCTGTCCATTTTGGTTTAAATCAATGGTTTACCAAAGAAAATTCAGTTGATGAATACTGTATCAAAACATGATCATATATTCAGAATTGAAGATTTAGGTAAATATTTTATGTTTTCAAAAATATGAGATAATTACAAGAGTTTTTTTCATTTATTATGCAAAATAACAGAAGGAAGAATAATAAAATTTCACGAACTCGATTAATGTTATGAAACATCTAACACTTATCTTCAAGATCATTTATACTCTACACGCAAGGGCTTATCATCTAAATCAACTATTATTGAAAGTTTTAGACTTGGTAATTTAACATTTGATGTTGAAAAAGTCAACCCAGAGATTACTTTACATTTTGATAAAGTTCTCAAAAATCAATTGAATGTTAATGTATTATATAAAAACTTTGAAGAGAATGAATTGAAAGGTCCGTGCCAACTAGAAAAAAGAGTTTTTAGTGATAACTTTTATCAAAGAAACATTTTCTGTTGTAATTATCAGCAAAAAGACACTAGCTCTATATTTTATTATAGAATTACATTCAATAACTCATTAATTAACCAAGTTAAAGTGTGCTGTAGAGAAGATAAGGAGGGATTTAAAATACAAGAATATATGCACATCTTTCACAAAAATTGTTAATTATTGAAATTTTAGAACACTCTATAATTGTTTTGTTAAAATTTTGTCTTCATTTTACCTGACATTTTCTGTCGTGATATCAAATGTCAAATTGCGTATCGTCTTAATAAATTCAGTTCAGTTCTTGTCATTTGGCAGTTTTGCACTGACAAAAAAAGATGACTAATACAACAAATTGGAATGATACTATTAATCACGTGATTTCAAATCCTTTAAAATCAACAATAATTGGCGTTCCGGTATTTTCATCGATACTTTCAACATTATCGGTGTTAATTTTTCTTCCATATGTTAAAAAAATACCAAAAACATCGAAAATATTATTAATGAATATATCAATGGCTGATTTTTTAGTAAGTGTACTCTCAGTACCAACTTCCTTTATGACGTCATTAATTGGAGAATATTTCCCCAACGGTGTTTATTGTCAAATAGTAGGATCAATACATTCAACAAGTTTGATAGTATCTCTATGGAGTGTAGCAATAATATCGTGTGATCGCTATTTCGCTATAAGATATTCAAGAAGGTAATGATTGATAAATTGATTGAATTTGATCTGTTCAATTATCTTTTATAATCCTTCTCTTTTATTTTTAGATATCAAATTATTATGATGGAAAAAAGAATTTTCTATTTAACAGTTCTCATGTGGTTAGGCCTATACGGTCTTAGTTGTTTACCTTTCATTAAAACTAGTTCTCTGTTTCATTATTATGTTTTTCTAGAAGTTGAATTGATTTGTGCTCAAGATTACGTTCTTAATTTTATCACTATGCTTTATATATTTACAGGGCCAATTTTAGTATATTCAATTACTCTTTTCTCAACTTTTAAAATCCTTTTTTACTTAAAAAATCGGAATGTTAAAATAACGGAATTGAAATTTCAAAAATCAGTCTCCAACAGAAATATTAGAGTAATGAAACTATTAATTTCAACATTTTTAGTATTCAATATATTATGGATACCATTTACTATATGTGTAGTATTTTCATTGTTTAGTAAGAATTTTAAAAATAGGTCACGTGACTATAGATTTTTCACCTACTGGTTAGCATCTTTCAATAGTCTCATCAACACAATCATTTTTGCCTTTATTTTCCCGTCATTTAGGTGTAAAATTTTACAACTTTTCAAAATTTTAACATGTAAACAACTGTGAGAAATCTTTGTTAGTAGATCTTTGATCTGTAAAATATCTGTGCACTTTGAGATAATGACATAATGATATTTAGACTTTAGATATTATAGAACTTTAGAAAGGCTTTTATTTCGAAGCAATTATAATGGTGCAACTATAGAATGACTTTTATGTTGTAGGAATTATAATGGTGGAAGTTTAGAAAAAGTGTTATTTTATAGAAATTATAATTGTGGAGCTTTAGAAAGACTCTCATTTATTGGAATTAGATTCTAGAACAAATTTCATGTTAATGCTTTCAGCTGTCCTGAAAAATGTATTCTTTGAATTTTTGTTTATTAATTATCTTTCTTAAATATCTGTAATTTTATTGCAGATGAAAATTATCAAAGTCCTTTTATATATTATGATAAAGCAGATGGTAATATTTATGGAAAAGTTGTAGAAACACCAAATTTTCTACCCTGCATTAAGTGTTTCAATTTAAATTCCACTTGTAATTGTTTTTTTCTATATTGCTTTATGTGTTTTATTCAGTGATTATTGATTAAAATTTCAAAGATGTAATTGAATTATTTAACAGATTAAGATATTAGATTTGGTTTAAGGGTTGCTGAAGGAATAGCATTTACTAGTGATAAATAGAATAGATTGGGCAATTCAAATTGTCCATAGAATGAGTTTACAGAGAAATTACAAGGACTAACAATGACTTGGAAGACTTCATATCAGGACTGTATTTCTATAGTTGCATCGTTCTAATTCCTATGAAATAGAAGTCTTTCTAATCTAGCCTTATATCTAAAGTCTAAGTATTCATATATCATTATATCTAAGTGCACAATAATAATTATTATTATTAATTCAAAGTAGATATCCGGCAATATCTTCATATCTAAAATTAAAAAAAATTTAAATTTACAAGGTGGCCTTAAACATATTGCCTATACCGTACATTCATACTCACACAAAACACACCTAGCATTCTACTATTGTAACAAATCTTCTGCTCAAATCTATCGATCATTGGCGAAATTCAGATTCAAGTCCTCTAAGTCCGTATTTATTACCACATATCCTCTAATAACTGATCTGCAAGAGGGACAGTCAGCTTTTGGAAGACTTAATATACATCGTTTACAAGCCAGCACATGACAACAAGGTAATAGCAAAGTATTTGCTAAACTTGTATAACAAAGTTTACACTCCAAACTTCTCATAACTTCATGGAATGCTGTTTCTTGTTTATTTGACGAAACACCTGAATCACTGGTATTTCTGAAAAAAAAATTTAATTAAGAGCTGATATTAGAAGATATGTGATAATAAATACGGATTTAGAGGACTTGAATCTGAATTTTGCCAATGTCCAAAATATTTAATTAACTTTACATGATTTTTATGTTTGAATTCATCACTTGTAATCCGGTTTTTCTACATTACTCATTCACACCATACAAGGGACCTGGACAAAACGTCCCCTGGACAAAACATCCCCTGGACTACAGAAGTAAAATATTTACCTCAATGTACTAAAATATTTTTTTAAAGTTATTAATAACTTTATTTAAATAAATCTTTATATAAAATTTAAAATCTGTATCAAAATATTTTAAATGTTTTTTGATTAGAACTTTTGCAAGTGGATAAAACTTCCTGTCTGTGCACTTAGAAATAATAGCATATTGACCTTTAGACTTTACATATAATAGAACTTTACAAAGGCTTATAATGGTTGAACCTTAGAAAGATTTTTATTTCATAGGAATTATGATGGAAATCTAGAAAGACTTTTATTTAGTAGAATTAGAGTCTAGAACTTGAGAAAGATCTTTATTTCATAGG
The DNA here is from genome assembly GCA_904063045.1 of Dimorphilus gyrociliatus. Classification (NCBI taxonomy): domain Eukaryota; kingdom Metazoa; phylum Annelida; class Polychaeta; family Dinophilidae; genus Dimorphilus; species Dimorphilus gyrociliatus. Next base: position 199,312 of record CAJFCJ010000036.1, on the reverse strand, counting down.
CAATTGATTCTTTGATCATAGAAGATGGTGCAACTATGGAATTAACAAAGGAACAAACAGTATATAAAAAATTCATGTCAAACTTGTTACATCTTATTCAAAAACCGATGCGGAAGAGGCAGGCTTGTTTTTGCAGTGCCACATGTTGCCCTAACCCTAATCCTAACAGTTTTTCATGTTTTTGTTATATGTGCATTATGAGACTGTTACATTTCAACTTTGTAATCCTTTGACCAAGTGAACCCAAGCTATGGTAAATGTATACAAAGATATACATTTCCCTAGCTTGTCTGTTCAGTTTTCTAACCATCAGCTGGTTGTTTGTTAACTAGTCGCCATTTGCCATCATTATTTTTACTATTAATTTTGTTGGTATATTCATTATTTTTGACTTGAAGCTAAGCGATTTTTGCAAATCTATTTCATCAACGACTTTTACACCAGAAATTCCTAACATTACTTTACAATAAAATACATAGGTGATCAAAGTAACACTACGCTAAATTTATTACATTCATTTGTAAGAGTTTTAAATGTCCACATGGACACATGCACTTTGATATATATATAATAGTATTGCGTTTACCTTGTCCAGACGAAGTTTTGTCCATGTTACATACACTATTCTTAAATTATTAGAAACACAAAGTAGTTAACAGATATAAGTTACAAAATGCCTTGTTTAATTTGTATATTTACTTGGGTTGAATGAAATCTCTCTCCATTTTTAAGTAATTAATTCTGATGTGCTAAATAAAATTTAACCTGTTTTACAGTCCGCGACGAAAATATCTGTACATGAAAAAAAACATATTTTGGATAAAAAAGCTTTTTTTTTTCTCTGATGCTTTTTTTAGTACCTGTTGAAAAATATGTGAGAATAGACAAATTTATTATTATCAGCTGTGTCTGTATAAGTGCTAGTTGAGATAGCCAGCATTGACGTGTGATGATATTCAATACGCAACAGTCAATTATACTAAAATACTCTACGTTAGATAAGTAGTATTGAACCAGTATTGTACTATGCAGATAGCACTAATAAAGATAAACAGTATTGACCTAGTTTCGCGTAGAGCATAGCATATACAATGCATGGCAATAAAACATTGAAATTTGTGAATTACCAACCCTTAAAAGAGTATATAAAGCCTCCGAAATTAACAGTTGACAGTTCCGTTTTCTAACCATCAGCTAATTGTTTAAACTATTGACAGTTAGGGTAAAAGCACTGATTTGTGGACGTTTTCTGTCGTATCCCTTATAGTATATATATACAGTCCTGATAAAAAGTCTCTGGCAGGGTTATTCTTAGATTGGAAAAAGTGAATTATTTAACCAACAGGACTTGCTTAATGAAATGCTTTTGTTTAGAATGAACGATAAGATATTTATACAATTGAATTGATAGAAAAAACTTGTTAAAAAATTTCTCTAACTTTACAGTAATCTTTATTTAAAAATTTTGAACAAAATGAAGGAGAATAAGTTAATGCCTTGTTCCCTGTTCCTACCAAAAAAAATAGATAATAATGAGACAGAAACCCAATTACAATTTTTTATGACATTTACTCAGAAGTGTTACACAATCAGTTTTTTTCCATAACCCATTGAAATACTTCTATTTTGTAGGAATTATAATGGTGCAACTTTAGAAAGACTTTTATTTTGTAGAATTAGCTTTCAGTACTTTGGAAAGAATTCTATTTCATAAGAAATAGACTCTTTGACTGTAACAGATGGTGGCTACTTGGTAATTAATAAAGGAACAAAGAACGTGAAAAAGATGCATGTCAAACACCAGATGCTTATGAGGCAGGCCTGTTTGCAGTGCCACATGACAAGAACAGAGAAAAATTAAAAGAAATGATACAGAATTATGAAGACACTATTGCTACAAATTAGAATGACATTGATTCACCAGATGTTCCACCAATGGCAATAAAATTATTGGAAGATGTAAAGCTTTTCAAACAAAGACCATACAGATTACCACCCAACAGGAAAATAGGGATCAACTTAATGGTTTATTGGAAAATGGACTAATTAGAGCAAGTAAAAGTTAATGGGCCTCACCCATTGTTTTTGTGAAAAAGAAAAAAGGAACATTGAGAATGTGTGTGGATTACAGAAAACTTGACAAGCAATCTAAAAAGAATTGTTATCCAATCCCACACCCAGAAAATTTATCTGATAAACTTTGAGGAAGTCATAAATACTTTTCCATATTAGATTTGAGAAGTGCAATTCATCACATCCCCATCAGGGAGGACATAGAGAAAACTGCTTTTATTGCACCATTGGGTTTATTTAAATTCATGGAAAGAATCAATGAAAAAGACTTTAGAATTAAATTGAGCAAATGTGCATTCTTACAAGAATCAGTTCAATTCCTTGGTCATAGAATTACACAGAATGGTATTGAAACTGATCCTGAAAAGATTCAGAAAATAAAAGATGCCAAATTACCCATGTTTGCAAATACTCTGCTGAGTTTTGTGCCATTTTGTGGTTATTATAGAAGATTTATTAAAGATTTTTCAAAAATCACAAAGCCTTTGAGAGAGTTATTAAAACTACACCAAAAGACAGAAAAATGGAAATGGGTAAAAGAAGCAGAGGAAGCTTATGAAACACCAAGGAATGCAATGACAAAGCCCCCCATTATTCAACTGCCAGACTCTACCAAATCATTCTATTTAACAACAGATGCTTCTAATTACGCAGTTGGTGCAGTTCTAGAACAAGAATGGGAAGAAGATGGAAAGAAAATAAGAAAACCAATTTCTTTTGCTTCCAAGCTTCTAATCAATACACAACTAAGATACGCAGCTTATCAAAAAGAGGCTTTTGCAGTTTGTTGGGCAGTAAAAAAAATTTTCCCAATATTTACAGTATAAGAAATTTTTTCTCTACACTGATCATCAAAATTTGGTACAAACATTTAAAAAAAACAAAATGAATTCAAATACTGTTAAATGGGTGATGGCACTTATAGATATGGATTTTGAAATAATATACATACCAGGAAGAACTAACAGAGCAGACTGGATATCAAGAATTGGTGAAACTGATAAAGTAATTGATTTTCGAAATTTACTTAAGGAAAGATTAAATGAAGAAAAACAAAATGACAATACAGTTCCCTAATTAGCAGAAAGAGAAGATATGCTTAAATGCTTTTATATTGATACAGAAGATTTAGAAGATTGTTTGGATGACAATTTAGATGATGGTTATGATGAGGACATAACTGAAACTTAAGCCCAGATTATAAAACTAAAAACCACACCAGTTGAAATAAACTTACTCATTCACACCATACATACAGTATTCTTAAATTATTAGAAACAGAAAATAGTCAACATGTTTGGTTATGTAACATCTTATCCTTTGCCTATGAAAGGGGTTGTTTCTGGCAGTTCGGTACCATCTATCCCGGAGGCAACATCTACTTCAACATTTCTACTATACAGTAAGTATTATTTATAAAATCTCTATTAACTATAGTTCGTAAGAGTTACAAAATGCCTTGTTTTACAGTAGTTTTCATTTTTTTGTATATTAAACTGGGTGATATGAAATATCTCTCCATTTTTAAGTAATCGATTCTGCTGTGCTAAATAATATTTGAACAGAACATGAACAGAACGTTTATACATTATGTGTTAGTGTGAGTCAGTGTGAGTCAGTGAATGCATGTCAAAGTTAGGACAGTGGATAGAGAACGACGTGGCGCGAACGTGGCACCACTAATGAGAACAGTCAAGCACCCAGTTAAGTGACGCTGGCAATGTATAAAAGAGAGTGAATGTATCAAAACAGGGTCAGAAATCTAAGAGTAATTAAAACATAATTGTAAACGGAATTGTCCAAAATTACGTAATACAAGCGAAAAACAAATCTTGTAAAGCTAGGATAGCCCAACTAAATTGATGTCACATTACAGGGGGCAATGTGAAACAACAAATGAGCAGAGTCAATCCCCTAATTGAATGACACTAACAAGGTATAAAAGGGAATGAATATAACAGAATGGTGTGAGAAAACAGAGTCTTTCCAAATACAATTTTATACGGCATTGTTGGTAATTCTGTGATACAGGGAAACAAAATTTGGTAAAATATTTATTCTGTTTTACCTAGGACAAAGCAAAGAGTTACCGCTTTTCTTTCATGCCTTTTCAATACTCTTTTGTTAAAAAATACTTGATTGTAGTGATAAATCAATAAGCGATAAGATAGATAGATAGATAGATAAATATGGCATGTAATATAGCTTCTATTGTCAAAGGTTATTAGATGAACTCGCATTAGGAAGCGGCTTAAAAAATGCTTAAGGGAATGACTTCAGTTGAAAAATTGTGCTTTAATTATTATAAAAAACATTTTAAGAGATTATTGGAAACAGAGGTAACATTTAAAAAGTTTTGCTTATATTTATGTCGTGAGGGGCTCATTTGCAAAGATATTGAAGAAGGACTAGACTACAAATATACAAACGGAGGAAGAGAAGAAGCAGTTGATGACCTTATTAGCATACTAAATACTCACAAAATACAACATATTATTTATATTCTAACAGAAATTGGAGGTTTAAATTGTGATGGATTGGCTAAAAATTTAGATAATTCGGATTATGTTTGGAAAATGCTAATTTTAGATACAAAAACAGAAAGAAAAAAGGATTTTTCTACAATTAAACTTCTTCCTTTTGGTGAAATAAAGTCAGTTAAAATTACAGATATTGTTACATCTATCAGAATATCAGAGGTAGTTGACACAGATATCATTGACAGTAAATGTGTTTATACTGAAATAGATTATGATAATTTCTATCAAATTTTTAATAAAAAATTTAATAAACTTTTAATTCAAGGAGAACCTGGAATTGGCAAAAGTGTTCATATTAAAAATCTTATCTACACTTGGGCTAATGAAAGATGGAAAACAAATAATGAAAAACTATGTTTATTCCTTATTTTGAGAAATGTTCAACAACAAACAAATGTTTATCAGGAGATTTTTAAGCAAAATTTCAAAAATATTGAATACGTTAATGAACACATCATTCAATCATTTTTTGAAGAGAAGAAAGACGATATTATACTATTTCTAGATGGAGCTGATGAATTTCATCTACAAGAACATCAACTAAACGATTTTATTGATAAAGCAAATTGTATTATTCCAACTGTGATTTGGTGTAGAAAGTGGAAAGGGAAGGAAATTAAAAGTACTTGTGATGTTACATTTGAGCTAACAGGATGGAATAGTAATCAAATGGAGATATTCTTTAATAAGTGTTTTACTGAAAATCAAATAATTCAAGCTGAACAGTTCATTCAAAATGTTGTTAATAAACATCACAAAATTCAAAGTATGTGTAGAGTTCCACTTTTAGCAATGATTCTTTTTTTTGTTTGGAAGGAAAAAGGAGATATCTTTAAGAAAACTCTATATAAAATCTATGAAGATTTTATTGACATTACTTTAGAGAAAAATTTACAAAATAGAGAAGAACATCAATTTGATAAGAAAGAAATGTTTAGATTATGTTTTATTAATCTTCCAAAAAGTAAAATTTTCCTCGATTCCAATAATGATAAAGAACAATCCATTGCAAATACCTTTAAAGGTTTAATAGATATCATTCCAGCTGAAAACAATAGAAGAGAGTTGCAATTCTATCATTTATCATTTCAGGAATTTTTTTCTGCTCAATTTCTTTTAAGTGAATTTGAAACAAAATCTAAAAAATTGATATTAAATGAAGGATTGGAGAATGAGAAAACTTTAGATGAGTTCTTAACAGAAACTAATAACACCAAAATGTATAATGTTTTGGAATTTGTTGAACAAAAGTCTCCATCTATCTTTCAAGATATTCTATTGTTTTCTGAAATTGCAAGACATATGTTTGATTGTAGTCAAGAGATAAAAGAATACTTATCTTCTGCTTCTGATGGCAATAGAGAACTCTCTTTGGAAAATGAATATTTGAATGATACCATATTAAAAGTATTAGTGGAGAGTAAAGGAAAGAATTTGGAAGAGCTGAAACTGTACAACACTCAAGTTAATGTCAATCTTTTACTGGAACAGCTGTCCTTACATTCACCAATGTTAACTAATATTGTACTGAAATGTAAAGATTATAGATTTTCATTTGATGTTATCTTTGAAAGAATTATCACTTTGATTTCATCCACAAACATTCAATATATACATTTTCTTAAAGAAACTATTCAAATCTCAAGAGAAAATGAACTTCAAGGATCAAAAATGCAAAAGAACATTGAAAAGATAAAAATATCAAACTGTAGCAATGGAAGAAATTGGTTGATTGGGGTAACATTCGGATCTGGAAATATCACGGATCTTATAGATAAATCTTATAATTTCAACAATTTTTTCACAGAAAACACATTAAAATTTGTTAAAGAATGCCAATTTTTAAAAACTATGACAATTGAGAATAAATTATTCTGTGGAAATGATTCTAATCATTTTTTTGAATTGATAAAACTAAAAAGAGAGACACAAAGATTTAAAAGATTAACAATAAAGAATTGCAATGTAACTGATCCAACTCAGAAATTCTTTTGGAATTGTTATGAATATGTGTCAAATGATATTGACCTTCATCAGGATTTTTTGGGAATTGGGTGCTCAAAATCACAACTAAATACAATTCAAATAAATATTTCCAATCAACAAAAAATCTCTTTATTTCTAAATAACTGTGAAACTAGAGTAGCTTTTAATGATAAATTGTCAGTTGATCTTAAAATGGACCATTTGGAAAAGATAAAATGGGCATTGAAAATGAAAATAATCCATATTGATAATATTCCAATAAATATATATCAAGCAGCGGACAAGTCTTCATTTGAGAGTTTATATGATGATATATTAGAGATTATGGCTCATACACTACAAATTTTTGATATAAATAATGATTATTCACATTTTGTTACATTTTATGAAAAGACTCAACTAGTTTTAAGTAAATGTACCAATATTAAATACTTTTCATTATCCAACTGCAATGTTAATCTTCAAAGTTTTCTTCAGGCTATCACATCTTTTTCCAACACTCTCAATATTATCAATTTAAATTCATGTAATTTGAATGATCAACAAGCTAAATTTATTGGAGAAATATTTCAAGATTGCTCTTCTTTACAAATTGTTGATTTATCATGCAATACTGCAATGGGCATTGGATTTAAAAAGATTTGTGAAGGACTGAAATCATCAGCTAACACTCTTAAACAGATAAATATAAGTCAGTGTAATTTGAGTAATAGCCAAGCAAAATATCTAGCAGATATCTTTAGAAAATGTTCTACAATTGAAAATGTTGACTTATCTGGAAATCCAAACTTTGGAAATGAATTTAAAACAATTTGTGAAAGCCTTAGACTCTCTTTTAGAACATTAAAAGATATCAATGCATCATGGTGTTATTTAAATCAGGAACAAGCAGAATGTTTAGGAGAAATATTTCAGCAATGTTCTCATTTGGAGAAAGTTGACCTATCCTACAATACTGCAATGGAAACTGGATTTGAAAAGATTTGCGAAGGTCTCGTATCTTCTTCTCACAATTTAAAACAAATCAGCCTAAGTTGCTGCACGCTGACAAACAATCAAGGAAAACACTTGGAAAAAGTATTTGAAAGATGTTCCTCTTTGGAAAATGTCGATTTAGCTAAAAATCCTAACTTGAAAACTGGGCTTAAAATGATTTGTAAAAAGCTTGAATCATCTTCTGACACTTTAAAGTATATCAATATATGGTTGGATGATTTGACTCACTTTGAAGCCAACTACATAGCAAAATTGCTTGCAAAATGCTCTTCGTTAGAAGGTATAGATTTGGGTTGCAATTCTGTAATGGGAAAGGGATTTAAGAACATTTGTACAGGACTCAAAACCTCTAAAAACACTTTAAAATTTATCAATATTTGGAAGTGCAATCTGAATAAAGATCAAACTTTGTATTTAGCAGAAACATTTCAACAGTGTTCTTTATTGGAAAATATTGACTTGTGTCACAATCCTAGAATGGGAAATGAAATTAGAGAAATTTGCAAAAGCCTTCATTCATCCTCTAACAATTTAAGAAAGATCAATATCAGCAAATGTAATTTGAATGAAGATGCAGCTGATCATTTGGCGGAAATATTTCAAAAATGTATTTTTTTGGAAAATGTCGACTTATCTTACAATTCTAAAATGGGTGACAATTTTGAAAAGATATGCAAAAGTTTGAAATTCTCTTCCAGCCATTTAAAACAAATTACAGTAGCTTTCTGTGATATCAATCAACGCCAGGCGATGTCTCTAGCAGAACTAATTTGCCAATGTACATCACTGGAAAGTTTTAACTTATCTAACAATTCAACAATTGGAAACGAAATAATTCAGATTCACGAAGGCCTCAGATCTTCTGCAAATACTTTAAAACAAATTAAAGTAAATTGCTGTAATTTGAATGAAGAGCAAGCAAAAAGTTTAGCTGAAACTTTTCAACAATGTTCTTTATTAGAAAATGTTGATTTATCTAATAATTCACATATGGGAAAAGAATTCAAAACGATTTGCGAAAGTCTTAAATCCTCTTCAAATATTTTAAAAGAATTTAAGATAAGAAACTGCGAACTGAATGCTACTGACACAAAATATTTAGCACAAGTTTTAAAGCTGTGCAGGTGTTTGCAAAATATTGACTTATCAAAAAATTCTAACATGGAAAATGAATTTGACTCGATTTGTGAAAGCCTCAAATTCTGTTCAAAAAGTTTAAAAGATATCAATTTGGATCAATGCGACTTGAATGAAAGGCAAGGAAGACAGTTGGCAAAAGCGATTCAACAGTGTAGTTCATTGAGAAATATTAACTTGTCCTATTGCCATAATATAGAAAAAGGATTTGAAAAGATATTCAAAGCTCTGAAATCTTCTTCAAATACTTTAAAGAAGATTAATATCAGTCATTGTAAATTGAATTTTTATAAAACAAAAGGCTTCACAGAAACATTTCGAGATTGTTCCTTGTTGGAATATATTGATTTGTCTCATAATGCGGAACTTGGAGACGAATTAAAAATGATATGTGACAGCCTTAAACCTTGTGCTAAAACTTTAAAATGTATTAATTTAGAAGAGTGTGATTTGAGTAATGAACAATTATGATATATTCAGCGACATTTTAATGTAACATAAAAAATGAGTCTAATTCGTCCAACTATTAGGTCTTTGATGAAGATATCAGCAATAAATCAATCTCATGTGCTAGTTAATATCTACTCTGGTAATCTGGTAAAAGGGAATAGAAGGAAGATAAAATGTCTCCATGTTCCTTTTCTCGTTTCTAAGACAGTTAATTACGTAATGCCAACAAATTGATCAGATCCCTAAAACGTACTCATTTTATTTTATATATAAATTTGTAGATAGGTAAAGAAATTTTCTATACAATTGTACCGTTGCTTTAAAGGAATTAATAATGATTACAATAGACTAATTCAATAGTAATGTGAAAGAAATTGCTACATATAGAATAAAACAAAGAACATTATTATTTCATACATGTATAAACAATATTTTTTGTAGGCCTGATATTCATCTGCAGTAATTCTGTTTGTTAATTATCTATTATTAATGTAAACCAAACAAAGAATTATTGAGTAAATTTTCTACAATGCAACTTGTATTACTTTGTTATTTTTATTGATAAACGAAGTAAATAAGTACTCTATAAGATAGAACTGGTTGAAAACAGTCACAAAAATGACATATTTTGGAGTTTGGATCTCATCTAAAAGTTAGACAAAAACAAGGCCTATACTGTTATTCAATTCGTTAACAATTAACTTGTTAATAAATATTCTTTGAATTGTACATTTGTTTAATATCTATTGATAATTCTATCATGCATCTAATGACTAGCGATCTTAATATTCTTATATTTCAAATTCATTAATATTATATAAAGTGTGAATATATAAGACAACACTTTTGGGGATTCCTTATACTTGTAAGTTGACCAGATCCGAGTAGTACTCAATAATGAATATCATTTATTTCCTACTTACTTTTTTATATGTTTCTATAAAATTTGAATATTCAAAATCTATATATAGGAGTTGTTCGGATGCTTTAATTTATAACAATTATAGTACATCAACTTATAAAATTCAGCCTATTCACAATGGAAATATAGCTAATGTAAAATGTTCATACATTAATAATATTTATGTTGAAAGTGAAATTGATAATGATGCTGAAAAAGATGTTTTACTTAAAACTGCTAGTCATGTTAAAAATAAAGTTATTAACATCACATATTCAACATTAAACAATTACGAATTGAAAGAATTTGTTGAAAATGCTGGAAATTGTACCCAAGGAATGTATTTAATGGCAAATAATACTCAATCGTCCCGTTTCTATTTTACATTTCTTGATGGAACAACTTATAAATTGAAAGAAGCGAATGATGGAATATGTAAATGTATAATAGATCAACCTTGCGCCAATAATCCGATAAATGAATGTACTGATTATGGAGCTAGCGCAAACGATCAAACATACATTCTAGAAGGTAATTTGGCAGTTTTACCTAAAAGACTACCTCTGGTACAAACTTCTTACGGAGATTTAGATGCTGAAAATGAATGGGCAAAACATATAATAAAACCTTTGAAATGCATTAATTATATTGTCAAAAACATTCAAGTATTATCGTCTATTAATTGTACTCAGAATGTTCAATTTCTGATTGATGGTGATGTAAATACTTGTATAGAAATTGATAAATCAGTCTCAGCCCTACACCTAAGATATTATTTTAATAGAAAGATTAAGATAATCTCGTCATTAAATGATAGTTTATCGGCAATGATATACACTAAATTGAATGGAAGCAAACTTGAATTATGTAAACAAACTGGTGATTTGAATTTTGTTTGCGAACAAAAAAATTCCAGAGAACTCTATATTCATATTTTTACTCAGTTGGCTAATTCTTCAAAAAAAGTTTGTGAAATAGAAGCAGAAGAATAAGATTCTAGAGAGAGAAAATCATCTTCAGAATTTGAAATTTTAATATAAAATTAACTTATAAGTGTTCTATTTTATAGTTCAATCACTTAGATTATTTTATATTACACTATGAATAAAACAGAGCTTTTTTATTGTGTTGTGTGTCAGTATGAATCAGTGAGAATGAATGTGAAAGAGAGGGAATGATATGAAAGTTTCATTTTTTTAAGGTCAAGTAGCTCGTATTTGTAACAATCGTCCAATATCAATCCGCAGAGTAGCATATGCTATTTTAGTGGATAGGAGTGTATTTATGGCATTGCGAACTCTTAAAGTTGTACAATATCAATATAACTTTAAATTCGAGTTAATATAAAACTACTTCCACATTTCAGCATCTTTTTTTAGCATTCATCCCGAAATGAAAGAAACTGGAACTTGAAAATTAGACGCCATACTATTCGGTTTGCAACTTTGAACACAGTTTTTTAAACATAAAATGAAAGATATTCCTTTCTAATTTTAGCTATAAAAAAATAAAAACAATATTTATTTAATGTTCTCAATTGAGTAGCTTTTGAACTTTGGACAGGAAATATGATCTAAGATAAGGCCACTTCATGTGTATGTGAAAATACACATAGCAATAAACTTGTTTAGAAATAGTTTATTAGCCATTATTCTTCTGAACAGATGTTCAATATTTTTATACAAAAAACATTCACAGAACTCTCTACTTTAATATTGTTAATGGATTAGTAAATGATAAAATGTTTATATAAGAGTCCAGGGTATAGATCTATTTTATTGGCTTATTTCAACTGGTATCTATTTCTTTTTGTCAAATAAGAAAGTAAGATATTTTCTAAAACAAAACACTCTTTTCACTTTTTTGTGAATGTTATCTCCAATTCAACGGAAGTGATTGAAAGCTGAACATATCAAAAAAATACTTTTTGTAATATTAACACTTAGCAACTCTGTTCAATTGCCATTTTCTCCCCCATGGCAAATTTGAAAGTTGTAAGATTGACCTGTTTTTGTCTTTCATTGTCATAATAAGATGAAAAAGACTGAAAACGGAAGTATATCAGTTAATGTACTTTTTGAATAAATACTCAAACAACGTCTACCAGCGAATGATGTGTGTAGAGGAGTTAAAAAGAAAATTTTCTCTATCAAAAACATTGATAGATTTAATAAATGGTGACGATAGTCTTACAAGTGTAACTCTGGAAAAAGAAATTCTGACGAATTATATTATTGAGGCTATACTTAAGAAATTTCAGGCAACTTTAACGGAATTAGTGTTAATCGATTGTGAATTTCCAACAGATTCAGACGAGACAGCTCTCTTTGAAAATATTAAAATTTGTACTCAACTAACAGTTTTAACGTTTAAAACAATGGAAAACAAGTTTTTAATTGACTTGGAAAAAAATTTCTATGAATTTTTATCGTCTGTTAAAAAAATGAAAAAATTGAAAAAATTGATATTCGACGAATATGAATTTGATATTGAATTCATTCAAAGCACTAATCAGATTCAAACAAGAATTCAAATTTTTGTATTATTAATTGCGAAATTGTTGAACCGGATATAGAATTTTTTCACAAATGTAAAGACTACATTTCCAATTATAATTTAGTTTGTACAAATAGCATAAAACGTCCTTGGATGAATAATGACGATTATCCAGATGGCTATAATCATGTTATGCCATTGAAAATGTTAAGACGAACCAAAGCACTCAACATGGTATCCATTGTTCCCAAGAAAGGTCAACAACCAGTCGTTATGTTTAATTCAGATGCTCAAAATCAACAAACCGAAATCGACGATTATAATTTGCTGTTTGAAAATAGAAAATTTCAAGACACGATAAAAAATATCAAATACGCAATGGAAAGGGATTTTATCTCATTTCCGGATATTCCATTCTTTTTAGCGCCATCTATCGAGCAACGAAAAAAACTTTTTACAGATTTCTTAGAGTCGTGGAATGAAAAATTAAAAGAAATTGATTTGGATACCCAATTTGAAAATGGGGAAATATCCTATGGAATAATGACCTATTTAAGTAAAAGAAAAGGTATAGAAAGAGTTACAATGGATAATTTCAAAACTGGAAGATTTTTAAAAGAATTTGAAAATATTATGAACCAATCAGCGAAGGAATTGAAATATTTCCATATTAATAATTTAGTAAGGGATGATAAGATAAGTTCAATATTTTCATCTTGTTTTTCAATGTTAAAAGATTTGAAATCGTTTAAAATGAAGAATATTAAATTTATTGGCACTGCAATGAGAAATATTTACTGCGGTCTTTATTCAATAAAAAAAATGAAATTAAAGAACTTTCAGTTGAAAATTGTTATTTGGATAAATCTAGTTGTTTTATTTTGGGTTATTTAATTAAACATTTAAGCAAATTGGAATATTTACATTTATCACAAATTGTTTGTTTTGATTTTGAATTTTTAAATGTCTTCAGAATTGCGAAATTACCATCTAATAAGACATTGCAGTATATCAATTTTTCCAGTAGTAATTTCGACAAAAGTTACCAATATGAAGGCCTAGTCAAATTTTTGTTGAAGTTGGAAAATTTAACGGAAATTGATTTGTCTTATAACACAAAATTTTGTGGACAATTTAAAAAAATTGTTAATAGTCTAATGCATTGTTCAAAAACTCTTAAAGCAATCTCATTCAGCCATTGCTATTTGAATTCTACCAGTTTACAAAACTTAACTAAACTTTTTCAAGCATGTTGTTATTTGGAAAATGTCAATCTAAGTGGAAATCAAATCATGAAGGTAACTTCCCAATATCTATTCAAATCACTTTTGTCGTCTGCTAAAACTTTAAAAATTTTACGAATTAACGATTGTAAATTAAAAGTTGATGGTAGTAATAGATTGAAAAAATTATTGGAAAAATGCCAAAGTTTATGCGTTTTCACTTTGAACAATAATAATTCAATTAAGGAAGAAAGAATGATGGAAATATTTCAATCTTTACAATCGTTATATTCGAATACAATAAGTACTTTGGATTTTTCGGGTTGTAATCTTTCAATCGATTGCGTAAAAGGTTTTTGGCAACTTTTTAAAAGTTTAACAAACCCTCAATCTATAATTCTTAGCGGAAACGGAAATGTTGGTAACAATTTACATATCTTCTTCGAAGATATTCAACCAAATCAATACAAACTACAATATTTGAATATTTCAAAATGTTCTATGAGAAATTATTTTATAGCTGATAACGTTACGCAATATAAAAAATTTCAAATATTTCTTATGGAGAAATTTTGCTTGAATGATTTAAATTTTATGAATACTTTCTATACAATTCATTTTGAGAATTGTTCAGATTTGAACAAATTCAGTCATAATGCTAACTTATTCACCAGTTTTACAAGACTTTATGACGAAAATGACAGTGATTTTTTGCAGAAACTGATATTGTCTTCTTCGACAATTCAATCATTGAAGTTTAACTCCTGCAATATAGACGAAAGATATGGTAATAGTTTGGCTGATGTTTTGGAAAAATGCCCAAATTTAAGGGAAATTGACATTGGTAATAACAAAAATATTGGTAATAGTTTGGGAAAAATTTTTCAATCTTTAGAAACATCTTCGCATAATTTGAAAATTCTCAATTTGTATAATTGCCCTATTATCACTATAGAGGAATTGTCAAAATTAAGCGAACTTTTGGCAAATTGCCACTTTCTCGAAGATATTAGTCTAACTTTTCACTTGATGGAGAACGAAAACGAAGAATTAATTGAGGAAGATCAAAAACTATTATCAATGATTTTTGAACACTTGAAAAGCTGTTCGGAAAATCTAACGATATTTCATTTGTCAGGTTCGATTTCTCAATTACAAATAGACGCTATTGCAAGCTTTCTAATGGAATGTAAACATTTAAAAACATTAACTTTAGAAGTTGAAAAAGAGATTAAATTTATGATTGAAAATAAGATTGTTGAAAAAGTTTCAACAAAGAATTTCTACGACTTGAAATTTTTACCTTGGATTCACAAGGCAAACACCAATATGTTTTCTTCAGTTAAAACGGAAAAACCCGAATTTAATATGGATCCTAATTTAAATAAAAATAGAACTTGTAGAAAACTGGTAGAACTGGTACGAAAAAGACATTTGAAATATTTAAATTCTTTAAAATATCTACCAAACATAGCAAACTGTGAAGATATTGTAAGGAATGTTGATTGTAAAAAGTTTTTTGATAAATTATATATGCAAATGAATTTATTTCAAATGAAACCTTACGATAAACGGCAAAAAGACGTTGAATATTTAACATCCAACTTTAAATATACCTTAGATAATTGTATTGTTGGATCAGCTCAAATTGGTAAAACCCAACTTCTTAATAGACTACTCTATTTATGGGTAAATAAGAAAATTTTACAAAATTATCTACTATTAAGACTGTCACATGACGAACCATTAATACCATCATCATCACTATCTTTGATATAGACGCTACTCAATGATCTCCTCTGTAATAGTGACCATGAGAACCAGGAAATGAAGATACATTTGAAGGAATTTTTAACGAATCACAGCAAAAAATTGCTGATTCTTATAGACGACGGAGATCATTTTGCAGAGGATCCAACGTGTAAATTCTACAAATTGTTTAAATTCTATAAAAAGTTTAAAAAGTTGTCATTCTTCTTCGGAAGTGGCAACAACTTCCGGTTGTCAATTCGAAAATTATAATAATACGTATACGGATATAATATATAAATACCTGAATTACGTAACGAAGAGATACAACAATCCTTCTGATAAATTGTTTCAAAGTGGAATATTTAGATATAACCTACAAGCTTTGACTGATTTTAGTAAAAATTCTGATACAGTTTTTATATCTTCAGCAATTCAAAAATATTTCTTTAAAAAATTTCTAAAAGTTGAAGCTCTCTTATCAAATTCAACTTTACTCGACGCTCTTATCAATCCTCAAAAATCTACAACATTGAATTTATATTTCAAATTTTTACAACTTTTTGAATATTCAATTTTGTATTTTGTATTTATGTTTATTTGTAATGTTTTGAGTGTTTCAAGTTTGAATTTTAATGTAGTGTTTGCAGTTGGTTATTGAAATAAATGGATAAATTCAAAATCAGACAACTATAGTAGAAAAAATTCCGGAATGAAATGGAAGAGACATCTAACTTGGTCAAATCCATAGAAACGTCAAAGATTTTTCTTCTTAACCCTAACCGGCCGATTGACAATCCATTTTGCAGTATTAACGCTTATTTATAACTCTGATATAGTCCTATGGAGATCAGATTGTAATTGTAAATTCTATTATATTCAATCACAAAACGCCAGTATTATTTATAAAACCTTTCTCCGTGATGATGTTTATAATGCATGTTGTGGAAAAATCATTCAATAATTTATCTGTTGAGTCAACATGCAAAATAAACCATTCATATCTGCTTGTGTATTAATTGAAAGCCGTAGTGAAGAGAGAGAGAGAGAGAGAGACAAAGAAAGACTTATTTCTAAAATTCCATAAATAATCTATTAAAATTTCTTAATTAGTTATATATCAGTTGTTTTAGAGAATTTTTATTAAATATTAAAATTTTAAACTTTAAAAGATTTGGAATTTGCTTTTATTAAGTATAAGTAGAGTATGTATATTTGTTGAATAGAAGGTAAAAGAAACATAACTCAATAAACAGAGAGGGATGATTGCAAACAGGAATATTATTTGTTTTCTTGTAATTTTACAAGTAAAAGTTGAAAGTAAGTATTTCCTTTTTGAAACTTTTTTTTGTATTTTTGATTTTCCCTTTTTGAAAGGCAAAGTTTTAATAAATGTTGCTGATATTTCGTGGAATTCAACTTGTTCTGCCGACTCCACAAAAGTAATTATTAGGAATTATAATTTCAACTGTAAAAGCATGCTTTCTCCTAATTGGATCAACATGCAATCATATCTAACTGAGTGTAATGGGCGTTGTAACAATCATAAAGTTAATATAGTATTTCAGAAGGTCTATGATATTGTTGAATATTGCATATCGCATGCTTTTATGGCAATTAGCCATAAAGCTAAAGAAGTGACTGTAATTTATAATACTGCTTCTAATGCTAAAAATCAATATAAATTTAATCTTGATGCGACAAACAAAGACGTAGAATGCTTTTTAGCAAGATATACTTTTGGAGAAAATGTTAAAAGTATGACTTTTATACCTGTCCAAACAAAAGTAACCGCTGATGTTGGATTTTCTTCAATTATGATTTTTGCTTACGAAGATGGTTTGTACTTTGTGTATTGTGAAAAGCATAACAAAAACAATTAAAACTCATCACTTTTATAATAATCATACTTTCAGGTATAAGAGAAAAAGTAGAAAATAGTAATTACTATACAGACATAGCTAATGTAAGAACAGGAGCAACTTGTACGGCTAACTCAGTATACTCCTCTTCTTATGAATGCCAATACGCATTAGATTTTATAAATGGAGCTTTTCAAAGTTTAAATGAATGGGCTGCGAAATGCACAGGTCAGGCTTGTATTGGAAAACACATGGAAGTTTCATTCAGCGTATATGGTGTTCCCAGTATTTTTTGCCTAGCAAATAGGTTAATTAAACAGAATTTATTTAATCATAATAAATTACTCATTTTTTCAATGATTGTTCATTTTAGATTACAATTTATTTCAAAATTGAAAGTTAAATGGAGTTCAGGTTTAATGGAAATAGTTGAATTGAATTTAAACATATTTCAAAAATGTTTCAAGTATTCTAAAAATTTTATTGAAACTAAAGTATATCTTGAAGTAGTTGAGATATCTACAACTCGAAATATTGGTTTGTCCCTAGTTCAGGTGTTTGTTAAAGGTTTTGTATATTTGTTTATTTTCAATACTGTTCTTTTTTTAGCCAACATTTTTTATTTCTAAAAGATATAGAAGATAGACACTATGATATTCATACAAAAGATCATATGCAATATACAATTCCACCTTACATTCAAAACAATTTCCAAGCAATGACATTCAGTGTATATGGCAGTCAAACTGCTTCAAATGTTTGTGGAGGAATTGTTTTTAACTTCTATCGTAATAACAAAAAATCATTTAAGATGGTTCTATCCAATACTGTTGAAAGTTATTTGGAAAAACTATCACCATCTGTCTATTTTAAAGATAAACTGCAAGAGTATGTTACTTGTGGACAATGGAATGATTTTTGGATAACTACTCTTGATGGTACAGTTAAACTTGGCAAAGGATTAATATACAATAGAAATACTAGAATTATTGCTCCAATTGTATCACATGGGCCAACTGATAAATTCTTAATTAGGAATTTTCAAACATCCTATCATCATTTATTGCGTGTCAACGATTTAGGTAAATAATAATTTCTATTTGAATAATATTCAAATTTTCTATTCCTATTCAGAGGGAAAAGTTGTGAGAGTAACAGAAAACGGACTATGCACTGAAGAATACTACACTGAATATCTTTATGATAAGTTATATTCCACCTGTTTTGTTTTATCAAAGAAATCAACTGTTATTGAAAGTTGGAGGTTGGGAAATTTAACTTTCAATTCAGAAGATATCAATCCAGAAATTACTTTATATTTTGATAAAGATGACAAAAATCAATTAATGGTTAACTTATTTTATGAGAATCTGAAAGAAGCAGAGCCCAATGGTCCTTGTATACTCAAAGAATCGTTTACGAGTGATAACTCTTATCAAAGATATAGATTTTCGTGCAGTGGAATTACGGAGACAATAAGAAAATTTTACTATAAGATAGTCTTGGAAGATGTACTTTTTAATAAAGTAAAAGTTTGTCATATAAGTCATTAATGCTAAAAGTTCTGGCTTAGTCATTATAAACATATCTACAAACAGTATATCTTCTGTGTAATCTGATTTTGTACTTAAAAATTTTAGAGTATTTTACAACAAAGAATCATCAATACACTGACACAATACACATTACAAACTATTTCAATTTTTGAAAGATCTAAATGAAATCATTTAAAAAAGAATCAAATAAAAAATTTTTCTTCTCTTCTCTAAAAGAATTTGTAAACTTCCTGATATCTAGCTTAGAAAACTGTCTGTTCAAGTGGCCATTTTTTTCTATAGGCCTATAGAAAATGAATTTTCTTTAAACGTCAATTGTATAAATAAATATAAAAAAGTGAACAACTGAATTCTATTTGTCAATAAGAATATTGGCTTAAAAAGGTTCTTTATTTTTTTTCCTCTAAATTTATCAATTTATCATGCGTAGATATCAATTAGAAAAATTATAGTTTTTGCTGTTTTAGAACATTAAATCAATGGATAGACAATGGATATTCTTGTTCTTCTTTAGGATATTTATTTACCAATTCTATTGATTGAATACATTAGAAGAATTTACTGAAAATTACAAAGAGAGATCAATGGAAGAGTATAATATCTTGGAAAGACTTTTTGTATTGTCACCATAGTGAATTATTAAATATATATTCAAGAACTTCTTCTCTTTTAGAGTAGATGTTTAAGTAATAATTAATAATTAATATTATTCGTGGAATAAATAAAATAATTCTTTATTAAGATTATTCTTATTCTATCCTTTAACTAGACCTTAACTACAAAATGAAACCATTTTATATAGTTTTGATGTTATTTTTTGGAATATTTCACTTTTCCATTCAAACAAACAAGAAATATGTAAATGTTGCGTCGGCTGTTAATGGAGCTTCTTGTACAGCAACTTCCGAACGCCATTCTCATTATATATTGAATTTTGAATGTGAAAATGCTTTAACACCACTCTGGTTTAAAAACGACGATTGGGCTTCATCTTGCAGTACAACTGCTTGTAATGGTAAATCAATGACAGTACATTTTAAAAGCTCATACGATGTAGTTGAAGTCTGTATTATCCAAAGAATTATAGAACCTGATAGACCTTTGAAAGAAGTTAAGATAAAATATGGAAATAATATAAATGAAAAAGAATACAAATTAAAATCAATAACAACTTGTTTATTACTCGAAGAAGGACTTGGAAATGATATTTCTAGTATGAAATTTACGGCAATAAACTGCGATAGTACCTCAGTAGATTCTGGTTTCAATTCAGTATTTATAATGGCGTACAGTGATGGTAATATGGCGTTTTCTATTTATTATCTTCATTAAATTAATACTTATAGTTCTACTAAAATGTAATTTTTAGATCCTAGTGATATTGAAGAAGAGAAATATATTAATATAGCAGATTTAAATGTTGGAGCTACGTGTTCGTCGTCCAGTTCACAAGCTGCAAAACCATGTACTAATGCCTTAGATAGATATTTTGCACTACATTGGACACCATATTGCGGTTTACCCCAAAATTGTTTAGAACAATATATTAATATAGTTTTTGGATATCCTGCACAGCCAGTTATATATGCTTATGCTAATATGTGAATAGATTATATATCTGGAGATTTTGTCCTAAGAGATATCGTCTTAATGAATTGTTGGACAAAATCTCCGCCAGCTTTCTGATAAAATATCCTACAATAATTTTTCACTCAATCTACAGTTATTCAACAACTAACGCTTATATAAAAGGAATGCGTTTAGAATGGAGTTCAGGTTTTATAGATACGAAGAATAATTTACCACAAACTAGTGCCTATCAATATTTCAACTATGATCATGCTCAAACTATTGAATCTAGTATCAAAGTTGTTATCACAGATGTTTATTATCACAATTCAAATGGATTGAATTATTTTAAAGTTTTTGCAAAACGTAAAAATAAATATAAATTTCTTTTTCTTTACCTTCATTTTTCAACTTTGAAACCTTTTCAGAAACTGATGAAAATATCTACAGTATTCAAAGTGTTAATGATGTAGATTATCATTTACCAGAATATCTTCAAGGTAAAATAGAAGCAATGAATTTCAAGGTCAAGGGTTTTGATTCTGGTTCATCTTACGACTGTTCATCACTAATTATTAATTTTATGAGTAACACTACTAAAAAATTTATATTAACTCTTGATGATGGAGGTAATGATAGTGGAATATCAATGATCACTGTCATTCATCCAACTTTAGATGAAGTTGAATTTAGCGAAGAAGTTTCGCTAATAAGTTGCAGTTCTTGGAATGAATATTGGATTGAATTCAATAATAATAAAATAAAATTTGGCTCTGGAAAAGTTTATGGCAGCAATTTACTAGGAAGTTTACAAACATCGATTTCTTTAGAAATAACAAAGCTATCAATAAAAAATGATGTTCCTAATATCCTAAATTTTATTCAAATAACATTAAAAGGTTGGTAAAGAGTTTCATTCTTCTTTTTATTTTTTATACTGAAAGATGAACATCTTTTCATTACACATTCAAAATATTTAAATATAAAAAACATATTACATAAATCATATTATTCATTTGATAGTGATATACTCTTTCATAGTCATACTACCCGTTTAGAAATGTTCTGTAAGCTTTAAGTCATAGGCTCATTCAAATACTCTATGGTTGTTAAGTAAATATTTTGCAATTCAGTTTGTTCTAACTATATGCATAATTTACAATATTTCCTGTAGATAGAGATCATGACGTTTTCACTGATTCAGAACAAAAAACAAACTTTTTTGTAATTAGCTTGGCCCAAGCTAAGAAACAAAGAAAAACTTATCGCGGGTTCTAGAGCTCGATTAGAGTTAGTATAAAATCATAAAACTGTTGGCATTTGGCATTTAAATTGTGACAAATCTTTTTTTTATCTCAAATATATTCGACTTGTCTCTAGTTTCTAACCTCTAATGAATTACTGTAAAGTAATTTAATGATTGCAGCTAAGTAGCGAATTGAATAGGAAATTGTCGATATTTTATGAGCCAATTAGCAAGATCTAATAATTCAAAAGCGAGTACCGCTACTTTTCTTAGAATCAACTTCTAATATTAATTGACAAAGAAAACTTATTGATGAGATTTTTGTCAAACAACAAAAAGCTTTGCAAAGCAAAACTCTCACAATTTATGTTTCCCTTTATTAGTTTTCGCAGTCGAAAACGGCCATAAATGAAATATTTGAAAGTTAGATTTCAGCCTGGGAAATGGTTAGGAGGAATAAGATAACTGTTGATATGTTCTCAGGAGGGTTAGGGGTATTCAAAAAGGTTTGGCAAAAACAAGGGCTAATAATATTCATAAATGGCAATTAGCTCATTCTTTTTTACTATAACACTTATAATAGTTGCTACTACTTTATTTAAACTATTCGATAACAAGTTGACAAATATCTTCATAAAAATCAGTAGTTGAACGTTATTTATTGAGAAACAGTGTTCCAGTGAAGAGGGAATAATCATTTTTTGAGAAAATAATGATTGTTTTGGAAAAATTCTATTTTTTAATACTTTTAAATTTTATCATTATTGAACAATGTCAGTGTTTTGTTACTAGTAGAATATAGTAAATGGATATTTACTAATTGACCTACAGAGTAACTATGAAATTTCAGAATTTCTAGTAAGTCTTTGATATAGAAAAGAAAAATCTATAAATCTTTGAAACGACTAAATAAAATACAGATCATTTGAGAAATTTTCAAGTTTTTGTTAGCAATTCAATGACTCCCTTGGACAATAAATCTCTATATCTTAATTTTACTGGTCAAGTTAGTCAGTATACTCTTCATGAGGACAGCAGTTATATTTGTAAAGCATGCAACTGTCTGGGACAGTTTGTCAGATTCCAGAAAACTCAAGATAGTTACATGACTATAACAGATATTAAAATAAGAGGAAATTTATTAAAAGAAACTGGTAGAAACTTCAAATTCTTGTCTTTAATTTTCAATTAAAACTTCAAAATTTTCTAGACAATCAACTGTTTGCTTTAGAAAATACTGAAGTTTTTTATGGAAGTGAATTAAGGCCAAGCTCTATCTCTATACTGAGTGATGGATTCTTTTCCACCTATATTGAGACTGGCGGAATCTGCAAAACAATAAATTATATAGGAATTGATTTGAAAAATGTTCTTGAAATTAAAAGAGTGATTTTAGATTTACCAGAGAAACAAGGTTTTTTAAAAACATTCATTTTCTCTTTCTTCCAACTTTTCTTTTCAAGTTAATTCATCATTTTTACTTGTATTTTTAAAAGATACAAATATTACTTACATCAAAGTTGCTACTTGCAGGTGGGAAAAGAACAACTTTTTCCCAAGATTTGTGGGATTCTTATAAAGAGTTCTTTGTAACTGATATAATTGAATTTCCATCTTACAAAAAAGCCAAATATATTTATATATTTTGATATGTGTCCAATAATTTGGTTGGAAATATGAAAATTTCAAACATATACATCTATTACAGACAAAATTACCAAAATGAAAATATAAAGTGGACAACAGGTGTGTTGGAACACCTCAAATTTTTATAGGCCAAATATTAAAAATCTTTTTTGTGATGAAAAAAGATTATTTTTTTTATTTTTTTTAGTGTTTAATAATAGGTTAAACTTGCAATTTTATATAAATTTCTTTAAAACAGCAGTTAGTTACGTTTTTACATATTTTTTTTTATAGAAATTACCATAGTTTTCTGATTTTTTTTTCTTATTTGGCCATGCGACATGTTTATTGGAACAATGTTCAATAGTTAAATTTTTGGTCTACTTTTGTATGTGCCCACCCTCTCTTTCTATACATTTGCTTTTTCTACAGCCCATTCCCCCATATAAGCCTGGCAACAAGAGTGGATTTCTGTTGATAACCTCATAGGAGCATTTCTTAATCTTTTCCCACAGTTCATCCTCTGTCTCAAACTGTGGACCATCATAGACCATTGTCTTGGTCAGATGCCATATGTTCTCTATTGGACTTAGATCAGAGCTCCTTGCTGGCCAATCAATGGGCTTGATATTATGGCTTTTAAAGGCCCTTTTTGTTTTTCTTGCAGTGTGACAGCCAGCATTGTCTTGCTGGAAGATGTACTGCCTGCCCATTTTTGCCTCAATTTCTTCTATGACAGGCAGAACATCTTCCGCAATGAAGGAGCTATAGTTTTCAGCATTCAGCTTGCTCCTTATCCTTCAGACTTCAAATATGCCGTCAGAGGTTATCAACCCCCACACCAATACTCCACCTCTCCCCATATTTTTTGTGACCCTGAAGTCCTTTTCACTATTACTGGTCCAAGTCCTAAAATTGTCAGGTCCACTTAGCGAAAACCTAGCCTTATCAGTAAAAATAACCCTAGACCAGTCTAGATTTTCACTAATAACTTTGAGGCAGTATGCTTTTCTGCATTTACAGTCTTTGGAGGTGAGATCAGTTCTTTGTCTGACTCTTTTATATTTGAAATTTTGTCTTTTCAGCTCCCTCTGTATTGTTCTTATGCTTACATCTACTTCTAATTCTTTTAATATCTTTGCTGCTGTCACTCTTTGCTTGTTATCTTTCAGTTTCTTTAAAATTCTTTTCATCCTCACTATCTCTCTGTCAGAAAGCTTCTTTAGACCTCCCCTATTGTCTTGTTCTGGCTTCTTATACTTTAGTATGTTACTAATTGATGATGGTGCCATTCCTAAAACTCTTGCTGTTGCCCTTAATTTGCCTATTTCACTATATTTCTTGATTACCAAATCCCTTATATCTTGACTCCAAACCATAATTAAAAAAATACAATATAAATTATGTACAGTAATTTTGAATATTCAATAACTAATTAACTTAACTTAAAACAGGAAAAAAGTTGAAAAATTTTTTGTTTGAGATGTTTATTTGAATGTCAAACTGGATGTCTACTCAATGTTCCAATAAACATGTCACGCAGCCAAATAAAGAAAAAACTTATGAAAATTATTAAAAATATTTGCTAATAATCTTCACAAAATATTATCATTTTCTTAAATTTTTTTCAATATTATGTCAATTTAACTCTTTTTCTATATAAATTTAGACAAAAAATACTAATTTGCAGAGGACAAACAATTTTAACCATTAATTAAAAATTGGCCTATCAAAATTTACTGTGTCCATATATACATGTCGTCCACTTTATATATGTGAGGGTGATTCGAGATTGGCGTTTCATGAACCTTGATTCATGAAACAGTGTTTGTTTATGTCTTGATAAGGGGTCAATAAAATATCTTTTCCTTTTGTATTTTGTATTCATTTATCAACACACAAATTAGCAATTTATCAGATCATAGCGTACTTATCGATGTTCTTATACAAGTCTGTCAGACACTATTCAGTGATCATCCGAGCTGTCATCCCGCGTGACTTGACCCCTTATCAACCTTGACCCCTTATTATTATCTGTTTTAAGTTAATATTTCATAAATACCATCAAATGTTATCAGCCCCCAGTCCATTACTCTACCTATGTTTATATGTCAAAAAACACATCTATTCGAAAGCTGTGTATTTAAATGCCAAACCAGATGTCAAATGAATGTTCCAATAATTATGAAGCTGAGACAAGTAAAGAAAAAATTGATGAAAATCACAAAAAAATATTTTGCTTATAATATTCATAAATATCGTTATTTCCTTAATTTTTTCAATATTACATAAATATTTATTAGATTATTCTTAAATAATTATCCCTTTTCTTGATCCACCAGTTTAGTTGACATTTACGGAAATCAATACTTTTTTTCCATACATAATACTACTTACTTTTACCACATGCATTAGGCTGATAAATTTCCTGTATTTAGATATTTATAGATTTTTAGAGATTATTTAAAAACAAGAAGAACATGAATAATAAAATAATTCATTTACAAGGAGCTATCAATTCATAGATAAAGCTATTCATTCTTAATGAATATTAGAGTTTCAGAACTGAATATAGCTATTGATTATTGGTAATTGTGATATTTTTGCTCTTTTTAATAATTCAAAGGTGAGCAACAGGTTAGCAAATATGCATTCTGGAATTGAAAGCAATGAGAAAAGTGTTGCATTTTTATCTTTTTTTTATCCTCAACTTTTATATTTGTAAATATTTTTTAATCTATTTTATTAAGAAAATATATTTTTATTCCTTTTTTTGATTCAACAGATGAATCAAGAAGACAATTCCTATTCAAAGATTCACACACTGTTCTATTATATGATTGGTATGATAAAACAGGTAGTGAACACTTATCAGCAAACACAGAACTATTTGACATTGGTGGAAAGAACAAAAAAGGTACTATTATTGGCTCTGGCGCAAAATTCAATGCAGATGGTTCAATTTACTTTGGGAATGGCAATTATTTGAAAGTTTGTTGTTTTTTAACTTATTCAATAATAATAGTTTAGCATATAGATAGCATATTTTCGTTAAGAAAGAAAAAGAATCAAATCTAATTAACTTGAAAATGTTTCATTTTCATATATAGGTTCTTCATGATAATGATTTTGGCAGTTACACTGGGGATTTTTCAATAGAAGTTGTGTTTAAATATATGTTACCTGTTAGTTATGCAAGCACCCAGGAGATATATCTGTATAGGGATAGTCATAGCGCACCTAAATTTTCCTTGCAGGGAAAGGGTTTAATTCTTTTAAATACTGAACTAGTAAAGAATGGACTTGTATTAAAACCTCTAAATGAAGACCCTTTTGATTATTATGCTTTTGTGTATGAAAGTAGCACACGGAAGCTTTACTACTACTTGAATGGCGTTAATTATGGCTTTCTTAATATACCCAACACAAATAATTTTGTAGTTCGTGATTTGAAATTAGGAACATGCCTCGGTTACTGTGGTGGAAAGGATTTTCATGGTAAAATATATTCATTTAAATGGTCAAATTCAATGAAATCAGCAGATGATATCGCATATACATTCGAATAATAGTATGTACCAAATATTCAATAAATATAGCATTAATTTTTTAAGCATTTTCTGTCATATCTGCAATAATCATTCTCATTAATGAAAACATCATTCAGATCATCCTAATAATTAATTGTTTGTACAAATGTGAGAATTACATTTTTAGGAAAAAAACCATGTGCTAAGCAATAAAAACATGACAACAAATATCATTAGGATTAAAATTATTTTTCCAATTTTTAAAACAGGGTGAAATGTTCGAATAGGTAANTTTTAAACAGTACTTTGTTTAATGATTTATAGTTAATCTTTTCAGTCTCGGTGTTATTTTTAGAGGACTGGCATGGCTTATGAATAATCATGATCAACAGCAAATTTAGCACTTTTTGCAATTAGTGATATCATATGAATTATTTTGTGGTTCAAAGTTTGTAAGTATTGTAATTTGTATATTCAAATATTTGTTGTGATTTTCGTATTTGTAATTATATTAATTTCTTGTATTTCACCAATGAAATTAGATAATAAAAGGCTCATCATCAATGAAAATATCTCTATGTCTCTGATCTTTTTAGTACAAATTATACCATCTTTATCTTTCAGTTTCTTATATTGAAATTAGCTAAGATACGTTCAAAAATTATGGAAAATTTCCATTCCCTTAGTTTATAGTGGCTTCTTAGCTAATACAATTCAATTAGTATCTGAATCTTCAAAAATTACCTTATGGTCGCCATATTTTTCATAAGAATATCAAAAGATTAACATTCACTTTCGTTTTGAAAAAGCTACATTTTGGAAAATGATAACAATAGGTCCTACATTGATCAATTTCCAAATAAAGGTTTCTATCTCAAAGTAATTTCCAAAACATTGGCATTTAAATTCATTTTTGATTTATTTAATCTGCAAAATATAAATTTATTTATTTTTCAAATTTGTAAAAAATCCTCTGCAAAAATATCTTCAAATGGCCGCAAGAAAAAAACAAACAAACAATCCATCATATTCATATAACAAATTTTTTATAAAAGTTTATTTCTCAAATTCTTTAAATTTGTTTAAGTGAAAGCAGTCCAACAAAGAATAATAATATACATACTTTAATAATTAATTTAATAAATTCAATGATATTAATAACATTATTCTATTGAGTCAGTAGATCTCAATTGAATAGTTTTCTTCATTATTTATAACTTGTATTTCAAAAATAAGAGATTACAATTGGATTAATTTTCAACTTATTATTATTATTGCTATTATAGGCCTACAAGAGATCTTAGTGTCAATTTAATTAATTGTAATACATTAAGGTGATAACTCTTTTGCAAGTGCAAATTAATCAATAATTGATCAATTAAGTTGATGATAGATCATTTGTAATAAGATATTTGCTTATTGTTTATTTCAAATCCAATATATCTGGCAACAATAGCTTTTTTTATCACATCAAACAATAAGTTATTTATATGATATGTATTCAGTTTAAGTATAATCCCTACCAGTTTTCTCTTGTCTTCTGCCTTATATATTGCTCCTGATAAACGATCAGGCAAAAAAAATTCATATTTATCTGTTTTTTTTGTAATTAAGATGAAATTCACTCAAATATATTTGAAAAAAATATTAACTTTGAATTATTGCAAGTGCAAAACAATTGCCTTTTCCTTTTTTTCCTCCATTCCATTTACCTTGGAAGTGTAGAAATGAAAACAGTAATAGTAGGCCAATGCTAGGCCAAATAGGCTTTAAATAATATTCTATAAATAAGTTCAATTCAATAAACCTGTTGAGTATTTTAAATAACTAGAAACTGTTCAATAAAATTTCTACCCTTCAAAATACATTGTTCATTAATAAGCAGTTAATATTTATACAAAAACGATTTATTTTCTATTATTTGAAATGAAACATAACATAAGAACATTTTAAAAATCTTTTTGGCATCTATAAATAATTCCCAATAGCTTCTCACTTTCTTTTCTAAGGAAAAAATATCCAATAAACATATCATAGATTTCTTTCACCCTATTCTTAATGATCTATGAATTGCTAATGAAGGAAATTTGATAGTATATCATTCATTTAGAGTTAGAAGATTTGACTGTATATTGCTCACTATCTTGTTTATTAACTGCTGAAAAGAGAGAGATAGAAAGATAACATTTGAAATGAATATTTATATTCTTTACATTTTCCTCTCATTTTTTCAATTAACTGGTAAAAGTAAAACAATATTTTTTTTTAATTTAAATTTTTTCATTAGTACTCAATAAACAGTTGGTTGTACCACTAAAAAGGATTGTTTAAACGTTGGAAATTGCCAAAATGGCGTCTGCGTTTGTCAAAGTCCATTTAATTACTCAATTTGTGATGAAGGTAATTTGATTGGATATAGAATTTAAAAGAAATGCGTTTCTTGTTTATGTCAAACTTTTTCTTTGTAGGTTTAAAGTATTTTGTTCTAAATGGAACACTATCAGGAACAGATGTTTTTAATACAGTGAATCCTACATCTTCTTTGAATTGTTTGAATACTTGTACAAATGACAATTTTTGTGAAGCTTTTGAATTAGAATTTGATAATATTGACAACACTATTATCTCTTGTTCTGGTAAAACAACTATAGCTTATCCAATTCTACCAGTTTCTACTACTGAAAAAACATACTATACTATTATATTTAAAGGTTAAATTCAATCTTAAATTATAAAAAAAGAATAAAACACCAAAAAATTTGTTTCAAAATAGATAAAAAAGAATCAGTTTGTGGAAGTTCTAACCAACAAACTAATCATATATTGCAGTGTATTGAATACTTGTGGACAACATCTACAAAATGCCCATTAACCGGATACGGATTACTTGAAAATCAGGAAGATTGGATGAAAAGTTTGTCAATTTCTAATATAGAAAATGCAATGAAAGTTGTTAGCGAACGGTCAAAATCTAAAAAATTTATCCTCAATCCAAATTCGCAATCGTACAGGAATTTATGCTATGGTACTTTATCTCCTGGACAGCATAATGTAGCCTTGAATAGGCCTATTACGTTTCGCGGAGAAATCACAAATACATTAATACATAGCAAAAAGCATTTGGTGGATGGTGTGAAAAATTCAAATTTGAATTTAGGAGGTTGCACAGTTGTAAAATCTGATACATCATTAGGCGATTCTGTCGTTTGGATTGCTGTAGAATTAACGCAGAATTTTCACATAAGAAAAACTATTATTTATTTGTCTGATAATCAAAGTTTGTATTAAAATAAACGGGTAATAAAGAATGAATTATTCTCTCATTTTATAATTTTTAGCATCAAGTCAAACAGTTGATATCTTTGTATTATCTCAACCTCCAAATGACGTCATCCTTCCACCTACGGATTATAGTTATTGTTCTAAAGGTACTGAAATGGTTTTAACCAGTAAGAAACTAATAGTTGAATGTGAAAAACACGTTTTACACGGACGTTACGTTGCGCTACAATCTGAAAATCTATTGAAAATTTGCGAATTGGAAATATATACAAGTAAATTATTAATATTTTAGACAAAGAAAGACACATACGCACATACATACCAATAACTCATTTCTTTTTCCTTTTTGATTAAAAGGTAATTTAGCCATTCAAGCGGATGTTCTTATGTCGAGCGTTCAAAACGATGGACATTTCGGAGGTTACGCAGTAGATGGATTAACTGACACGAATTCTAAGGGAATACACGGAAAGTCAACATGGACTTCTGTCTTTCTTGGAGCAAAGTATTTAATATACGGTTTTGATTTCTCAGGTATTGGATACTGGGATCTTGAAATTTTCTCCGTAAATAGAAACTTTTACGTAGAGCAAACCGTTAAATCAAATGAGAAATGCCGAGAATTGAGGGAAACTACAAGTTATAATAAAAATAGTCTATTCGTACCTTGTGAGCAAGTTCTACTTGCAATGTTTGTTGTTCTTAAATCACCTTTTGAATTACCAATTTCTCAAATTGAAGTTTTTGGTTTATATCAAAATTTTACAGGTAAAAAAAACACACACACACAAAGACAACTTTTCTTTGGTAGAACATATTTTTTTTTACAGATATAAAGAATTTAGCAGAGCGAAAACCGGTATGGTTATCGTCGGTTCAAGATCAAAATTATCCTTATTACGCAACAGACGGTTTTAGTAAAACGTCATTTGCATCTGTAGCAACAACAGATGGATGGATGATTTTTGATCTGTTAGCCATATACAAAATTGAGTACGTTGGTGTGAAAATGAGAGCGAGAGATGATGGTAAATTTAGGCCTATACAAGAGCAATTTTCTAAAATAATTTCTTAAAAAAAAAAAACAGTTACAGATGTTGAAAGATACTTTAATGATTACAAATTTTTCCAAGAAAGATCGAAGATAAATGAAGAAGATTCAATAACTGCTTCGGATTGTGAAGAAATAACATCAATATATCATTTGGAATATGGAAAAATTGTTATTTGGAATTGTTCAATAATAGAAAATATTGGTCGATTTGTTCTAGTAAAAAATTCAAGAAATAAACGAATTGAAATCTATGAATTTTATACTTTTGGAAAATTAATTAAAAACGAAAAATCGCTTTACAAAATTCTATTAAATGAAGTTTATTTTAATAAAGAAATTGAAAAAAATATCTTTCAACCAGGTAGAAGTCCTTTAAAAGTTATTGACGGAGATTTTGCATCAGAATCTTCATGTGTAAGATTATCATTTTCAAATCAGGATTCCTTAACTATAACTTTTCATAAATATTCTGCTGTTCAACAAATTCTTATTCAACCAAGACAGGATTCTATAAATAGTAACAAAAATTTAAATATTTCAACATTTTTCCTCTAATTGATTTTTTTCTCAGATTTTAAAAGTTTAAATATATTTGTTGGTAATCAAAGCGATGACTCATCAAACTGGATAAATTGTGCAAATTTTACAACATTGGTAGCTGTTAATTATCTTATTGAAATCAATTGTTTCCAAGCGATAATTGGAGATCTAGTTCGCATTGAAATTGTTGATTTTTTAAATGATGTTGACATTTGTGAAATTCAATTATTTTCACCAATCGAACCAAGTAAAATTAATAATTTTTTCATTATATTTTTGACTACTTTCAAACATTCTTTTCAGGCGAAGACACTTTTAAAAATAAAAAAAAATGCTCTAAAAAAATTGGAATCTTAAAAAAACATAAAACTCCTAATTTATCAGTTTGTAATAAAATCATTGAGAAACAAACTATAGAGGATTGCATAACAAACTGGAAAAAACTTTCAATGGATCTATTCTCTTATAATTTCCTTAATAAAACTTGCTGTTTATTCAATTCACCAACATCTCCTGATCTGGATCTTATTGGTTCATTTACTGGGGGAGATGTTTGTGTTTTTGAAAAGAATACATGTTAGCTAATGAACAAATCAACAGTATAAGTTTTTAAATATGTACCAGTTTATATTTCTTTTACAAGAAAACATGACTTGGGCCTAAAGATTATTAGAATTAAATATTGCAGATATGCTGCAATAGCTATCCGTCATAATTTATTTTTTTTCCATTGTAACCTCAACGCATAAAATCCCCTACTCATCTATTCACCCGCTTTCTTATATTCTTAACCCGTTATTAGGACATAAACCAGAACAAGAACACAAAACAAGAGATTCGTATTCCGTGTACTGATTCGTGAATCATGAACCAAAAAACCCATCTAGTTCATCACAGAAACATAACATTTTCAATTTTGAATATTATCTTTCCCAAGGAATAATAATGAACTATTATCCAAATTGACAGTTCTATTTATATATCTATTTAGAAAATCATCAGTTCTATAATCAATAATGAATTTGACTTGACTACATAGGAATTTTTTTTGACTAATTAATGTTTTTACAACAAAATATTTAATTTTTTTTCCGACCTTTTAAGACTATGTCTGCAAAATTCTGGTGTCTTATCAACTATTAATAATAAATCACAAAATCTAGAACGGAATTGTCAACTATTAAAAAAAATGTTTCAAGCTGTTCAAGGGATTTTTTAAACAAAGCCAATGTTTCATACATACTTGGAATTATAAAAGATGTCTGTCTATGTCTGTATTATTGTTCAGATTAACTATATTCTGGTCTATAAGGTTAAAATGGTTAATTCAGCCTATAGAAACATATTACATTGTTATTAATCAGGTTAGATTAACAGAGCATTGAGTACAATTATTAAATTATGTATACTTTCACTTGTATAAGCAAAGCTAACAAACATTTATCATATTTATTACATGTAGGCTGATATATTCTCCCATTTATAAATATTTCATACTACGCCGCCATGTTCTTGTATCAATTGTCAGTCATAGTGAACTAGTCGATTAAAAATTGTAAAAGTCCCAATCCCTAGACGTAATGCAGGATAAAAAGGTATTCGAAACTCCTTTTTTCTCTATTTATTTCTTATTATAGGAATAATAATCTGTCTCTTTTTTAGTCTACACTGATAGCTATGTTTTGCTTGTAACCACTCTATTCAAGTATAATAGAGTAATATATGTAAACTGTCACAGAGGACATTTTTCGTGCGATTCCTATTTTTGGCATTTTTTATTAATTTTATCCTCTTAACTAATCAAAGTAGCTATGTTTCATAAACAAAAACAATGGAAATTCATTACAGTTTCTCCAGGTCTGAATATTATCAGGCCCAGTAAGGGAAAACCTACATCCATTTGAGAGTATAACTATTTTCTAATTAGTACACTCTTGTATCCAATTGAAGCACATGTTAACATCCTACTTCTCCTGCATGATGGAAGGTGTTCTTTAATTTTTTTGGCACCCAGTTTTGTTCATTGTTCTTTGCAGTGGCCATTTACAAATATTTATTTAACCCTGCTTGTATTTTGATGGAGGATACCCCACTCACCTCTCTGCTGCATCTCAGATTCGGATAATTCAGAGATCTCTTGTAGGTTCTCCACTCTGCTACCCTCTCCTTCACAATTTTGTGAATTGGATAAAATTAGTAAAACATGCCTAAAGAGATAGCACGAAAGATTTTGTCTGTGACTGTATCTGTAATAGCCAGGAGAGGGGTATAGCTATGATTTTATTTGGTTATCACTAAATTTCTTTGTCACGAATTAGAGTAGAAATTTAATGAATTTTGTATTATAGTTGTTAAAATAATATGAACACGTGACCCCATCAGCAAAAAGCTGACTTTTAGAATGATATTAACAATCTGTTACCTTCATAGTTATGAAAATAGATACTGAATACAAATAATTTATCTAATATTGAATTTATTTCTAGCAAATTGTACTGGAAGGGCAAGTGGAATTTTTTGAAAATGATCAACAAATTGACAAGTCAATACCGTTTAAAAGAATATTAAAAGAAAATTTTCAAGAATTTTCCAAAGAGGATTTATCACATTTTGAAAAATTCAAACCTCATTTAATTATTAAATTGAATAATACGATTCATAATTTATTTTTTGAACAAGATGTTAAAAATCGCTTGAAAAAGGACGTTAAATTAATTTTTAACCTCTTTAATCCAATAATCATAACTGATGGTTTAAATGGAGAAGTGACAGAATTGATTACTGATATTGTTCATGAATATAATTCTATTAGTGAAGAACAACGAATATTCTGCATAGGATTAACTGAATGGAATTCAAACTTCAAACTTGATAAGTCTTTTATTAAGTATGATATTTCTAGGGAGACGTTGCTCAATTGCTATCAAGATTTTTACGTTTTTCACGATGCTCTGTCAAAAGAGACGCTTACCGACTTTCAAAGTCATATCGTTCAAGAGATAAAACGCCTCTATGGTAATAATATCCCCGTAGTACGGTTCGTTATCGGAACTAATAGAGAAACTTTACAAACAATTGGAGCAGCGTTAAATAACAAAGAACCAGTCATTCTATTTGAAAATACTTGCAAATTTGGTTTAGAATTGTTGCAAAATTGTGTATATAAAAGTAGAAATATAGAAGATTATAATCTTTCGAATGATATGACTAGTACTCTAAGAAAAATTGAACAAAACTCTGATTTTTTGCTGATGTATCACTTTGATGAAGATTTAAGAATAAAATCTATATTTGATCTCATTTATAGAGTTAGTTTTGCAATTATAAATAACTTCCAAAGGGTGAGTCTATTTTTAGAGAGCGATATTGACTACTTGTGTCATAATGATCAATTTCTCTCAATGATAAATAGAACAAAACCGAAGTTATTGATATCTTTCAGCCATTTGTCAAGGGATCTGGATTACTATGACCATTTTTTCGCAATTTTCAAACACATCTTCCTTCCTTTGGATCCTTGGATTTTGGAGAGTAATTTAGATAAGTCAAATTTATATTTGGTTGATAAACTCTCGCTGGATAATGCTTTCTGTGAATTTGATACATCCGCAGTAATTTGCATTGATAGCTCCAGGAACTGTCTTCGATATTTTCATCACGAATTTGTAACAGGACCGGATGTTATTGCACTTAAAAATGTCCAAGAAGTCAGAAATTCAATTGATATGATAGATCCTTTGGAAAAAGTACCCAAAGTTTACTTTTTAACTAAAGGAGACGAAAATGATATCAAAGACGTATTACTTAGGTTGGAAAAAAATGAAACAATTATAGTATTTCCAGGACTAGATGGCGCTGCTAAGCTAATTTCGCAGTTTTGTTTCGACCAACAAACTAATTTGAAAAGTAGGGAAGAGGATTTAGATAAAGAATTTTGGTTAAATAGAATTAAGGAAACATTTTCCAGTTTAGGGAATAATGACGAAAAGGTGAACGAATGTTATAGCAATTTAAAAAGGATCCTTTCAAAAAAGGAATATTTAGTTGATTTTAACGAAAGTTATTCCATAATTCAATTAAAAGATTCATTATATAATCATTTCTTTATGAATGATATAG
Organism: Dimorphilus gyrociliatus; assembly: GCA_904063045.1. Taxonomy (NCBI): domain Eukaryota; kingdom Metazoa; phylum Annelida; class Polychaeta; family Dinophilidae; genus Dimorphilus; species Dimorphilus gyrociliatus. The sequence goes on along the minus strand of CAJFCJ010000036.1, from coordinate 163,377 downwards.
AAACCACAGAAAGAAAGTTAAATTTATGTTTATTATTTGAAACAGTTGATTTTATAAAGGATAGAGAACAAGCTAAAAACTACATACGAGCAACTTCGAATGAAGAGAAACAAAAGAAACTTCTCTTATATTCCCTAATTGGGAATAATTCTCTAATTGTTGAAGAATATCTAACATCCGGTTACTTTTATAAACTAATCACTAGTTGTGATGACATTGTTAAATTGTATAAAATGATGTCAAGGAAGAAATCTTCTCATTCATTTCTGTTGAAAAATTTTACAAATGAAATATCTTCTACGGAATTTCAGGGCCAACAATTCCTTAAACAAGATTTGAAACGCTTGTACACTAAATATATAATTGATAGAAATCAATTTTTGAATTTTGAACGGTGCGTCATCTTCAATCATCTTGATATACCATTGGCCATCTTTAATTGGGCTATTTTGTATAATCATCAAGATATTGCTTACGTCTTGTGGAGAGAAGGGAAAAAGAGCGTTGTAATGTTGGGTTTACTATCAAAAGGTATATTGCTAAGTTTGTCAACAACTGCAAGAAAACATCACGAAATCAACATGGCGGATAATTTAAAATATTGGTCGGATATATGGGAAAAAAGGTCTTATGGAACATTGGAACAAGTTTATAAAACTAGTAGAGAAACTGCTCATAACCTATTAGCAATTCCAAAACTTCAATGGGGTACTCAATCAGTTTTGGATCTTTCAAAGGCAACAAATTCTAAATTTTTTATTTCAAATCCTGCTTGTCAGACTTTATTAAGTGAAATGTGGATTGGAAAGATTCATTATGATAATTCAACATTTAAAATACTTTTAACACTACTCTTATGCCTCTTATTACCAGTTTTCTCTCCAATTTTTGTAAAATATTTACTATCATTCAAAGGCATAGAACAAGATGGTAGTAGATTGAAACGCTGTTGTTTTAACAACAGTAAATTATTACTCTTCTTCTATGCTCCAATAGTTAAATTTTGGTTAAGAATGGTTTGTTTCTTTTTCTTTTTAAACAATTCTTTCATCTATTGTTAATATTATTTTTATTATTAGATAACTAACTTGATTTTTATTGGATGTTTCACTTGTTTTGTATTAACTGATCTTCACCCTTGGACAGAGAAGAGTAGACCTAGTATATTGGAAATATTGACCACAATATGGGTATTTAGCTTGATTTTAGAGGAAATTTATCAAGTATGACGAAAATGTAAAAAAGAGAACAATTGTAATTTTTAAATCAAATCTTTGTTATTCAGGTTTTAACAATGAAAATGGAATATTTTAAAGATTCTTGGAATATTTTGGATTGTTCTTCCTACTTTATGTTTACATTGGCGTTTATCCTTAGAATTTCTCTTCCGTTGGAACGATTTTCATGGGTTAGGAATTTTTTCTGCCTGTCATTAGGATGCTTCTATATAGGACTACTTCAAATTTGCTATGTATCTGAGGTAACTGGTCCGAAACTGATTATGGTTCAAAAAATGCTTAAAAACCTATTTCAATTCATGGTCATTCTCACCATATTCATGCTGTCGTATGGCGTAGTAAGTCAAGGATTAAGGCATCCTAATGCATCATTAGATTGGAATCTCTTAAAGAATATTATCTATAAACCCTATTGGCAAATGTATGGTGAACTTTTCTTGGACGATATTGAGGGAAATAACCAAGATTGTAATAATTCTTGCCCTGAAAAATCGTGGCTAGCTCTCATCCTATTCGCCATATATATGGTGATTGTTAATATTCTACTACTGAATCTACTAATTGCCATGTTTTCGAGTACATATGAAAAAGTTGAAAGTGAATCTGAAATCATTTACAAGTATCAAAGATTTGAATTGATAAATGAATATATTAGGAAACCTTTTCTCCCACCTCCTCTAAATGTTATCCATTTATTATGGTATTGCTGTACTATAAGATGTCCGGATTGCAGAAGCAGTAGGGGCATTGAATTGGAACAGACTTTTCTATTGGACGAGAGGGAAGCAATGCTCATGTATTTGAAGAATGAGAATGAGAAAACTGACAATTGACAAGGATAAGATTAATTTTATCATAATAAAGCATAGGCCTAAATATACAATGATAATATCGATAGTAAACACCAGAAGTCGCTAGTTGTGCTTTAACTACTATTAGTAAAAAGAATAAAATTCGTATAATTTTCTTTTAGAAAGAATAAAGTTTTGATAAAATAACACTGTAACCATAGAAACTGTTTCAATTATAATATTGATAATCATCACTATGAAAGTAGACTGTAAGAAGAAGCTTTTAACTGGTGGTTATAACTATGGAAAAACCTTAATGTTGTGGTTATAACTATGATTTAGTGTTTTAGCATTCTATCAGTAATTGTAGTTTAAACTATCAAATTTTGTCGACGCTTTTCAACGAGTAAACATATACAAGTATATATATGAAAACATGTCTAAGAAAGTGTACTATTTTGATGAAAATGGCCTAAAATGTTCAAATTGTTTAGCGACTGCAGTTGCCAAGGATACGAGAATACTACCATGTCAACATAAATATTGCCTAAAATGTCGAAAACAAGAATTACGTTCGGATGATTGTGAGACTGTTTGCTCTGTTTGCAGAAAGAGTGGATTATCTAAGATTTGCGATGCACTCCTTAAATCGTCCAGTACTTTACAGCATATTAACTTCTATTATTGTCATTTGAATGAGAACCATACTAAAAACATAGGAAATTTACTCAAAAATTGCCATAAAATAGTAACAATAAATTTGAGTGAAAATGAAGAAATGGGAGATGGATTATCGCAAATTTGCTGCGGATTAGCTCAATCGTCTAATAGTTTAAAGTATATCGATTTAAGTTGGTGTTCTCTAACCAAAGATCAGTCTATATATTTAGGGAATTTGTTAAAAAATTGTACTAATATAGAATCTATTGATTTAAGTTTGAATAAAGATATGAGAAGTGGATTATCCCAAATTTGCAATGGACTCGTCCAATCCGCAAACACTCTACAACGTATTTATTTCGTATGGTGTTGTCTAACTGAAAATCAAGCTACAAGCATTGGAGAAATCTTACAAAATTGCCCTAAAATAGAAACAATATATTTAGCTCAAAATAAGGAAATGGGAGATGGATTATTGAGGATTAGCGATGGACTTGTTGAATCGTCAAATAATTTAAAGAACGTCAATTTAAGAGAATGTAATCTAAGTGAAAATCAATCGATAAGCATTGGAAATATGTTGAAAAAATGCTCTAAAATAGAAACAATCAATCTAAGTGGAAATAAGGGAATGGGAAATGGAATTTTAAATCTGTTTGAAGGACTCACCAACTCGTCAAAAACATTAAAAGACATCATTTTAAGAGAATGTAACCTAACTGAAAGTCAATCAGCAGCTATTGGAAAATTGTTGAAAAAGTGTTCAAGAATAGAAATGATAAACTTGAGTTGTAATACAAACATGGGAAATGGATTGTCAGATATTTGCAATGGACTGTCTAGTTCTTTCAAAACCCTAATATTTCTCAACTTTAGGGAGTGCAACCTAACTGAAACTCTATGTAGACAAATTGGTCATATGCTGACCGGATGTATTTATATAGAAAAAATTGATCTTAGTGAGAATAAAGGAATGGGAAATGGATTAGCAGAAATCTGTTCTGGACTTGTTCCATCATCGAATTCTTTAAGGCATATTCATCTTAGAGATTGTAACCTAAGTGAAAATCAATGCATAACTATCGGAAATTTGTTGAAAAACTGTTCAAAAATTGAAAAAATTGAACTGTGCTTAAATAGAGAAATGGGAAAAGGATTATCAAAGATTTGTGATGAGCTCTATCATTCATCCTATACGTTAAAATATATTAACATTTCAAATTGTAATCTAAATGAGAAACAATGCATAAATATTGGAAATATGCTAAAAAATTGTTCTAGAATAGAGAGCATACTTCTAAGTAATAATGAGGAAACCGGAAATGGATTATCGCAAGTCTGCAATGGTCTCGTTCAGTCTTTAAACTCTTTAAAGTATATTGGTATTCACAATTGTCATTTAACCCAAGATCAACATATAAAGATTAGTCATTGGCTAAAATATAATACCAAATTAACAATTGACTATGAGTACTTAATAATCTCCTGATCATTTCACAGTTGTTTCAATAACCAAAACGATGATGTCTCAATGATAAAAAACAATGAGTAATAAATAACTGATTAGTTTACAGTTGAGGCCTAAATTTGGGACGAGGATAAAAAATATACACTGGGCTTCTTTTCCTTCTAAAAAACTGGAATATCCAAGATTTTGCAATGGACTTGTTCAATTAACAAACAGCCTAAATATATCAATTTCTACCATTGCAAATCTGGACTAGTTTCAGTCTCAAAATAGAAAATTTGCGGTCAACTTGTTAAAAAAGTCAATGTATTCTGAATAAAGAAATGGGAAATGGATTATTATTGACTTTTGATGGATTAATTCAACCATCGGACAGTTTAAATTTTATTCATTTGAAGTTTTGTCATCTGACTGAGAAACCAATTTTAAATTCTTATCAAGTTGTTCAAAGTACAATCTATAAGAAATAAGGGAATGGTGGACGGATTATCAAAGACATGCTGCGAAATTGGTTATTCATCAACCGGTCAATTTGACAGTTGCTCATCTATACACAGTCGAAATATATTAAAAAAATATTCTCATTTGGAGATAATACAATAGGGAGAAGGATGAGTTCGATAAACAGTAAACCATTCATATTTTACATAATAAAACACTCAACATTTGTGGATATGCTTCATTTGTAAAATTTTCTTTAATATATTACCAAATGAATAGATATCCCTCTTTTCTACTTCTACGGTTAATATGACAAAATTTTTTGGTTTTATACAAACTACGTCATTATTTCTCTAAAAAAACAAGCCGTTTGCATTAGTCATATTATAAACTTGACTTTATAAATACTCTTACATCATGAAATATGTCATTCAACGTCAGTTCTTTCCCAAATGACAATTGATGTTCATGACAATATTGAATTCCACAGATTATGTCCGCAATAACTTTCATATCGTACATTCTCTCAAAATAATCAATGTTAAAGAGAAATGGTTCAAAATAATCAGTCAATTCGTCTTGATAAATTTTATTGGCTCTTGATTCTTCGATAAAATTTAACACTGCAAAATTTTCAATAACACATCAATAACTAATTGAACTTATCAGTAATACAAGATATTTCAAAAACGTTACTTTGCAGTCGAGTCTGATATGCTGCATTGCTAATTATATTTCTTCTGATAACATAGGAAAAAATTGGTTAAATACAATAGTTACACTAAAATAGAATGAATTATCACTTAACTGTTCTTCCTCTTTTTTTTCTGCCTTAACTTGCATTAAAAGTTTTATGTCACTGTAAGAATAGATCAGAGGATTGAGAAGAGCATTTATTGGCAGAAACACAGCAACAATAACTGAATAGATATTCCTACTGATGTGGATTTCGACAAAGACTGACAAAATTCCTGTTCAAAATGTGACGCTTTAGCATTTTCAATGATGAATATTCTACAAACCGAGAAGTGAAATTGGAAACCAACATATCAAGTTTGTCATTATTATCAAAAACACAGTCTTCATGACCTTATCCAATTTATCCTTATCCCTTTTACTCTTATTAAACCTTACAAAAGACTTTTTGACAGTTTTCACAATTATCATATAAAGAACGCTAATTGTGGCGCTCAACACAAACAGCAAAATACCGAAAACGAAAAATGAATACAGCCAACCTGCACTTTTCTCACTTGTTATATGCAAATTAAAGCAAATTGGAGATTTTCTGTGAAAATTCTGAAACATTCATTTTCATTTTACAGTCAAAGGAACGTCTGTTTTTTACTTATACTTTATAAAAACCAAATGGAAGTGTTGCCAAAATACTCGACAATAGAAATGAAATTGGAATGGTCACTCTTTTATAATGTTGAATTTTCAATGAAGAAAAAGGCACAACTATTGCTTGGAACCGCTCAAATGTCAAAAGAAACAAACTCAGGGTAGACAAGAGTAGGGAAAATGACATGCTTGTTCCAATAATTTGACAAAGCACACTATTTCGCCATCTTTCATCATTTTCCAAATATTTATCTTTAAAGTAGGCATCTGCAATGGCTATTGTAACAACATACAGTGATGTAAGGCTATCACTTAAAATTAATGATAATCTAAATGCAGTCGATTGACTCTTCGACTTGAACAGCAGAAATATTGAAAACACATTTCCAATTAACCCAAAAAGTCCATTGATCCAATACAAGAGACGAATAGGCAAACTACTGAGGAGACTGGAACAAGTGTTGTACAATGATGTAGACGGTTTACAAATGATGTGATTGCCAAACAATTTCCAGGTTAAACAGCACAGTTTGTAGAATTCGTTAAAGATCATCTTTATTCGATGCAGCTGTCGAACAATCGTCATACTTTGCTTTGAAGGAAATTCAGTTCCATTCAAGTATAATCTTTCCAGTTTGGTGAAATATTTAAAGAAAACTGGTTGAATATTTGAAATATAACAATTTGTTATTTTCAAAATGTTTAATTTCCGAAAATGTTTCATGTTATGATTGAAATTTTGAAGTGGATTGTTTGAAAAATCCAAATATCTCAAATCGTGACTTTGAAATTTCTCCAAGATGGAAAAGTTTGTAAATCTGTTACTGGAAAGATCGAGATATTGAAGTAGAAGTAATGTTCTACTGAAATCGTTTCTAAATGTTAGTTTGTTTGATTTTAAAGTCAAAGCCAGCAAATTGGGAAAGAATTGTAAATGAACAAAGATATTCCTTTGAAAATTGTCTTCTATGGACAAAGAAGTAATCTGAAACTGTTTTTCACTCACTTTTAAATTCATCAATCCATAAATTTGAAGTTTTTTAATATGTGGAACATTTGCTATGTGAAAAGTTTGGTTGTCTGAAATTCTTTTGTTTTTTATTTGCATTTGACAAAACATTTCTGTTGCTAAAGTAGTTTGGCAAAAAGAATAGTTAGATACGTTGATTTGGTTGCAGGAGAGTTCATCACTTCCATAGAAACAGTTTACTATTCCATCACAGACTTTGCTGGGTAAAATTGCTTTTGTTTCATTTCTGCATTTAAAGAATCCTTTTGTGTAGATTTCATCTAGAAAAATTCATGTTTAATGAAAATTTATTCTCCCCATGAAACATTTGTCGTAATAGAAATCGATAAATTTAAAGATATTGTTAATACTGGGAAAGATATGAGAAAGATATTTTGTGTTGTCATCTATGATCTTACCACAAATCATTTCATCTTCATTATGAATGCAATGATTAATTCCATCGCAAACTTGTTCAATTGATATGCAAAATTTATAAAATGTACATAAGAACTGTCCTGGTTCACAAGTAGAGTTATTGCAGTTAGAGAGCTCCTTAAAAGGAAAATGTGGATCTGTTAGCAGGATTCCCAATGAGTCATATTTTAACTCGCATTCATTGTGTTTTAATTGTGAATGGTAGATATTGTATTCAAAAAAACATATTTCATATTGTTCATCTTCCCTTTTTGAACAATCCTGTCTAAAGTTACACATTTTTTCATATCTTATGCAGCCAGTAAGGCAGGATTTTTGCATCCCAGGCCTACATCCTAGTAAAAAAGAGGGAAAAATTTACATAGAAATGAATTTGAATTTTGTAGTCTGTTATATGCTATTACTAAGTTTAAAATAGTCCTCAATGGCATTTTCATTCAAACAATATTCATCAGTTGAATCAAAGCAATTTTTCTTGTTGTTACAAACTTGCTCTTTCGGAATACATTGTTTGTTTTGGCAAGTTCTTCAAATGAATGTATTTGCAGATATTATGATTTAGATAGAGTGAAGTAAACATTTTCACCTTTCTGTTTCTTTGCAGATCGATCTTTCTACAGGCAAATAATTTGTAGAATAAATGAAGGAGATGAGTATAAAAGATTGTTATTGTTTTTACCGCAAAACTCCTCATCAGAACCATCTGGACAATCTTTTATATAGTTGCATAGCAAATTGAAATGGATGGTATAGTTGTAGAATTTACAATTAAATACTTGTTCAATGCCGTAATGGCAATTTTCGTGTTCATCTTCAGAGGAGGGACAGTCGGGATGTCTGTCACAAACATATAGAATATTTATGTATGTACCAGTTTGTTTACAGAAGTAAAAGTTCTCGTTTTTGAGAATATGCGTGTTGTTATTCAAATTCGAAATTGAAGGATTAAGTGAATCTGAAAATATTATGAACAAAGTCACTTTGTTTAGAAATAAATTACGGAAAATCATTTGATTGGCTAACATAGGATTCTTTGGCAAAAGTAATAGTTTTTTCTTACTATTGAGCAATCTACATTTCTTGCAGCTATTCCTGAATTCAAATAGTTCAAAAATATACTTATAGATGGCGCTGCTGGTTTATGTAGAAGATATTTATTTAAAAGTAGTACATACCTCTTATAGGCTGATGTAAATTTTCTGATATATCAACTACCTATAGGAACAATAGAAGATGTGATGGAAAAAAGTCTTAGAGAATATTAAGACAAACATAGAGATTTTCAATACAATCTCCTTTAGAACTTTCAAAGCCTTTAATAATATTATTAACGTCCATCATTACACCTTCATCAAAATCTGGATGGTTGGGGATAAATGCCTTAAACTGAGAATATATACATATATCAATATTATAAATATAACGGTTAGGGTTAGAGTTAGGGTTAAGAATTTGTGTCAAATTTGGTAGCATTTATTTAGTTTTTGAAACAATTGTTTACCATTTCTTGGGGTAATTGAGTCCTTGAAAAGAATGAAAATGGTATTTTAGAAGGTGTTACAGTAATATCATTGTTATTTGTTTTTTTTCTTTCCAATTCTGAAATGAAAAATAGTTTTACATTCAAAATAATTTTTATCATTTTGAAATTTTTCTTTTACTATAAAATAATTGAAATAGAAATTTTAATTTTGTTGTTTTTGACGAAATATAAGAAATATATGATTTAAAAAAAAGTAGAGTTTCGAAATCATTTCCTGGAAAATCTGCCAATGTTAAATTTTCATTTTTACATCTAAGCTCCATTTCTGATAGGGATTTCTCTTCATCTTCAACTATTAACTTGTAGCAGACGTTATCAATTAAAAATGACTTTTCTCCGTTACACTGAGTATCTATTTTTTAAATTCTGTTTTTGCATCACGTGATAGCGTTTATTATTCAATTATTCAACCTGTTATCAGTTCATTTGAACATTTTAGTATTGGGCCTTTTCGAATTACATATCTTTGTTGAAAAATGTTGAAAAATGAGTTGATTAATCCAAATATATAAATATCAATAATTACCCGAAACTATTGTATTCTCTGTATTGACATTGGTTTAATGATGATATATTTCGATTACACAATAAATAACTTTTCTTCAATTTCAAACTTTTAGTGATAAACCTTCCTGTAAAATATTCGTATTTAAAGCCAAACTCTTGACAAATAATTTTATGTTCATGATCAAAAATCTGGTCAAAATCAATCCATTCATTTTTCCAAATAATTTGAAAACGGCCAGTAAAACTATCAAATGATTGATTAGCTATTGGCGTAAACAATATGTTGCTTGGCTTGTGAAAAAACCTATAGGTAATGCCATCTAAAAAGAGAAAATTATATATTCGAATTGTAGAATAGGACAAATGGTATTGAAACCCAATTTCAATATCAAAAATGTTCATTTTCGAGTATATTTATTCAATTTTCATCAATTTAACTCAATGCTTACCCGATTTCCTTGGTTTTTGACAGTGTGGCTCAATAACTCTAACAGATTCCTGTGTTCCTTCAATATAAAAGCAAGTGTCAATAATATTTTCGAATGAAGGTTTTCTTCTAATATAGATGTCATCTTTACAAGCAATTGCTGTCGTTTCCTGATTAATAAATTTATATTTGTGCTAATTTGCATACAGAATAAGACGTGTACTTTGTATTGAAATGGCTTTTCAAAACAAGAGAATGGATCGGCAATAGATTTTAAGTGAAAGCACAATTGCAAACAGAGTCGTTTTAGTGATTTCAGCTGAAAAAAAATTGGAGGAGAAACTCCAAATGTTTTTGAAACTATAAAATAATTTGTATATTTTTTATATTTATTTAAATATGAATAAGTTCTGGATTTATTTTCTCCCAAATATTCAAATTTTACATCTGAAATATTGATTAAAAATTTTATTGAATCTTAAATTTAAACTCTATTACAATGTAATCTCATCAAAAAATTTTATGAATAGATATTTACCTTTTAAATCTCTAAATTTACATGATTTATGTACGTAAACTCTAGGAATTTTATCCAATATGACATTGAATTTGCCCATCTTGTATTCAACATAAACTATTATTTTTTGTTTAAACTTTTGTAGAAAAAATTGAGATTTTTTGCATAAATGATTGAATTGAGTTGAATAACCACGGAGTTTATAGTAAGTATTATTTCTCTTTAAAATTAGTCTATATGATTTTCCAGTAGCAAATATAACTACAAATTCATTTAAAAATTCCATCAAACTCTATTTAAATAATAGAATATTCTTACATTGGCTCTGCTTCTTGAAGCATTTAATACAAAACGCTTTGTCTGAATGATAAACAATTTTTGAACTTGTTTGAAAAAAAAACAAGATAAATGTCTATATTCAATTTAAAATTTTATCGAATTTCACTTACAAATTACAACAACTTTCGGTTGTTAGTGATAGTTGAATGGCTTCCGATTGTAGAGTGTCCAACTTACAGGGTAAGGCTACTGAATGAATGGACTCGTAGCCCATTCTCTCACACAATAGATTATTCTGTTGAGTTGTAAATATTTCATATTTCACAATCAACCAATCATCTTCTATCAACATCTTTCCTTTTAAAATTCCTTCAACATACACATTTCCATCGCTTGAATCTTGTATAGATAATTCATATTCGGATGTTCTGTTTGCTGTTGTCATTACTATAAAATGAACAGATAAAAGAAGAAATATTTCATTGTTTTTGTCCATCTCTAAAAATGGACTGTGTTTGAAATTGTTAAAATGTTTATACAAATTTTTAGATTAATTAGTGTAAATAATGTAAATGTTAGGCGAAATGATAAAAAAAGGGTAAAATCATGCCCAAGATTTAATTTTTATTTCATTGTTGTATTTAAAAAAACAATGAGATTTAAATGTCGAAAGCATTGTGTTTCTACTATTTTTAGCTGCTTTTAATTGATATGTCAAAAAATGAGTTTAAATTCTTAATTTAAGCCTATATACACTTTCTATATTATCTTATGCTGCTTGTGGAAATTGAAGCAATAGTATAAAGTAATGGACAAAAATATCCGGACGATGCAAATTGCGTACCATCATAGACTAATTTTTAGTCAGATGGCCACATGTTCTCAATAGGACTGAGATCAGGCTCTTCCCGAGAAGTTTGCATTGTTCTGTTAGAAGATATAGTCACTACCAATATTTTTTGTGACCCTGAAGTCTCCATTATAGATTATCACTGATCTTTTAAGGACAATAAAATGTGTACTTTGTTGTATTATAATTGTAGGAATTTCTGCTTCTTCTGAAAAGTATTCGTCCTTTCCAATCATTTACCGATCTACCAAAGTACTGGTCCAAATAGAACCTTCCAAGTTCATCCATGGTTAAAGAACTGAACTGCCAAACTGGGGAAATGTATTTCCTTTTATACATTTACCAAAGCTTGGGTTCACTTGGTCAAAAGATTACGAAGTTGAAATGTAACAGTCTCACAATGAACATATAACAAAGACATGATAAACTATTGCATCACTTCTGGCTAACATGTGGCACTGCAAAAATAAGCCTGCCTCTTCCGAATCTGGTTTTGAATAAGATGTAAGAAGTTTGACATGCATTTTTTCTATATTGTTTGTTCCATTGTTAATTCCATAATGCAACATCTGTTTTGGTCAAAGAATATGTTTCCTACGAAATAAAAGCCTTTTTAAAGTTCTAGACTCTAATTCTACTAAATAAATGTGTTTCTAAACTTTCACCATTATAATTGCTACGAAATAAAAGCCTTTCTACAGTTCTATAATATCTAAAGTCTAAATATTATTATGTTGATATTTCTAAGTGCACAATATTTTCTTCTTTTGCAATCCTCGGATACGGAATCAACTTTTTTTCTTGCTTTTTTTCTTCCTTTTTTATATTTCATATTTAGTCTTTTCAGCTGATTCTGAATTGCTTTGAGGCTCACATCTACTTCTAATTCCTTTAATATCTTTGCTACTTTCACCTTTCCTCGTTTCTTTTAAGTTTCTTTACAATGTCTTTCATCCTGTTTATGCCTCTTTCTGTAAAGAGCCTTACTCTCTTGTTCTAGTGGCTCATATGTTTAAATATCTCTGACTGTTGACGGTGCCATTCCCAAAGTTCTTGCTGTTGTCCTAACCTTTCCCACTTAGTAAATTTCTTTATTACGAAATCCTGACATCTTTACTCTATGCTATAATTAAACAATAGAACAAATATTATCTTATATAATTAATATAGGAAATAATTAAGAAACTTAACTTTAAAAAGTAAATTGATTGAAAAAATTGTGTTGCTTAAACACGTCTTATTTCGAGGGTTGAAGCCTACCTCAATATATCTAAAATTGAGTGTAATATTTGTGTTATTTATATTCCCTAAGCCTAAATTGAAGTACCTCTAACAATAAATCCAATCAAATTTTCAAACTAACCCTTTTCTAAAGTGTTTTCAGGGTTGGAAATATTTACTAACAGGTGCATTCGCGCCCGACCCGTCTTATCTGAATATCAGAATTTACAGTGTCCGGATTATTTTGTCCGTTATCTTATACAGAACACTTTATGAAAAAGTTGTCAACCATATTATTTAAGAGTGTTATGTTCATTGCAAACAAAAAAAACTGAGTAAAAGTTTTCTTGTACTATTTTTAATAAAAAAAAATACAATGTTTATGATTATGCATCAAGACTCTAACACATTTTTATACAATTGTTTCTTTTGCAGAATGGTTCTTGTTAGCAGTCCAAATGAAAATATATCTTTATTTTCTCTACCTTCTTCCATAATCGACAATTTTCTCCAAGTTAGGAAAAAGACATTTTTATCAATCTGAAAGAAAAGGTTTGATAAAAGCAAATTACGAAAAGAAGACAATGATTGAAGAAAATCAAATATTTTCTTTTTAAAACCTTCTGACACAACCTAAAATTTAGTTCTACCCGACTGAAGAAATCAATCAATTAGAGATTTTTCTCTAAACCCACAACTACCTCTCTTTTACACAGTTCAAAACCACAGAAATACCACCTACAACATATTTACAAACTCAAAAATTTTTACAAACCATTTAAATTAAAATATATCACAATACAACAATTACTATAATCAAGATGAAATTCTCAAGAACAGTAAGAAAAGTTGCCTTTATAATAAAAGAATGTAGAAAAAATTGTTATTTTCCTTACATCATAGTAAATGTCATGTATGGTAAATCCATCTATATACTTCATTTTATGATCATGACAAAACTTTAAAGCTTCAATTACGTCCTTGATGATCTTTAAATATAGCAAATTTTCGAAAAACTTTTTATGTAATGTCAATTTTTCACAATTTCCACTCAATTCTTTCAAATAAATTCTATTCTTTTTTGAATTTTCAACAAAATGTATCACTAAAAACCATTTATTCTCAAACAAATTACAAATAAAAAACACCAGTTAATCTTACTTTGCTGTCGAATCTGATATGCTGCATTGCTAATTATATTTCTTCTGTTGACACATGGAAAACTTGGTTAAATACAATAGTTACACTAAAATAGAATGAATTATCACTTAACTGTTCTTCCTCTTTTTTTTCTGCCTTAACTTGCATTAAAAGTTTTATGTCACTGTAAGAATAGATCAGAGGATTGAGAAGAGCATTTATTGGCAGAAACACAGCAACAATAACTGAATAGATATTCCTACTGATGTGGATTTCGACAAAGACTGACAAAATTCCTGTTCAAAATGTGACGCTTTAGCATTTTCAATGATGAATATTCTACAAACCGAGAAGTGAAATTGGAAACCAACATATCAAGTTTGTCATTATTATCAAAAATACAGTCTTCATGACCTTATCCAATTTATCCTTATCCCTTTTACTCTTATTAAACCTTACAAAAGACTTTTTGACAGTTTTCACAATCATCATATAAAGAACGCTAATTGTGGCGCTCAACACAAACAGTAAAATACCGAAAACGAAAAATGAATACAGCCAACCTGCGCTTTTCTCACTTGTTATATGCAAATTAAAGCAAATTGGAGATTTTCTGTGAAAATTCTGAAACATTCATTTTCATTTTACAGTCAAAGGAATGTCTGTTTTTTACTTATACTTTATAAAAACCAAATGGAAGTGTTGCCAAAATACTCGACAATAGAAATGAAATTGGAATGATCACTCTTTTATAATGTTGAATTTTCAATGAAGAAAAAGGCACAACTATTGCTTGGAACCGCTCAAATGTCAAAAGAAACAAACTCAGGGTGGACAAGAGTAGGGAAAATGACATGCTTGTTCCAATAATTTGACAAAGCACACTATTTCGCCATCTTTCATCATTTTCCAAATATTTATCTTTAAAGTAGGCGTCTGCAATGGCTATTGTAACAACATACAGTGATGTAAGACTATCACTTAAAATTAATGATAATCTAAATGCAGTCGATTGACTCTTCGACTTGAACAGCAGAAATATTGAAAACACATTTCCAATTAACCCAAAAAGTCCATTGATCCAATACAAGAGACGAATAGGCAAACTACTGAGGAGACTAGAACAAGTGTTGTACAATGATGTAGACGGTTTACAAATGATGTGATTGCCAAACAATTTCCAGGTTAAACAGCACAGTTTGTAGAATTCGTTAAAGATCATCTTTATTCGATGCAGCTGTCGAACAATCGTCATACTTTGCTTTGAAGGAAATTCAGTTCCATTCAAGTATAACCTTTCCAGTTTGGTGAAATATTTAAAGAAAACTGGTTGAATATTTGAAATATAACAATTTGTTATTTTCAAAATGTTTAATTTCCGAAAATGTTTCATGTTATGATTGAAATTTTGAAGTGGATTGTTTGAAAAATCCAAATATCTCAAATCGTGACTTTGAAATTTCTCCAAGATAGAAAAGTTTGTAAATCTGTTACTGGAAAGATCGAGATATTGAAGTAGAAGTAATGTTCTACTGAAATCGTTTCTAAATGTTAGTTTGTTTGATTTTAAAGTCAAAGCCAGCAGATTGGGAAAGAATTGTAAATGAACAAAGATATTCCTTTGAAAATTGTCTTCTATGGACAAAGAAGTAATCTGAAACTGTTTTTCACTCACTTTTAAATTCATCAATCCATAAATTTGAAGTTTTTTAATATGTGGAACATTTGCTATGTGAAAAGTTTGGTTGTCTGAAATTCTTTTGTTTTTTATTTGCATTTGACAGAACATTTCTGTTGCTAAAGTAGTTCGGCAAAAAGAATAGTTAGATACGTTGATTTGGTTGCAGGAGAGTTCATCACTTCCATAGAAACAGTTTACTATTCCATCACAGACTTTGCTGGGTAAAATTGCTTTTGTTTCATTTCTGCATTTAAAGAATCCTTTTGTGTAGATTTCATCTAGAAAAATTCATGTTTAATGAAAATTTATGCTCCCCATGAAACATTTGTCGTAATAGAAATCGATAAATTTAAAGATATTGTTAATGCTGGGAAAGGTATGAGAAAGATATTTTGTGTTGTCATCTATGATCTTACCACAAATCATTTCATCTTCATTATGAATGCAATGATTAATTCCATCGCAAACTTGTTCAATTGATATGCAAAATTTATAAAATGTACATAAGAACTGTCCTGGTTGGCATGTAGTTTTATTGCATTTGATTAGATCATAATGGGGAAATTGTGGATTTGTTAAAAGGATTCCCAATGAGTCAAACTGAAGCTGGCATTTGTAGTTATTAAATAATTGTTTTCTATTAGGATAAAGGAAATTTTCACATTGGTAGGTGTCTTCATCTTCTCCCTTTGGACAATCAGGTCTGAGATTACATTTTTTTTGCTTTGTTATACATGATTTCTGACATGGAACTTGTGTTGAAAGTCGGCAGTCTTATTTTTAAAATCAATATTTTAAAATATCAATATTTGAATAGTGTTTTTGATTTTTACGTTTTTTAAATTTAGTATGAATAGCGTTTACGTTATTGCATATTTCATCACTTGAATCAAAGCAATTCTTGTTGTTATTGCAAACGTAGTTTGTTTGAATGCATTGTTTGTTATTGCATGCACTATTATATACAAAAGTATCAGATAATTTCCGAAGATGCTTAATTAGTCTTTAGCGTAATAATGAATATGAAAAGAAATATACATGCCTTTCCTTTGTTTCACAGGATGCTCTTTCTATGGGAATAAAAACGTTTTTATTGTTTTTGTAATGAGAATATAATTTGATTTACCACAAAATTTCTCATCAGATTCATCAGGACAATCATTGACAAAATTACACAGCAATTTATAAGATACACTGAAATTTTCAAGCAAACAGTGGAATTTTTCCTTCCCACTATATTGGCAATGGCCACCTTCGTCTTCGGAAAGGGGACAGTCCGGATACCTGTCACAAACGTATATAATATTTATGTAAGTTTCACTTTTTTGACAAAAATATGTATTATTTTGAAATGGAGCTGTAGTGCTTGTGCTCAAACTGATAAGAGAAGGATAATCTGAATCTGTATTTCATAGCAACATATTAGCTTTAAGTGTAATTTGCAAAGAAATTAAAGAGATACTAGAACAAAACGTCCCTGAGGGAGTTACGTTAGGTTTGGGGTAAAATTGAGGACGTTTCGTTCTGCATCCAAAATTAAAAAAAGCCAACATAAAATTTTCTGACAGAAGTAATATCTAGCTTTTCCTGTGGAGCAATCAATATTTGAGAGATGAATACCTAAAAGAGAAGGACAATTAGGTCTAAAACGAATTTTAAACGTCGATCTTTTATCAAAGTATATACCTCTAATCATTCTAGTGAAAGTGTATGAACTTTCAACCAACTATAATGTATTACAGAATGAAAATACAATGACTTTTTTGAAGTATACAGTACTAACATAACTCAATTGAACGCAATCTCCAAAAGAATTTTCTAAATTTTGAATTATTTTACTTAACTCCATCAAATTGTCTGTATCGAATAATCTCTTTTCAGAATCAATTTCATGATGCTAAGAAAAACGATAAACATATATTTTACGTACAAATTATTTTTGAATTGAACGGAAAATGTTCAAAATGAAATTGAAAAATTTACCAATTTCTCCTCTATTTGTAATCTTGAAATAAATGAAAAAGGCATGTTTGAAGGTGTAACGAAAATATTTTGTTCATTTTTAGTTAAAGTTTTTAATTCTAAATTTTAAAAAACAGAGGAAAGTTTATTTTGCATTTTTTATAATAGAATTTTGAATGACATATAATTTGAACTTAACTGTAAAACAGATGAAAGAGGCGATGAAATTTGGATTTATTTGTTAAAAATGAAAAGATAAACGATTTCAATATCATCATGGTTTCAATATTTCCTCCCGGGAAATCTGCTAATGTCGAATTTTCCTTTCTACATCTCTCTTCCATTTCTGTTATTGATACCTTCTTACTTTCAACAAAACCACTATAACAGACGCTATCTATGTTAAAGGATAGTTTTCCCTTGCATAGAGGATCTAGTTTCAAATCATTTTCTATTAGATTTACACTTTATGATTTGGTTCCAAACCTATTATCAAATTCTTTGAACATTTCAAAAGTGGAGCAGTTTTGTACGAATATCTATCTTTGAAGAAATAATTAGCATCAAAATTCATTATCTTTCTTTTACATTTATTAATTTATTCATATTGAAATTATGTTAAATTACCCAGCACTTTTATAGAATTTTAATCTGCAATCCCTTAATGTTTTGATAGTTTTACCGCAATGCAAATAACTTCTTCTATCGTTAAATTCTATAGAATTAAATTTTCCAGTCAAATATTCATATTTAAAATCAAATGATTTGCATATAGTCTTGTGTTCCTGTAGAAATATATCGTCGAAATCTATCCACTTTTTCTCATTTACTATTTGAAAACGCCCGGTGAATTCTTCAAAGGAGTTCTCTCTATTTGGTAGCAAAATAAGGCTTCTATTGTAAAAAAGTCTGTAGGTTAGACCTTCTAAAATGGATTTTTAAGAGGTATATTAATCATTTTGTTTTTTTGTCATATAAAGAGGATTTATCCTCTTAACTGACTTGTCTTATTCAACTTTTGGCATCTTGGTTCAACAACTGCAACTCTCTCCTTGGCGGCCATATGATGACAGTGTCGAACAACTTTGACAGACTTACCCCTATCCATTTCGCAAACCATTGCCGATGCTTCCTGAAAACAATGTTTTTGATTTTATATTTAGAAACGAAGGGAGTTGGGAGAAAACGTCTTAAAGACTATTCAAAAGTTTTCGCCAATGTAGGGACGTTTTAGATAAATCCGAATTAGGGAAGACCACTTTGGCTAATTATTGCGTTAGGCTTTTAATAAAAAAAAAGCCAAAATAATGTCACGTTCTCTCCCACACGGTAAAAAAAAAGCTTCTTTTACATTGTTTTGAATATAATATTTGAAGCAACTGTGCTCATCCGCAATAGATTGAATATACCAACAGAGCTTTACACACAGAAGGGAATATCGTTTTATATTAAAAAAGAAGGGAGGAGAAACTCCAAGTGTTTTGGAAATAAAGAAATAATTTGAATATGTTTTGTATTTATTAATATATGAATATGTTCTAGATTCATTTTTCCATAGATAGTCAACTGTAACATCTAAAAAGTTGAACATAAATTAGTTTTTCTTTTATCATTTCTTTATTTGACTTTTTTTTCTAACTCTAATTCAACATTCTTAATGTTTAAGTTTAGCGATTGAATTAGAGCATAATTGAACTTTTTAATTAAAAAACTTTTATTAATTCTCTTATTTGAACCTTTTAAATATTGAAAAGTACATCTTGAATGACTTTCATCTTCTTTTAACTTATCTGTAAAATATTCTCCCATTTTAACGAAATTTGTAACATTTCTTTCAAATTCATTAAGAAAAAACTCTGATCTTTTGCAGTGTTCTCTATTTTGCATTCTGTTGCCAATTATTTTATAAAAACTATCATCATTTTTATAAAATAATCGATACATTTTTTGTGTAAATACAGCAAAAATAACTGAATGGTATAAATACAATGAACTGGTAATTGAATCATTCAAAATAACGATAATAGAATGATATTCTTACATTGGCTCTGTTTCTTGAAGCATTTAATACAAAATGCTTTGTCTGAATGATATTCAACTTTTGAACTTTTTTGAAAAAAAGAAAAAAATAAGAAAAATGTCCATTTTCGATTGAAAACTATTAAAAATTCATCTAGTTTTACTTACAAATTACAACAACTTCCGGTTTTTAGTGATATTTCAATGGCTTCCGATTGTAGAGTGTCCAATTTACAGGGCAAGGCTACTGAATGAATGGATTCGTAGCCCATTTTCTCACACAGGAGATTATTTTGCTGAGTTGTATATATTTCATATTTCACAATCAACCAATTATCTTCCATCAACATCTTTCCTTTTAAAATTCCTTCAACGTACACCTTTTCATCTCTTGAATCTTGTATAGACATTTCATAAGTAGTTGCTACCATGGCTGATTTTGTTGTTATGCATAAACAGAGGAAATTCAAAGAGAGAAAAAAAAGATATGTTTTATTCATCATGAAAACTATATTCAGTTGGAAATGGACTATATAGAAAAAAATCGAAAAAAACGTATTTTAAAGGATTTTATCTGGCTGAATAGTCACAAGTTGCGGTTTTAAAAGGATGATATCATGCTGAAATTACTTGAATTCCTTATCATACTTTTAACAAAATGTCAAAAGTGTTATGTTTCTGTTTCGTATTCATCTTTTCTAATTGATAAAGTCAATATCCAATATATATATATATAGGATGCTGTATAAAATGTTCCAAATTTTGGACTTCAACCCTAGACTTAAGACTTAACAAGTTAGTAAACCTATTTGAAATTTTGGATTCTTATCCTAAAGTTCAATCCTTTTATTTTCCAGTTTAATCATCGCAATCGACGAAATTTCGTTCGGATTTAAAGGTAAAAAATTAATTAAAAGAGTTGACTTTCATATCGTTGAAATAGATATTTTATTTGATTTCTTTTTTCCTTTAAACAAATTTTCTTTCCAAGTTTCAACAAAAAGGAACATGTTATCAAAATGTCTATTATATCTTGTAATTTTCCATACTTTCTTTCTGGATTTTCACTGTTTCCCATTTAATTATTCTCTTATTGAAAATTCTGAGATTTATTCAAAGGGCGAGATTTCTATTTCATTGGAAGGAAATGAATACGCCCTGCAAATTAATTATACCATTTACAAATGGTTTAGAGAGACAAAACTGTTATTATGCAAAAATTGGACAACATTTAACACTGATCATGCTAAAATTGAATACATTTTAAGTAATATTCAAATGAAATCAGTGGTAATCTTATCAACAAATCCGTGTTGTGAATAGTAATATCTTAAAATGATTGAATGAAAATTTGATAAATATACACTTTTTCCAATCTTTTCTTAACATTTCTAGCAAAATTGAAAAGATAAAAGTCCACGAGAGAATTCATATAATCTGCTTTAAACGAAATTCATCTTGTAAA
This sequence comes from Dimorphilus gyrociliatus, assembly GCA_904063045.1. Classification (NCBI taxonomy): domain Eukaryota; kingdom Metazoa; phylum Annelida; class Polychaeta; family Dinophilidae; genus Dimorphilus; species Dimorphilus gyrociliatus. The sequence goes on along the minus strand of CAJFCJ010000036.1, from coordinate 142,377 downwards.
CATATTTTGTATATTTAATAATTATAATTACTATCTGAATCACTATAGACATCTTTCTTCAATCTATTACGAATAACGCTTTTAAGTTGTTTCTTCAATGGAAAGGTAAAATTTATCCTATTTTAGGTGGAGATACAAAAGAACTTTGCACAAAGTACCAACATTTTGTTGAAGAAGAATTCAATTACGAAGAGAAATACTTTGCCAATGTTCATCATCATTCAAATAGAAGTAATTCCGATTTAATTGTTCAAATTGAAAGTAAAAGGAATAACGTCAAAAATTTCGTCTGTTCCTACCAACAGTTGAATGGTCTGTACCAATATCAGTTTTCTTCAGAATCCAACTAAGAAATTGCTGTTTTCTTTAGACTTTAGTCTGTTTATACCAGAAGAAAAGATAATTTCAGATTCTTTATCTCGTTTCGGCGAAAGAAGCATGAGATTCTGCAAAGTATGGATAAAATCAAAAATATACGGCTTCTTTCCCCTTCTAGGCGAAACTAGAGCGGTAGAAACAAAATTTTCAATGCTAACCTGCTCAGCTCAAAATATGGATACAGGACCAAATTTATCAATCGTAAACCCATTTGGCAATGTAAATGAAGAGAGAGAGAGAGAGAGAGAGAAAGGCTACAGTAGGAAATATAAACTTTTAATGATTCATCTTTCCTATACTTTCAGAGACATTTTCCCCTTCTTTCTGGTTGTTCAATAAAAAATTACGCTGTAAAGAATTGCTACTTTAAGAGAGTTAAAAGTGGACAAAGTTTTTCCCTTAGTAGAATCATTTGCAGGAAGAAAATAGGCTATCCAAGTAGATTATTACTTATATTTAATTTAGACAAAAGTCAAAGATACCAATTGTTGAATTAATAGACTTTTCTTGTAATTTTTAATAGGAAACAAGTTCACTTTTGAAAGAATTGAATCAAATTCTAATGGAGAAATATTTGGAAATGTTTTCTATTATAAAAATGGTATAAATTTCTTTATTGAAGTATTAAAAAGTCCAGAAATTCAGCTTATTTGTAAAAGATATCAATTCAAATATGGACAATTAAAGATTCCATCAAATTTCATGCATTATAATCCGTATAGGAATAACCTCTTTATTTCAAAGATAGATTGTGAAATTAACGAAACAGATATTGAAAACTGCAAAGCTGACGATAAAAGGCATTTATACTACTACTAGATATTATACTTTTAATATTATAATTTGCAGTATAACAAACTCTACAGAGTATTGAAAAAATTTACAGAACTATTAGAAATTAAATGCACAAATAAAAGTAGAAAAACTAAACTAACTGCAATTCCAATTCCAATTTATTCCATAATTTTCTAGGCGTTCCTTGTATTGATAACAACTCGGTCTACTTTGAAAGTGTATGCTATTATATATACATATTGGATAAGCCTATAGGCGTTGATGAGATGGAGAGAAAGTGTAAAAGTTTAAATCTTACACTATCAGATTTACCAACAAAAAATCAAATATATTTATTAACCTACCTTTTACTTTATAAAATATATCATGCAAAACAAGCTAAAACTGGTAGTATTGAAATTTTAACAAGTAGTTTTAAACACTTTCTCTTCTTTGTTTTAGCATTTTATATCATTTTTTCTTTTCAGAAACTAAAACAAAACTTGTAAAAGGAATTCCAAAAATGTTGACTAGCAGCAACTATTTAGTGGAACTGTTTCCAACTTCTTATTATTTATACGAAAATGCTTTTCAATTTTTCATCAGCGACGATTGTTTTGCCAAAGGATTTGATAGTTTTAAAGAGTTGGCTTATGACTATATGTCAGATAGACTGTATACAAAAGTTCTATCCTTTATCCTTCAAAGGTATCTGATGAAAATAGCCAAGATTTAAAATAAATAAACACTTCTCTCTATTAAAAAAGAAATCCGAAACAATCACAAATAAAGAATAAACCTGATAATGCAAAAAATGATTTTCTATTATGTCAGAAAATTCATTGTTTGTTTAGTGATTTTTAAACAAATTCAATATATTTCCTGTCTAAATCTTTCAGTAAATCATAGTAATTTACTCCAACCAATTCAAGAATCAAATACACTTTGTCCAATCAATGGATTCTATTGTAAAATTAGTCAAGTATGCATCAATTCTATATATTTGTGCGATGGCGAAAACGATTGTTTAAGTAATGAAGATGAAATTGATTGTGATGAAGACAGCGAAGATTCAAGTTATCAATTCTTATGTTTTAATAAGAGAGAAAGAATTAGATATTCTCTTCTCTGTGATTTTCACAGCGATTGTACGGATAGTTCGGATGAGAAGTTTTGCGGTAGGATTCAATTAAATAAACCATTCGGAATCAAAATGAAATCGTCTTTACAGATAGAGAGTCGTGCGACACTGTTACAGGGTATATTTTTTTCCAGTAGGTTAATTTTGCAGTAGAATTAAAAATTTTAACTTTAATAAAATAGAGCCATGTGTAAGAACAAACAATGCATAAATGAAAAAAATATTTGCGATGGTTCGCCCAACTGTTTTGATAGAACAGACGAAATTTGTAAAAACCAGAATGCAATTAAACAGCAATATGAGAAAAGTGTTTTACAAAGTTTTATTTTATACTCTTTCTTTGAATTTATTATTTTCAAGATTGCAATACTCGAATGCAATTTGCTTGTGACGGCCTATGTAAATCTTTACTATTCAAATGTAATAGCATTTTAAACTGTCGTCAGCCAAACGATGAAGAGAAATGCAAACCTCGATCGTATAGTCAAATATGTAAATTTGTTTCAATGGGCACTTGCTACTTAGTTTTTGATGCTTATGGAAATCTTCTCTATAGGCCGGATGTTCCATACATCCGGTATAGATATATTCAATTGATCGTTTGGGGCTATCGTTCACTCTCCTTGAATTTTCAGGGATCATATGGAATGTGCCAGTCCGCGTAGAAAATGCTTAAAAGCTCAGTATAAATGTCAATTGGAGGGTACTTGTATATACGTTGAGCAGATTTGTGATGGAATAAGTCATTGTCTACACGGCGATGACGAAATTAATTGCGGTATACGATTGAATCATCTCTTACACTGCAATATTTCGTTCCAGCTTAGCTATAAAAATGTAAAAATGTAACATTTTAATCTGTCAAAAACTGGAATGAAATATATCCATTAACCAATTTTGAAAGATTGCTAAATATAATAAATCTACATAGGCGATTACATCCGAAAAGGTTTCTTTAAATGCCGTAAAGAAGACTATTATATCTCAAGTCATAAAGTATGCGATGGAGTTTCTCACTGCAAAGAGAACTCTGATGAAATGTTATGCAATTTAAAAGATTCTACAATGGAAGAGGAGTTTAACAACTGCACTTTTATAATTCAATATGAAATGATATGTAGAAATAAAAATGCTTCCGCCATTCATCTTAATGGAAAATTTAAAAATTACATAAAAAAAATTGAACTTGAAGGAAATTTTACATTCAATGAAATTTCAAATTCAAGAAATAATTTCATTTTGAAAATAAAGAAAAATTTCTATCTTGAAGAGATAAATTTTAATAAAATTCCACCAAATTTATTAACATTTTCTCTAACAGAAAATCAACTGAAATTCCTTAATTTTTCTAAAATACAAAATTTATCAGTACTTCAAAATTTGAATTTATCAAATAATCTATTTACAACTTTAAACAGCTTAAAGAAATTTAATGCTGTAAATCTTTTAAATTTAGATATTTCCTACTGCAATATTGAAATTCTTAGAGAAATTGAATTGAAAAATTTCAAAAATTTACAATTATTAATAATTTCAAACAGTAGAATAAAATCAGTTGAAGATAATATTTTTAATAAATTAATTAAATTAAAATTCATATATCTAAACAAGACAAATTTTCCATTAAAATCTATATCAAATATTTTTAAGAATTTAATCAATTTAAGAATTATTTCTACTGAAAATTTTCAAATTTGCTGTATTATTTCAAGATATTATTATGATAAGAATGTGATTTGTAGACCGCAACGTTCATTTTTTATAACATGCAATAATATCATTCCGAATCGCTTTGTTAGAATACTTGCTTGGCTATTTTCAATTTTTGGATTAATTGGAAATATTTTGGCTCTTCTTATTATATTTTCAAAAAAGAAAAAATCTTCCAGATTATATAGGTTAGGCCTATTGTCCAGTGATTTACTATCAAATATCTACCTGTTTTCAATATGTATTGTTGATGCTCTATTTGAAAATGAAAGATATTTAGAGATTGAAGAGAAATGGAGACACGGAATGATTTGTAAAACTTTGGGCGTAGTTATGTCATTCTCACTTGTCTATTCGACTTTAAATATATTGGCGATTTCAAGCGAACGATACGAAATGATTTTAAATCCGCTTAAAGAGAGTTTTACAAAAAAGTATAGACTATTTATTTGTCCAGTATTCTTTTTCTTGGCTCTAACGATTGCCTGTTTACCAATATTACTATTTCCGGTAAACTTTACATTCCATCTTTTTCATATTAATCCATATTCCTCTTGAAACATTTTTCAAAGAATTTCTATTCTAAATCATCAATCTGCTTGAATATTTATATGGGAAATGCTAAAACAGATGGATGGATTTATTCATTTATTATCTATGGAATATTTCTATTGCTAATCAGTGTTTTTATTCTATATCTATACATTAGAGTATTCTATACTATTAAACAGTCGGCCAATACGAGAATTGATAAGAATACTCTTTCAAAAAGATCTATTTCATGGAGTATCTACATTCTTTCAATTTCAAATGTTATTTGTTGGACACCATTTTCAATTTTAGGTCTATTTTCTTCTCCTTCTTCTTTCATTTTTTATACTTTTCTACATATTTTCTTATCTTTAACAGCTTTTGTATCAGTTTTCTCTAATTTTAAAGCAAATAACACTCTTTATAGTATTGTAGTTGGTATTATTATTCCAATAAATCCAGTAGCCAATCCTTATATTTACACAATTGACGAATTAAAAAATATTCTGGACTTTTCAAAGGCAAGGAAACGCTTGCTGAAGTACGTATGATGTCTACTTTCTCTCTTTAGAATTCATTCAACTTTCTATTATCAATTTTTGAAAAATTAAACAAACAAATAGAAACAATTTCATAGAAAGAATGATAGAAGGAAGAATGTTACAAAGTAGCTATAATTTTTATTTATATCACTCTTCAAATCCACTAAAAACTCTTATTCAAACATTCATTCCTAGTGACATCTATTATGAATTACGAAAGGAAAATCTTTACTATGACTATTGCAAAAAAACTTGACCTAAATATTCAATTTTTTAAACAGTTGGAATACTTTCGTTGTATATTAAAAATATCTGAAAGTCTATGCATGCTGCACAAAGAAAACTTGTATACTAATGTTGCAGATTTAAAAAATCATGTTTACGTAACAGAGATAGGAAAGAACAGCACTTACTTTCTATATCACTTAAAGTACGAAAATATAAAGAATACTGAAGCCAAGGTTGATATATTTGCTTTTGGTAAATTTGCAGCATTGATACTAAAAGAAAGCGGTAAGAGAAATCTGATTAAGTAACCAATGCTTATATACAAAGTATACTATTTATCAATTATTTAAAAAATACACTATTTATTTAATAATTAACAGAAATTTCCATAGTAAAATTCATTAAAACCTACTCAATTAAAGAGACATTTGCTTTCCATTCAATTTGGTACAATGTTTCAGCATCTCGTGAACATCTTTACGTTGTTTTGCATTAAGGTCACAATCTTGTATTTGGATCTCTTTTAAATTGTTTAATGAAGAAATCAATCCATCACAAATATATGATAATCCATTTCCCATTTCTCGATTGCTACTTAGAACTATAGTTTCTATTTTTGAACAATTTTCCAACATTTTTCCAATATGTTTACAATTGTTTTCAGTCAGGTTACAAAAGCCAAAATTTAAATATTTTAAAGTATTTGACGATTGAACAAGTCCATCGCATATTTTAGATAGTCCACTTCCTAACTTTATATTAAGGAATAAGTCCATTGCTTCTAAGTTTGAACACTTTTCCAATAAATTTCCGATATATCTACAATCAGATTGCATCCTCCGAATTTCAAATGCTTTAATGTATTTGATGATTGTGAAAGTGCATCACAAACTTTGGATAATCCATTTTCCACTTCACTGTTGTTATTTAAACATACAACTTCTAGATTAGAGCAATTCTTTATCATTTTTGCAAGATTTTTGCAGTCTTTTTCATTTAGATTACAGCTTTGAAAATTAATGTATTTTAAAGAATTTCTAGATTTATAAAGTCCATTCAGAATCTTTAATAATCCACTTTTCATACACTGATTTGAATTGAGATTTAACGTCTCTAAATTAGAACAGTTTTCAAGCATATTAGCAATACTTTTACATTGACTCTCAGTCAGATTGCATCTCTCAAAGAAGATATCTTTCAAAGTGTTTGACGACTGGAAAAGTCCATCGCAAATCTTTGATAATCCATTTCCCATTTCCTGATTCCAACTTAAATGTATTACTTCTATTTGGTAATTTTTCAGAATATTTCCAATACTAGTACATTGATTCTCAGTCAGGTTACATCCACATAGATTAATATGTTTTAAAGTCCCTGACGATTGCAGTAGATGGTCAAAAATATCTGATAATCCAGTTCTCATTTCTTGATTCCAGCTTAAATCAATAAGTTCTATTTTATAGCACTTATTCAACAAATTTACTATATGTTTACAATCATTCAACGATAGATTACATTTACCAAAATTGATATACTTTAAAGTGTGCGATGATTGAACAAGTCCATCGCATATATTTTCTAATCCATTTCTAATTCTTTTATTCCAATGTAAATTTATTACTTCCAGTTTTGAACATTTGTCCAACATTTTCCCAAGATGTATACATTCATTCTCAGTTAGATTACAACTCTCTAAGTGTATTTCTTTAAGGGTATTTGATGATTTGACAAGTTGGTCGCACAAATCCGCTATGACATTTCCAAGTTACCGTTTTGAGACAATACTATAGTTTTTATATTATTGTGTTCTTTTAAAATTTCTATTACATCATTTTTCTCTTTCTCTGTGTTACATTTATGGGAGAAATCAAACGATTGATCAATTACCGCAAATTTTTTGTTTTCTCCTTCTCGTGAATACGTTTCAGTCGGATTTTCTTCACCATCAGTATCTTTTGCCTTTGGCCCTATTTCTGAGCCATACTTTTTCATATTTTAAAGAAACTGCAAGCCAAAGCAGGTATTTTACTAGATATCGCTCTATAACCATAAAACCATAACAATGACTAACAACCACAGTTGTTATCTCAGTAAAGATTTTATAGCTAGAGATTCTTTCGATAAGACACGATATGAAAAGAACAATTGATTTATAAATCAGATGTCAGGATGGCCGAGTGGTCTAAGGCGCCAGACTCAAGCGTACAGCTTACAGTTTAACGGTTACGTTTGAACTGTGCAGGGGCGTTCTGGTCCGCGAATGCGGGCGTGGGTTCAAATCCCACTTCTGACAATATTTTTTTTCAGAATGTAATTTTAAATATTTTACTGTTTAACACAAAAAGAATAGGACACCTAGATCAGGAGAATTTCTGAGTTAAAGAGGGATTTTTTTTTAATATGCAACTTTTCACGAATTTTAACTATTAAGTTATCACCATAAATAATCAAAAAGTTGAGGAAAAGAGGAATTATCCAGTTCTAGATTAAAATTATTTTTTTGATTAGGAAAAATGAAATTTGAAAGACTTTGGACTGGGTTAGGACTAAACTTTGGGCAGGACCTCTTGAAATGAAAAACACAGTTTTCCTACTTAACTGGATTTGTCATTTAGCATCTATAAATGAATTTTTCGACTACGTTGCTATTCTATTTTGTTCAAGAATCTCAATCTTTTGGCACTTGGTTTTTCAAAAGAAAACATTTTCATAATTTTCTTTTATAGAAAGCAAAAACACAGCTTTTGAAGATGTTGAGAAATGAAATTACTTTGAAAAAAGTATTGTCAGAAGTGGGATTTGAACCCACGCCCGCATTCGCGGACCAGAACGCCCCTGCACAGTTCAAACGTATCCGTTAAACTGTAAGCTGTACGCTTGAGTCTGGCGCCTTAGACCACTCGGCCATCCTGACATCTGATTTATAAATGATGATTTTGTTCATAGGATTTCATCTAGAAACAATAGACATACGTGCAATTACCTGGATGGAGAAGGAAACATCACAACCTTAATCTACCAGTTTACAAAGCTTAGTTTAACCCCAACACAGTCTGGAAATAATAAATTTGACATTTGCCTAAACTTAATCTAGGTCCAAAGTTTACTATCTATTGACGTTTTCTCCTGCTCTAGTCAAAAAAATTCTGAGGGGGCAAATGGCTAACCCCAACCTAGAGATATATGAACCGGAAATGGAAAGCGCTGAGAGGATTTTATAACAAATGAAAGTTTCATACAAATACAAAAGAATCCTAAAATTTAAAATATCAAGGTAAATGCTGGATTGTAACATCATCAATATATTTCAGTATAATGAAATATTAGGCGTTAATTAATTATTACCCGTGTTTTTTTTTGCAATACAACTCTTATTAATTGTATTGTGTTTGTCAACGACAAAAGAACATAACAAGTTTTATTGAGAGTATACACAACTACATGGAGATAATGGTGTTATTTCTTCTTTTTACTGTATTTCTTACTATCGACTGCAAAAGTAAATGCGGAATGGAAAATAACGAAAATTTTTATTCTTATTTACAAGGCGAAGACTTAAATTATTTTATAAAACCAATAATTGAAGATAGAGTTTCAGTTTATGGAAAAATCTATGCAAAGGTAAAAAATACAAATGAAACTTTATATATTGCTTTTGGAACAAAGATAGAAGAAGAATATCATCAAACTCTCTGCTCCTATCTCCGATACGACAATTTACATTTTATAGCCGAAGCTTGCAATCCAAATGATGGAAAGTTTCTTTAAGATACAGATGTATCAATTTCAATAGTGACAGTTTCTTTATTTCAATAAACAGACATTTTATCGCTTGTACCAGTTAATTTTAATGGAAAATATATTTTGTACTCTTTAAATTATGAGAATTTAAATTAATATCATTTTTTTAAAATTTCTTTCTCTTCCTTCCCTTTTCTAGGAAAGTTGTTACAAAAGAATCTTTGCTACATTTAGCTTCATTTTGTCTGAAATGCTATAAAACCAACTCGGCTTGTAAAATGGAGAAATATTTTCCTTTGTCTAATTTAATTACTAAAATATTTGTGTTTTTGAATTGAAATCTAGACATTTTTGCTATTCTTGATATATATACACAAACTTATCGGCTCTTCCTCAGACTTAAAAGGAAAGGTTATACTCTTGTAAAGAAGAAAGATACGACTTTCAAACTATGCCATACAACTCAATTTTACCTTAATAAAACCAAAAATATTGATTTGCAAAATCAATTTATATCAATTGACAATAATAAAAATATTGCTGTATTAAACTCTCTTAAATTAGCTAATGTATCACTTTTTACAATGATTTTTTGTCTAAAAAGTGAATTACAAGGTTTAATAATAATTTTATTCTTTCTATACGAAAGTAAAATAATAATTTATTTCGTAGATATATTTTTTATAAAAGAGGCGCCGCAATTTTACAACAGAATACTCTTCAAGGAAAATTATCCTAATAGAACATCATATATTATCCAGTCAAAGACTTTTGGTCATATTCCATTATTATTTGATAGTTCAACAAAAGTATACGAAGTTGCTTTAATGATTTGTCAACTGAGCAATAGAATACCACTTCCAATACAAAATCCAAAGAAAATGTATTTCGGATATCGAGTAATAAGTAACTTTTAATACGGAAAATCACACCAATTTAATGGCTCTATTTCTATTTTTATATAGATGATTCAACTAAACTCTTGTCCAGAAATAAATTATCATTTAGACGATAAGAAACCACCTATTCTTGGTCCATGTAAATTGAATGGTAATTTATCAAAAGATTGTCAATTAAATGACGGAGTTCAAACAAGTCTTGCAATGGCGGCGTATTGCGTTGATAACGGAACTTTTAAAGGTTAAATGAGAAAAATATTTTTAAAAGGAGACTTTAACGCCAACAAAACAAAACTTACTTTAAATAGATAATGATTTAGTTTTATATAATAATATCAATGATATCTTAACATTTAACAATAGAAAATCTAAATCAAATGACAGTTATATTGGAACGTTTTATATCTTTTATAAAAACTATTGGTATTCAACACAACCACATTATTTCAAATCTTTTGAAATAATTAATATTTGCAATTACTTTGGATATAAAACTGGAACAATTAAACTTGGAAAATTTTTGCAAACAATCAGTTTTTATAAGACAAATAGCGTCAAATGTTCGCAGAAGAATAACTTTTCTAGTTGTCATTTTATATTTTTTAATTCTACATATTTTAAGTAAAAAATCACATTTAAAATATTTTCAAGTTACGCTTTTCCAAAATAATTCAAATCTCTTGAAAAAATTCTAGTAAAGAAAAACAATTTCTCTTCTCATCAACTCAATTTCTAATTGAATGTAAAAATTATTACAGTTAGTCTTTTAGCCTATAACATATTCAATCTTCTTCTTTTGTTTAATAAATTTTCCCTTTCAATAGAAATTACTTGCCAAGATCCAAATGCTTTTATATTCAATGATGGTTGCTATTTATATATTCAACATAAAGAAAAGAAATCTATCAATGAAGCTGCGGAAGAATGCGAGAAATTCAATTCCACCTTACTTTATATGTCGAATGACGAGTACAAATTTACAAAATTTCTACTACAAGGCGAAGGTGATGATAATTCAGCTCCTGGTAATCAAAATGTACAAGTTGGAGGAAGTAATTGAATTATTAAATTAATTTGTTCAAAACACTTGAACAATGAGGATTTTTTTTTAAAAAAATACAAAATAGGATTGAAAATTGTTAGAGATATTAAAGACGAAGAGAAATTTACGTTTGACGACGGAATACCTTACGACTACTACGGTTTTACTACAGCATTTAACAATAAGTATAATTGAAATTTTGAACAAAACGGCTTATATTCTGAAATGATGAGGCACTTTTTCCATTTTTAACAGATACGTTTCAGCATGTTTTGGGGATACTAATAAAGGATATTTCTCTAACATTTTCAATAAGAATACGCCGGAATTATGTTATCTACTCTCTGACGATATGATGAATGTTCGCGGATTAATCTACTATAACACGCCTTACGATTGCGAAAGAAGATTTATATCAAAAAACTTCTGTAGAGCTAAATGTAAATATTTAAATATGAAAAAATAGAAAAACTATTCAACTTCATTACCAGTTTATTTCTTTCTGTAAAAGATTCAATTAATATTTCAACATCTAATGAATTGAAAAATGTGAATTTTAGCGAATGTCCTAAAAATTCTTTTCGCTGCATTGACGATGATTTTTGTATAAATGCAATTAATGTTTGCGATGGATACACCGATTGTTTTTCAAATGAAGATGAAAGAAATTGTTCCCAAATCCAACAATTTCATTGCGATTCAAATTTAACAATTCCATTTCAACTTGTATGTAATTATGTAAACGACTGCCCAAATGATCTGGACGAGAGATATTGCGGTAAAATTTGCGGTATTGCTGTCGATTTTTGCTATTGTTTTAAAATTGCAAACAAATTTCAGAAAGACCAGTCTGTATAATGAATACTTTTACGTACGTAATTGATTTTCAATTTTATAGGGTAAAAAACAGAACTAACATGTTTATTAAAGGGTCTAAAACTAAAATGAACTATTAGGCCTAATGAATAGACAGTTTAAACCCTTGACAACTATTATATGTATTTGTTAATAGGTGTGATAATGGACAGTGCGTAAATGAAAAATATGCTTGTGACAATGAACGCAATTGCTTCGATAGTAGCGATGAAAATTGTATCAATAGTAGATTACTTAGGAATGGAACAATTGGGGAAATGGGTAAACTATAATAGATACTATAGGAACCTAAACTAAACTAGTCTTTCTTATCCATATACGTCTATAGATTGCGAGAGTTTTAACCAATTTCAATGCGAGGATAGTTGTATATCACGTGATAAAGTTTGCGATCTACAAACGAATTGCTTGAACGGAGAAGATGAAAGTGAAATGTGTTCAGACTATTACGATAAATTTAATTTAAAAGATTGTTTGAAGTTGGAAAGAGATTTGGAAATTAAATGTAAAATTGTTTACGATTCAATGGGAAATCTTTTAACAAAAGTTCATTATCCATTCAACGCTTTAAAAAATTGTACGAAAACAACATGCGCAATTGGTGAATATTTATGTAAACAGAGTTATTACTGTATATCAATTAAGCAAGTTTGCGATGGAATTGTTCATTGTACTCATTTTGACGATGAGAACGATTGCGGTAAAATTTACTTATCTTATTACTTATTTCCGGTTTCTTCTAGGCGCAGAGGACAAAATTGATTAACTAAAATTATTATTAACCAATTAGGAAATTTTAGGCCTAAAGGCTATTTTAAATGCAAAGATCAAATGACTTATATCCCAATAAGCGACGTCTGCAATGAAATTATTGATTGTAAAGAAGGAAATGATGAAATGTATTGCGATTCTATTGAAATTTGTCCAGATAATTGCAATTGTAAACGATTTCTTATTATTCAATGTTCATTTTCGGATATAATGAGATTAAGATATTCAAAAGACGAATATATCCTTTTCAAAGATATTCTATTCTCGAATTATAAAGAAATAATAATTTCAAATTTTAAAGAGCGGATAAAAGAAAGAGAAGAATTGAGCAAAAATCAATCATTGAATACTTTATCATTATCATTCAAGAACATATCCGGTTTTGTCAATATGATTTCCGTATCGAAATCATTTCCAAATCTAATTCAACTGGAAATTGACAATTGTCAAAAACCAATAAATTGGACATTAATCTTACCACATCCGTTAAAAATGTTACAGAAACTATTTATCAGAAAGACAGTATTAAAATTTCCAAAAAAGTTTACAATGAAATATTTTACGTTATTAAAAATTATTGAATTTTCATATACAAACATTGATTATTTATCAAATTATTTATTTAAGGATTTAAATTCACTTAGTACTTTAATAATAGCAAATTCAAATATTCAAGATTTTCATATAAATGTCTTTAAATCTTTAAGCGGATTAGAGTATTTGTCACTTGAACATAGTTCTATATCTTTAAAGTTTGCAAGCCGTCTAATTAGACAGCTAAAGTCGTTGAAATCACTTTATAGTCAATATTTTTCATTTTGTTGTTTTGCTTGGAAATTTTCAAAGAATATTCAAAATTGTCAACCAACCGAATCGTTATTCAATTCTTGTTCAGATCTTTTAGGATCGGAAATGATACGTTCAATTCTGTGGATTTTTTCAATAATAGCATTGATGGAAAATTGTATTTCTCTACTATTTAGGGGAATGGTAACAAAGAAGCAGAAGAATCCTTTCCATCTAGGCCTATCATTCTCCGATCTATGCATGTCCATATATATGCTAACTATAGGCAGTTTTGATATCTACTATAGAGGGAGCTATATTGAGAATGATTACGAATGGAGAACGAGTAAAATGTGTCAATTTGTTGGTTGGTTTTGCAGTTGTTCCATTCTATTTTCGACTTTCAGTCTCTTATTAATATCAATTGAAAGATATCTAGTTATAGCATATCCTTTTAAGAGAATATTCACACCAATCACTTCAACAATAGCCGCTATTTGTACATTTATTACTTCCGGTTGTATATCTTTACTACCTTTATACATATTTCATTATGGCTACTATTCAAAAAGTCCACTTTGTTTTACTTTACAAATAACTAGTGAAAAGACAATTGGATGGATATTTTCATTTATAGTTTTCGGCCTATTTATATCAATAATTTGTATAATAATTGTATTTCTATATATAAGTATATGGAAAGAAAGTTTAAAAGCAAAAAGTCTAATAGATAGACAAGTTTTTAAGCGTCAACAAACAAAATTAATATTAAATGCCTTTTTAATTGTTGTTACAAATCTCTTGTGTTGGTTTCCAATTTCAATTTTAGGTTTTTAAATTATTCATCTTTTTCAATCATTTCAATCAATCTTTTTCTAGGAGTTTATTCAGTTTTCTTTGAATTCTATATCAAAAAAGATATCTATGTTACATTGGTTATCGTTATCTTACCTCTAAATTCAATTATCAATCCTCTATTGTACACATTAAGAGATATTAAGGCCTATTATAGTTCTGTGAAGATCAAACGTTCAATGCAAATGTATGACGACATATTGATTTAAATTTTTTAAAATCTCATTTCAACAATACCTTCCTTCTTATCCTAGCCAACAAAATCTTGATAATGCCCTTGAATTGACCTTCTTACAATGTACGCTAATCTTATTTTAAACCATCCATCCTTCACAACCCTAAAATTATATAACCTTTTATTGACATTTCCTTTTCCTGCTCCAGTCGTCAAGTTAATTGATGGAAATGAAAGATTTCTATCTAAAAGAAAAGTTATGACGTCATTACAAGATGTAAAACTGTTGAAAAGTTTCTATTCAATGAGAAATATTTGCGTTCTGTGTAGAAGTATTTGTCAAATGTTGAAATTACTTCATAGATTAGAGTTTTCATACAACGATTCAATTGATTTCTCTAACATTTACGTTACAGTATAATATTGAAAAACTCCAATTCATCAATTAACTCTTTTGTTTTGTGTTTAAAAAACAGAAAAATTTGAAAAATCGCCAAATATACTTTTTATCATTGAAATATTTAAAGAAAGGAAACGAAAATTCAACAGCAAATGATATACTTCTATGTGGAAATTTTATAAAAAAGATCCTTCAGAAGAGATCACATTTTTATCATCAATTTCAATAAAGATATTTATTAGTTTAAAATGGCTTAGAAATTATGAATCTTTTATAAATAGTTATATAATTTAGTTTTAAAGTGTGAAAAGTCCATTTTTCTCTCTATTCAAGATGACATCCCTTTCTTTAATTGCTTGAGCAGAAGAGTTTATTCACTAGAATGAAAGACTTAAAAATAATTTATTAGTGCTTTGTTTTCTCATTTTTCAATAAGATTCCTTTCTCATAAGTTTTCAAGTATTCCCGAAGGCGTTCAATCAGCCTATACCGAAAGCCTACGGCTGGCAGCACATTTAGCTTTTATATACCATAGTACGTGCTTCGTGCTTGCTCAAAGTGTTAGTCATTATTTAGTGAGGGCACGAGAAAAAATAGGACAGAGAGAGGATAAATTTTATTCTATAGCTAAAGTAAGTTTTCTCTACAACGATACACATAGTGTGATAGCTATGGATAATGATAAAGTTTTCTTTCATTTGGAAGATAAAGATACATAATTAAATTCGGTAATTTTGCCATTTAATGATTAAAATATTGCCAAAAAATAAAGACAAAACAGTAAAAATATACAAAATATACAATGTTATTGATAATTTAGATGACTGTTTTTATTTATTGTAAGATGGGGAACGTTTTGAAAACTTTTTGAACAAGTTATGTCTTTTTAATATTATCATTTTATCCTTCAAACATATCAATTGGCTTTGCTGTTGTTCAGTTAAGGTTTTATATGTGCTTATATGGTCAACAAGTCGCTGTAAAGTAGTAGAATTTTCTACATCTGAATTATTCGTGAGCAACCATGAGCTGACTTTTTCAAAAACTGCAATAGTCTGACTGATTATATCCTCCTCATCCGACGAAGATGCTGGCATTCCATCGTATGGTTTACTTGGTGAATATATAATTGATTTCAATTCTGATAAAATATCCTTGATGCTTCCTTCTTCAATAGTTTTACTTTGTAATTTATTCAATATATTTAATCTATCTTTAAGTTTTTGAATATTTGAAAGTATCTTGTTGGCAGCTCCGTTTGTAACACGTTGTGATAATAGCCATTCACTCTTTGTATTCAACATCTCGTCATACGTCATGTCCTGAAAGATGTTTTCGTATTTTTTTAGTCTCAAATGCCTTAACCAAATTTGATATTGTTGGTCTAGGAACGACGTATGTCTCGACTCTTTGCTGTCCGAGGAAGAACCAGAAGATTGAGGTGAAAGTTTAGGGTGATAGTTTGTTTTCCATTGTGGGGTATTTGGTATTAGAGATTCAGTTCTTTGCAACGGCCGATGAGGTTTATTATTATAAATGTTACATAGACCAGGTGGGCTCGATATAGTTGAACAAACTTTGGATTTTTCAAAACATGGCTGAGGTGTCGGATCAATAGTTTGCAACTTAAAACGAGTGGTTGAAACATTGTTGGTTACGCCCATACTGCCTGAATAGCCGAGGGGCCTATGTTGTGTCCAAGCTGAGCCATATGTATTATCATCAACTATGTAATTTAATTCAAGTCCGGAATCTCCTAGAGAGCTTGGTGGCCAACTGCTGGTATTTTCTTCTTTGTCGTTAGATGTCACGTTTGGGGCCCGAATCGACATTAGCTGCTGTTGTTGTTCCAGATCTGAATACCAGGTCTTAAACTCTTGAATCTCGGTCTGGGTGAGAGCAGGGTGCAAGACAAGATACATAGCCAATTGGCGGCATTCTTCCGTCTGACGTCCTTCGTGAGCGGCCAATTGCATTAGGCGTTTTATAAGACAAATATAATCTTGTTTGACCTCTTTCAAACCGGGACGGAGAAGAGGAATATGAGCCAGTAAATTTCTCAAAGCCCCTGCTGTATCCGTTTCCTGGGCAAGTCGCCTCAAGTAGGCGGAATCGTTTGCCTCCTCGTCACTTTTCTTTAAAGCCTCATCATTATTCAGTGATTGTTCAAGAGTTCTGCATAGAAGGCGTGCGTGAGTAGGCCTCATACTATGGACTAGCTTGAATAGTGCTACAGTTTGTTCGCAATCGTTCCACATATTAAACTGAGCCATAACGTTGTTTACTTGATCCCTATACAAACTGTAGTCGGGCGTCTTCAAGAACGAATTAATTGCGCTGTGGTTCATCATTGTCGGCACTCTGTAAAAGAATTGAAAATAGAAATTTAATTGTTGAATTTCTAGTTTTAAAATGTTAGAGATACTGTAAAAAAAGTACTTTGAATAAAACACCTCTGGTTGTATAAAAAAAGATTTCAAAACAGTATTGACCGGAAGTCGCTGTTATCAGAATAAATTATCTCTAAATTTATTAAAAATATGGTGTAGAAAGCCTTGTTGTCTTTCCTATGTAAATTCGAATTTCCTGCTTTTACTATTAAATTTCAAACATTTAGAATTATATATTCTATTAGTTCTATTAAGATAGATATTCTATTCTTAATAATTTACTAATCAATTAATTAATAGATAAATTAACTGGAGAAGTTTGAATAATAAACATTCACTTACCAACGCTTGTTATAGTTTGATTCGTTTTCGACTTGTCAGTTGTATAAAAATCGTTCATGTGACTCACACGCCTTATTCTGACGAGTCAGATGAATAGAGAGAGAGAGGGGGGGAGGGCTTTCCCACACTAGTCACGATCATTCAATGACTCATAAGTTTGTGCACACCGTTCTATATAGAAAGAATATTTGAATAGCTAAATATTCCTTTTATAGAAATTCGTGCCCGCAACAATTTAGAAAATGTATAAGAGTTATGACGTAAAAATCTCCGTTGAATGATATATCTTTTGAACTTTTAGTCACGTGATTTATAAATTCTATTAGTAATTTTGTCTTGAAAAATATCTTAATAAAACATTCTGTGAATTTTGCATTTATATTTCTTATTATTAGCAGAGTAACAATGAAAAGTAGCGATATTTTTGTTTTTAGAAGAGTTTGCGTAATGTACTATTTCATCAATATTTAACATTTTCTAAATAGAACGATATTTTCCATTTTGACTAACTTTACAGCTATCACATGATTTCTGTAATGTATTCTAAGACATCAGCTGAATATGAGTCAATGACAATTCAAAGTACTTCTCCAGGACAGTCAACGTCATTTGTTTCAGAACTCTTAGTGTGCATATAATTTGATTGGAATATATTATATTATAAAAAAAAGTCCATTTGGACATTACTGAGGATTAGCTGTACCATAACTACATTGATAATCAAGTTCAGAAAGAAGAAAACTGACTTTGTTAAACACATTTCAAACAGAGATGTTACTGTATTAAAAAGAAAAAACAATAATATTTCAATTAGCAAAAGCACAATCAACTAGTAGAAAATTTTAATAAGAGAATGATGCTGCAAAAGGATTGCAGGTAAACATGTTGAGAGGTCCAACTTTGCAGAGAGAGAGAGAGAGATGAGGCACTTTTTCAAGTTTCGGAAACTTTAAAATTTCTTTTAGCTCTAATTTACTTTAGGGAAAGCAAAATGAAAAGAACTTAGGATCTAGTATTAGGGAAATGGATTTCTTATCTATCTTAACTAATAGTTGCTGCCTTTCCTCATGGATTAAATATCCTGGTTTTTTTCACTTTACTCTAGCATGAGTAGGTCTCTTCTGCGTGATTCATCCATTATTTACCTCCCTACTATTTCAAACAATTGGAATTTTTCCAGAGAATAGGTATCCTGAAATATTTTTATAGTATCAGAAAATACATACTACTCAACTGCTACCGTAACATATGTTTGAATAGAATATGAATGATTGTATCACTTAGAAAATCAAAAAATTCAGTAAGCACCCAAAACAAGTCCAAATGCACCACCAACATCTGACAAAAGAGTCAGCCATACCTGGTTTTTCAGTGGTTATATCGGAGATCATTGATGAAAAGAAGACATTAACAATAAGTATATTATCAGGATTAAACTGTTCAGAGCCTAATATTTGCTTCAAATCATTTCGAAATTCAGACGACGAAAGACGAATATGATATTGAGAATTGTAGCATTGATTCCGACAATTGCAATGAGTAAATATCTCATTTCCAATATAAATAGCTGTTTTCTTCTTAATGCATACCAAATTGAATGGAGCACAAACAATTGTATCTTTCTTTTCTAATTTGAATACTTTAAATTTAAAAAAATAACCAAAAAACAAACAAATAAACCATACATACTTTTCTTCATTTCCGGTGAAATACATTTGCATTGCTTTTCTACATAATTTGAAAAAAATTGCAATAGAACAATGACTATAGAAGTCTATAGTTTCTATCTTGATTACAATCTCCATATGGCTTATTAAGAAAGTTTGTAACTTCCAAAGTTGTTGACAAAAGGTATTCCCTTCCAAAGATGACTTTAATACCTTTCTCTATCATTTCCGGATGATCTTTTGAATTATGAATAAGAACCTGTTTATTAATTTATTTAATTTTGAAAGTAAATTTTAAAAAGTACTCACCCTAAATCCAGTAGATAAGGTTGTTGCTCAAATATAATCGTTCTTTCTAGTATTTAGGAAAACTGTGAATCCACTACTCGATCCTCCTGATCTGGTTATCAAAGAAGAATCTAATAAACAGATTCTCTCGATTGGTATATATAATTTAACAATATTTATACAAACCAGAATTAAATTGAAAACACAAATAATTACTTTTAAGTATAGTTTGTCAAAAAATTCTTTATATTTACAATTATAACAGCACTTTCAAGAGTTTGGCCAGCATTTTGATAAAATTTTCCCCAATCCAAATAAGAATTGTTGAATAGAAATTGTTAAATTTATAATATATAACATTTTTTCCCGTCTAAGAAACTATATGTGCATCCTTTTTGTTTCAATTTCCACAGAATTCAATTAGCATTGTGTACTTGCAATGATATATTCAAGTTCATTGACCTAAACTAAACAATTGTTTTTTGCTCTTCATAGCTGTGTTTATATATAATCACTGGTATTTTTCAACTAATGACACTGTGGTTACACCATTTAGATTAGTTATAACATTGCTAAATATCTAATTAATTGGCATTATAGGTTTTGTTATAATAATGAATCATGTTCCAAAAATAAATTCAAATCAATTTATTCTCTAGTCAGTTCTTCTCTAAGTTGACATAGTAATAAACAAACAGTCAGGTTTGAATTTCTTCACGAATCATGGCCGCTTTTATTATCGATCATTATACAAGACTCTGTATATGTAGAGAATTTCAAATTAGATTCGTTCTGATACTGCTCATTCGACAGTTAAAGGATATGTCAGTGGAAACTTAACGAATCATTGGTTGGAAAGAATCATGGAGTTTTGAACTGTCAGCATTCATTTTGTCTTTGATATTTAAAAAAATTACATATTCGTAATATGCAAATTAGTTATCCTCTTGCAGACGACAAATGAAATTATCAGAAGGTAAAATTAAACATTTTGCAAGAATTTCCCCTTAAATTCGTGCCAACAGCTACAATTCAATAAGAATACATGTGTAACACATAATAAAGAGTGTTCATTGCATTGTAGAACTCATAACCTTGAGAATATTTGTATATTATTTATTTAAATTATGGATTTAAGTGGCAATCCAAATGTGGGAAGTGGATTAGTAGAGATTTATAATGGGCTCGCCCTATCATCAAATTATTTAAAACAACTTAAATTGAAAGATTGTTAACTTTTAGCAAATGATTGTAAAATGATTGGAAATACGCTAAAGAATGCTCCAGAATAGAATTAATTAAACTGACAATTAATTTAACAATGAGTGATAATGGATTATTAGAAATATGTAGTGGACTTGAAAGTCAAAAAAAAAGGTTAAAATCTTTCAATTTAAGTAATTGTAATCTAAGAAAACTTGAATGTATTGAATGTACAGTTATTGAATAGCTATTGATAAATGGTTCAAAAGTTGAAATTTTTGCTAATCAACAAACACATTAAAATGTCTAAACTTTTCAGAATGTGACCTAATTGGAAATCATTGTATATCATTATTTGGAATAAAAATATTTAAAGTGGCATTTCAGATATTTCGGAAATGGATTTTTTGACATTTGTAATTTATTGTGCTCACAAACCAATTTAATGTTTTTAGTAAACTATTTAAATATTTTGACAAACAATAATAAAATAATTATTCATTATTAATTTTTTTATTAATTAGAATATTTCTTGAAACTTAACCAAAAGAGAGTAGGTCTTTGTAGATCAATTGTTTTTCCAATCAAGAATATTGTCATGAAAGATATGGAAAATTATGAAAAAGACATTTTACATTTTGCAGCTATGATTGAAGAAATATTTGCTATTTGAATTATGTTCAAACATATTGTATTAACGTAAATTTTGTGCTTAATTACATATATCCATTGTTTCTATAAATAGATGATTCCTATACAATGTATAGCAGCATAAAACACAAATTGTCAGTGAATTAATCACTTTGTACAGTAAAAAAAAACTAAAAAAATATGTATTATTCATGAAATTTAATCTTGATTTACTTAATGAAATAAGAGGAATTTTTCTCTATGATTTCTTCAAACATTTTACCATAAGAAAGAATGTCTAAATGTTCACTTGAACTCGATAAATAATTGAAATTTGAAAATTCGATTGAATATTCATGAATCAATCTTTTGCCAGATTTCTTTGTCTGTTTAGAGGATGGGGAGAAAACAGTATAAAATTTAAATATTCAAATATATTTAAATCGTTTACATAATAAAATAATGATTCCATAGAAAAATTTCCATCCAATGATATTTCATTCAAATGACAAAATATTAAAATGTTTGCCATATCTTTTGAACATTTTAGAACGTTTCCAATGGGGAAATATTTGTTTTCCAGTTTTATATTATCGTGTTTTGAATGATTACAACTGCACAGGAGATTATTTTTACTACTATTTTCAATAAATTCCGAAACTAAAAAAAAAAGTCTTGAATATTCAAAAAGATGGATAGAAAGAAGAAAAGAGTTATTTACTTTTTGTAAAATTCAATTGTTTACATTCTTCCATTAGTTTCATTCTAGGAAATATTACAAAATATGATTTAGTTAATAAAACAACAAATTTGTTTAAATTTTACTTTTTAAATTCATTTAAAATTCCTTTTTGGTAAATAACAAAGGAAATTTTTTCAATTATGAAAAAAACTGGATGAATAGTAGATAGGAGAAACAATAACATTCCAGTAAGAATAATATAACTGTCTCTTGTAATCTATTTGAATAAAAACAAAATATTTTTGAATATTTAACTATTAAAACTCTTAATTAACTAGCCATTTCACTGGATAGAAAGAACCCAATTAAAAAAATAAATAAAATACATAAAGATTTTAATATGAGGACTAAAATATTTCCTCGCTTTATACTGAGATATTTATTCTTTGACATTAATGACTTTTCATTCATTTTTGATAGTTTCTTTTTAAATATTGAATATAGTAAATAAACATCTAATGTTGTACATGAAATATTTAACACTAGAATTGATATTATATTAAATATCCAGCCGGAAAATTCTTCCTTTATCGGGTTAAATAAAAAACATAGATTGGAATAGGACACCTGTTTAATTTGGGAAAAAGACAAACGCTTATAATATTTTATATAAATTTAAATTTGAATAAAATTAACTGAAAATATAAAATTATGACAAATACAAATAGTAATGGAAATAAGTAATATTCCAAAAATTGAGTACGTCTTTAAATATCTCATATCCCCCCTTTCGATTGCTAATTTCGTTGTCATTTGAAAATTCAAATGTAATTCAACCAGAAAGCATAATTGAGGAAATACTATAGAAAAATTGGCAACACTTTGTAATATTTTACAAAGACTACTTCGTTTCCATTCATCCGTTAGTGATTCGAATGTACCTTCTAAAATGACATCACTAATTCCCAACAACAATAGATATGAACCAGTACATAAATAACCCAATGATACACAAATCCTTAACACTTTCCCATCTGTCTCTTCCTGTAACATAATCAAAACTAAACTACAAAAATTTGCAATTAATGAGAGAATTGCGAATGTCCAAATGATGATTCTAATTGTTCTTGTTCCAAGTAGATCTGTACAAGAATTGATAAGCATTTCACTGGGGAGACAATGTTTAATGTTGCGCAACAATTTCCATGACAAACAACATAATTTGAAACTTTTCGAGAAAATCTTTTCCACATTTTCAAAATTGTTCATTAATTTTGAATTCACCGCATCGCTTCGGATCGACGTTCCGTTCAGATGCAACTCTTTTAGGTTTGGGGTCGACGAGAAAACATTCTCTTCTATTTCCCTTAGCCGGCAGCCTTTCATTACAAGAACCTTCAAGGTTTTCACATTCTTCAAAGTCCCCCTCCGCAAACTGACCACTTTCGTATAAGACAAATCCAAGATGGATATTGAAGAATACTCTGGAAATTCAAAGTCTTCTTCCAACCGCAAAGGATTCCGCCCAATTCTCAGGTGCTGAAGCAACAGCAAACGTCCCTTTAACAGACCCGAAACAGATTCTATCTTGTTATTTTCAAAATCCAAATAGAAAACGTTGGGGAAAAAGGCGGAAACCTCAAAAGTGGAAAATGACAAACAATTTGTAATTTGCAAGAAGGTCAAGTGAAACGATTGCGTTGTTGGCTTTGCGAAATCTCTCAAACCGTCTACAATCACTTTCTTATGGTCGAAAATACGAAAATCCCGACTAACAGTAGTAGTACAGTTCATCACGTAAAATGGCCGACAACTGCAGTTTGTTGCGCAAGTAAACTGATCGAAACAAAACAATTCGTCACTTCCATCCAAACAGTTGACTATTCCGTCGCAAACATTCGTAATGTTTATGTAATAATTCTCTTCTTTTGAACATTTAAAAAATCCCCTTGGTTTGTACTTTTCTATAAACAAACAATCGACGATTAGACGATTGAATGAAGGAAACGTAGAAGCAAAAGTTAAAACAAAAGCTGAGGAATGTGCGAAAGAAAGGGATAAGAGAATCACTGAACGAAAGAGGGAAGAAGTGATTGATTGAATGCATAGAGATGAACAGAGAGGACCACTACATCTATCTTACCACAGTTGATCTCATCATCACCAAAGTAACAATGATTAATATTATCGCAAATCTGTTGAAGAGATATACAATATTTGAAAACATTACAAGAGTATTGTCCGATTTTGCATGGAGGACAATCATTGCCATATAATTCATCAAATAGATGTAAATGAGATGTTAATCTTCCTGTAGAAGTGAAATTTGCAATGCAGTATCCTTTTCTAGATTTCAATTTTTGAATATTCAATTTTGTTTCCATGTAAGTATTGATTATATTTAACTAACTGAGTGATCACTTTCCACTTTTCATCAAAGCAGTATTCACGACATTTTGGAAATATTTCATCAGAAGCGTCTGCACAGTCTGCTTTAAAATCACATTGTTCTTGTGAAGTTATACATCGACCATCGCAAAATAAATTTGAAGGTGATTGTTGACAAACTATTTTTTTTTAAAAAAAGACCCTTTTTGTTGTTTTAGAATGTTGTTTTCCTTTAATTTATTTACCAGTTTTGTTTAAATAGCATTTTTCATCTGATAAATCAAAACAATTTTTTTCTTGATCGCAGAAGTGCTGATTTTTAATACACTGTCCATTTTCGCATTGTCTATAAATAGAATACATTGAGTAGTGGATAAGTGTTTAAGTTATGGAAGATAAATTACAAAGATTGGTCGTTATTGCAAGGTTTTCTTTCTAAGAAATGTATTAGGCAATCGTCAATCGACGCGAACTGATTAAAATTTGAAACCTCTACCGCACAAAAGTTCATCCTCATTGTCCGGACAGTCGTTTACGAAATTGCAAACTCGTTGATAAACAATTGAATATCCGTTTGAACATTTAAAGAATTGAACGAATGAACAATTTTTCTCATCTTCTCCCGAAGGACAATCTTCATATCCGTTACAAACGTTTATGGAATTTGTACAAATTTCATTTTCTACGCATAAAAACGAATTCGGAGGACAAACTGAAATGTTTATCGCTAAGATGGTATTACGTAATTTATAAATATCGGAATGAAATTGCTCTTAAAAAAAGAATGTTACGTTAGATATATTTTTTGAAATTGTTTGTCAATAACAAACTTTCAATACAAATGAAATGTTTAAATTTGGCTTTAAAGCATGGTATACTTTGATATATCATTCTACTGATGTCATAATCACTAATGGAAATTAAGTCGGAATTTTCACCTAAACTAAAGCAATCGCCATTTTGAGAATGGAACAAAGATAATGCATCATCTTTTTTTATTGTCCAAAGTAAATCACAGAATTGTTTCCTATAAACGAACGATAATAGAATAATAGACGGTTGAACCAGTCTACAAACCTCATTTCGTATTTGATTTTATCAACAATTAACATAGGAATATTCTGCGAAGAAACTCGAAAACTTTCATTCCTCGAATTGTTCACCATATGAAATTCTATAATTTAGCAAAAATAAAGAGATATATAGGTCTAGTTTAAAAATGGAAGTGTGAAAAGAAAACCATACTAAAGGGTACAATTGTTCCTATTGGTAAATCAGTTAGATTATTACGAACTTTTAGTAAAAAATTATGTATTTTAATGATAGTAAGAAGAACTCCGAATTGTCTTGAAAACATAAAATTAGCTAACGTCATATTCCTTTTAAGGCAATTTTCATTAGCTTCATTAGCTGTAATATATTTTTTACTCTGATAAATTATATAACAAATATGATCGTATTTAAACGCTTCTTCCGTCCTACAATCTGAAGAAAGATATATGTAGATATAGGCCTATTTATAATTGAAAGTTATTTATGCACCTGTATATTTGTAATAGTGGCATAAAATTCTTGCTTCGCTTTTAATTTTCCAAAAATATTCAATGTACTCCCTAAAAGAGAAATTCTATTAATAGATAGATTTCAGTTAGGCCTACTAAACTTTATTGTATTAGGTATAAAAAGCATAGGGCATTTGTCGACAATTTCGCAATCGTTTATAGTCTTATCCTCTTTGGAACATTTAATTCCGTATTCGACGATAGGATCGTATATCTTTACGAAGCCAGGTTCGAATATTAACGTTCCATCTTCGAAGCCCATTGCTTGGCAGATGAGTTTTACAGCTTTTGTTCGGAGATATAAAGGACATAGAGTATAGATGGAGTTACCTTTAAATATTCCAGCAACCCCTGAAATGATTTTTGCAGCCTTGTTTTCCCAGTAATTAAGGGAATGGAAAGTGCCATGTGCGCTCATTAAAAGTATTGTGTTCTCCTTATAATATTCCTTTATAGACTTACAATGTACCACGTAAAATATGTAACTTTTCTTTTCGAATGTAGGGCTACATCCGCCAAAATATTTCAATTCTCCAGTACAATTTTCGAATATAATACGCGGTTTTTTTTGTTGAAAATTGATATTTATTCCGTTAAAGCAATTTTCTTTCTATTCGAGGAAGCAGAATGAAAAACGAATTAAATGCACTAGTTCTAATTGGAATAACAGAAATGTTCTACTGGAATTTCCCAAATATTTTCCAAAAGCAAAGGTCTGACGTGTGATACTATTGTTGACAATTCAGCACAAACCATTGAGTAATATCTTCGGGGATTAGTTACGAAATGAAACGCTAGGGGAAAATGGCCATAAGTTTTCGAGTAGACCATTGGTATAATATAACTGGAGAGATATTTTACAATATTTTGCGCATAATTGTAAACCATATGTTTTATTTTAAAATCTGAAAAACCAAAATGGCGGATAAACTTAATCATTTTTTAAATTTGTTAAATTTATACCTCTCATATCAACTATAGAGCAAGCGATTGTGACGTCATTAGGATTAATTACGTCACCAATTAGCAATGAACTATTAGTGCTATTATTCAACTTGATAGATAAACTTTCTTTCGATACGTTTATCATTGTATTCTTGAAAAATTCAACATTTTTACAAAGCGTCTCCTTGTCGTCAATTGAGGCGAGTACTTGATAATTTATCAGACGCCTTCTAATCATTATTGAATAGTCATCGTCTATCTTATTAGTTATTTTATACGCAAAGAGATCTAAAGAGGAAAAAAGATAAGAGAAAATTAGGTGAATACAGTTGCCAAGGAGATACATTAATAGAAACAAACAAGGATTTGTTGATTTAAAGCATTTTATACAAAATTGATTCATGACCTTGGTAGATTGTCTATATAAATATTTAAAGCTGAAAAAGGAAAAGAAAAACCAAAAATATATTCAAAAAAATAATTCAAAAATATTCACAAAAAACAACATGGCTGCCCCGATTGGTTTTTTATAAAAATATCCGACGTCAATCGTTTATTATCATCTAATAGAGCAAGATATGCCAAAAGGTAAAAGCTGTTATGTATTCTCTTTTGACCTACATTTAGCATTCAATAAAGGACAAATTTCAGCATGAAAATGAAAATCATCGTATCCTAGATTTATGCATATTTTCTTATAATAGTTTGTTGGTAGAAAGGGAGCAAAAGCAATAGTATAAGTAGCGTTTAATCGTTTAAAATAGACGCTTAACCTTCCATAAACAGAAGTTGATGAATTATGAGTAATTTGAATTTTATATTTGAATAAATGAAAATGATTGATATTTATAGATAAATTTTCAAAATTTTCTGGACAATTTTGAATCGCATATTTATGAATATCATTATCTAAAACAAAACAATAAGATAAATGTAGAAGGAGAATATTTAACAATACAATCATCATGCTCATTCAAAAGAAATTATTGGAATAAACAAACGTTAAAAACTATTTAAATAGGAAATCATCTCTCTTTTGTAATTCAATATTGTCTTTATATTGTCTTCTTTCTTTGTTTAGTAATGAAATTTCAACATTTCATGAACATTATTTATTATTCATTTCAAAAAGTTATGACTCATAGAATATTGCTTATCCATTTTATAGTTTCAACACTACTCTATACAACTATAGGTGTTTGTCCCGAAAATGAAATCATTGTTAAAACTTCAATTGATGTTGATGATGAAAGAATTCATTATCATCTTGAACCGATTCAAGAGAATCGTCTATGGATTTATGGAAAATTGAAAATTCGACTGGGCAATGATACCAAATCGTATTTCTTTGAACCTAGTCCGTTTTTATTCAAGAGAAAATTACAAAATATGTGTTCTAGAATGGGCTATGATAGCGTTCATTTTATAGCCGAAACATGTAACAGTAGCCTAAGTAAGTACAATTCAATTTATATGAAAAAAATATGAAAACAATTATACAACGAATGACGTCATCAAATTTATTTCAATTCATAAAAAAAACAGCAAACGAAGGCGAATACGGAGAATATTTTACCAAGGATTCAACCATCGAATGTTGCTTTTTGTAATAACATTATCTATATATTTATTGTAGAAGGTGTAAAATTGAACAGTTTACAAAAGCTAATTCTCTAGGTCACGTGATGTCGATTACTTTATCATTACATACCATAAGCATTTAATGACCATTTCCAATTTCAAATTTTTACTGTAAACTTGTTTATTTCAATATAATTAACATTTTGATACTTTTTAGACATAAATACATATTGCGATACAAGAATCATTCAGAAATATTTTGTATGAAATGTTATAAAAAGACGTCACCATGTACTAATCTTCTTTCAAGATTATCTCAAAATTTTGCAATAATCCATTCATTAATTATAAATAGATTTATATGCTGTGGAATCAATTTCAAACCAGGGATTGTACTCAATAATACTTAGAAATGAAGAAATTTCGTATGTGGTACTGATTAGCAATGCTGCTAATCATAATGCTGTCGAAAGATTATGCAACAAAATTGAATTTATAGCCGAAAATTTGAATTTTAAACCTACTATTCATATTTCGATTGACGGAAATGGCAATTTTACAATAGTAAATCGTAAAGGAAATAATCAAAGTCTATTCTGTACATATAGGCAAATTCGCGGTAAAAATATAAATAAATAAAAAGGAACCGGAAGTTGGAGGGAGAGAAAAAAAACAGTTTCCTTCCTCCTCCTTCTAAGAAGATTGTCAAAAACAAGGAAAATAACTATTATAGGCCTATTTATTTTACCAAATCAGACTACTTTTATCGAATGAATGAAAATGGAGACTATTCCTATAAGATTTTCTATATAAAAAGTGAATTATCAAACTCTGAAGGTTTCTTTCGTTCAATTTCAATCTATTCAAAAACTTTTGGAAATATTCCATTTGTCATTCCGTCTTCCGACGTATTCCAACAATATCTTCATATGGCTTGTAAGAGAATTAATAAAGTATTTAGCGGGAAGTATACAAATCCCTTGCCTAAACCGTTCTCACTTCCGGTTTGTTCCCGTTTAAAATACTGCTTAATTTTGAAATTTTATAATGTTTTGGACAGGTGGGAATCTGTAAAAATATATTCAATTTTCATTTGCTTAAGTACTCGGCAAAGAGTCTCCATATGATAAATTGCGATTGGACCAGACGAGATCTGGAATGCCAACTTAAGCATATCATTTATGCTTATTACTTGGTAGAATTTGAATGCGATTCTGTCAGTTCTGTTCAAGGTTCTTATTCATTTCTTCTATCTAAATCATTTTCTATGTGGTAAACACGAATTTTTAGATGACAAACTAGAAAATCTCTATAGATTATTAAACGATAAAAAATCAATTTATGCTCTCCATCAACAAACGGCTAGACGTAACATTGAAAAAATTAGCGGCATATTACAAGTTTTTAAAAATTACATATGGTTAAGCATTCGGTCATTTTCTCTTAAAAAGAGAGAAATAGACGTTGTTTGCCGCCATTTTGGATTTACTTCGGGAACTCTAATCAGTGAAGCTGCGGATAATACGTATTTCATACCAATCCAGCTACACCCTGGCATTGAATGTCAGAGTGAAAATACGAGTTTAAATGAGTGTACAGATTTAAAGAATTCTTATGGCTTTATAGCAACTCCACCATGGAAAATTGTAAAGACAAAAACAAAATATTCCTTCAATTAATACAATTGGTGTGTTCTCCATTCTATAGAAATATGACTTCTTGAAATACTTTTCAAAGGAAAGAAAACAGATAGACTATTTAATTGAATGCACCCATTCGAATTCAAAACATTGTTCATACAAAAATTCCTTTTCATTCTACGGAAGTTGTTATTATTTATTCCAAAGTACAAGGAGAATAAATATTTATGAAATAGACAAGATCTGTTCAAAATTATCTTTGAATATTCCTAATTTCTCTATTCATAACGTAGAGAAAAAATTTTTTGCAATTTCTGAATTTTTTGCAAATCATTATAAACTGCAAAATAAATTTTCATTTATTACGTGTAAATATGATATTAATATATTAGGCCTATAAGAATTTATAATTCAAACCTTTCCTATCTCTCCTATCAAGATTATAAAGATAAATTGAATTCGAGAAACGTCTCCGTGAAATTAACTACTTACAATACTCCTTACGAATTTACAACATCTCTTATTGATAGATACGATAAGTAAAATATACTACTTATATTTATAATCGTAATACATTAGGCCTATTTTCTATTTTAACATCCATTACTATATTTTTAAAGGACGCCCTGCAATTTTTACAAATCGCTTTCAACTGAAATTAATCCTGATAATTTAATATTTTCCTATCCGGAAGATTGCACAATATTTAAACAAATTGACCGTTCTAAACGAAATTCATACCGGTCATTCATAAATTATAATAGGGAAACTTGTATAAGTAAGACGTTTTCTTTCTATTTTTGTATGGATTCTATCAAGTAATTAATTTACATAATATATATGAATATATTAATATTAATTATATTACTGTTCAATAGTAGATACTACTCATTAAAGTCGTTGAATCATTTGAATAATATACTCAATTTGAATATCGAAATCACCTGTTCAAATAATTCGTTCAAGTGTTTAAAAGATAATATTTGTATAAATGTTATAAATTTGTGCAATAATTATATCGATTGTCCTTCTGGCGAAGATGAAGACAATTGCACCATGGGATACAATAACTACGATAAACAGTATCATTGTAACAGTGGACAAAGACTTGCCTTTCAACATGTTTGCAATTTTGTTAAAGATTGTTTGAATAACCAGGACGAAGAGTTTTGCTGTTTGTATTGAATTTATCTTTGTATGTTCAAAGAGAAAATAACATGTTGATCTTCATCTATTCATAGCTTGGAATGATTGTCAGGACAGAGGGAGGATGATATCCTCTTTGAATAGGCCAAATTATAAGAAATGCGATAACGGACAATGCATTGAAGACAAAAATTTTTGCGATAATGAATACAATTGTTACGATAAAACAGACGAAATTTGCTATTCAGAAGAGACATTCGGTAAAGACAAGATTCTACCCCATTTACGTTATGAATAGATAAGAAAAGAACAAATTTTTCGTTTTAATAGATTGCATTAAAGATACTCAGTTTTACTGCGATAAAAAATGTATTGATAAAGATCTCTTGTGCGACTTGAAATACGACTGTAAAAATGAAGTGGACGAAGGTTTTGTTTGTGCCAGCGTAACCGATAATCGCGATAATCAATGTAACAATAATCACATCAAATTTCAACAATATCATTGTAATTTACATTATGATTCCATGGGATTTATAAAAACTAAACCAAATGTGCCATTTTATCAATTATCAAATTGTTCCCATATCAAAAACTGTTCATTTGGACAGTATCAGTGTAAACAGGAAAAGTATTGTATATCAATTCAACAGGTTTGTGATAATATTAATCATTGCCTACTCGGTGATGATGAGATCAACTGTGGTAAGATAGGTGTAGTGGTCTTCTCTGTTCATCTCTATGCATTCAATCAATCACTTCTTCCCTCTTTCGTTCAGTGATTCTCTTATCCCTTTCTTTCGCACATTCCTCAGCTTTTGTTTTAACTTTTGCTTCTACGTTTCCTTCATTCAATCGTCTAATCGTCGATTGTTTGTTTATAGAAAAGTACAAACCAAGGGGATTTTTTAAATGTTCAAAAGAAGAGAATTATTACATAAACATTACGAATGTTTGCGACGGAATAGTCAACTGTTTGGATGGAAGTGACGAATTGTTTTGTTTCGATCAGTTTACTTGCGCAACAAACTGCAGTTGTCGGCCATTTTACGTGATGAACTGTACTACTACTGTTAGTCGGGATTTTCGTATTTTCGACCATAAGAAAGTGATTGTAGACGGTTTGAGAGATTTCGCAAAGCCAACAACGCAATCGTTTCACTTGACCTTCTTGCAAATTACAAATTGTTTGTCATTTTCCACTTTTGAGGTTTCCGCCTTTTTCCCCAACGTTTTCTATTTGGATTTTGAAAATAACAAGATAGAATCTGTTTCGGGTCTGTTAAAGGGACGTTTGCTGTTGCTTCAGCACCTGAGAATTGGGCGGAATCCTTTGCGGTTGGAAGAAGACTTTGAATTTCCAGAGTATTCTTCAATATCCATCTTGGATTTGTCTTATACGAAAGTGGTCAGTTTGCGGAGGGGGACTTTGAAGAATGTGAAAACCTTGAAGGTTCTTGTAATGAAAGGCTGCCGGCTAAGGGAAATAGAAGAGAATGTTTTCTCGTCGACCCCAAACCTAAAAGAGTTGCATCTGAACGGAACGTCGATCCGAAGCGATGCGGTGAATTCAAAATTAATGAACAATTTTGAAAATGTGGAAAAGATTTTCTCGAAAAGTTTCAAATTATGTTGTTTGTCATGGAAATTGTTGCGCAACATTAAACATTGTCTCCCCAGTGAAATGCTTATCAATTCTTGTACAGATCTACTTGGAACAAGAACAATTAGAATCATCATTTGGACATTCGCAATTCTCTCATTAATTGCGAATATTTTTATTTTAATTATAAATATGTCAAAAGGAAAGAGAGAAAAGAAGATATTTAGCATAGGAGTATCAATTGGAGATTTATTCACTGGAATGTATTTATTTTCTTTGGGAATTGCTGATGAGATTTACAGAGATGTATATATTGAATATGATGATAAATGGAGAAATGGTGTTATTTGTACAGGTATAGGCGCATTTGCTAGTTTTTCAATATGCTTTTCTTCACTCTGCATCCTATGCGTATCGGTTGAAAGATATATGATTATAGTTCATCCTTTTAGCAAGTTTTTAAACATTAAAAGAATTTTGTTCATATTTATAGCCTGTTTGTTATTGTCGGTTCTTTTTGGAATGGTGCCAATTTTAGGATTTTCAGTTGTGTAGCTCCAAATAAATTAGTGTTGTTTTTTGTTATTTTGTACCATTTAAAATAAGATAAGTTTTTCAAATAGGGATATTACGCAACATCACCAATTTGTTTTTCACTACACATAAGAAGTTCGAAAGGTGAAGGATGGTGGTATTCATTTTTAGTTTATGGCCTTTTTTTATTGGTTTGCTGTCTGTTGAATGGTTTTTTATACTTTTTAATCTTAAAAGAAATTTTAAAATCTAAGCGAATTCTATCAAAAGAACAATTAAGAAACCGTTTTTTCAAATTATTTCAATCGGCTTTTATGGTGACATTTACAAATTTGTGTTGTTGGCTTCCTATTTCGCTTATGGGTATATTTCTGTCAATTTTATACATTTCCTTATATTTTCGCTCAAACAGGTACATTTTCATCATTGGTGTATATTAATTTTGACAAAGAAGCCTATACTTGGATAATAGCTGTATTAATTCAAGTTAATCCACTTTTAAACCCATTCATTTATTCCGCAGCTGAATTAAAAGATTTAATCAACTTTAAAAAATCTAAATCGCTTATTGCAAAGTAAAATTAAATGACAAACATTTTAAAATTCAAAATTTTAAATTTAAATAATTTTTTATCTAGGCAGAAATTTATGGAAACTTTTAAAGAAAGTTTATTTAATAAAAGCTTCAATTTTATAAAATTTCGTTGCGAAAAAGGACTAATTTGCCATTGCGAAAATGTTGAAAGTTTAAATTTGAATAATAATTTCTTTAAAAATTCAAAATATTTAAAATGTTTAAAAGACGTTTGTCAAGCAATTTGCTTTTGTCACCGATATTCATTATCGTTAAATGGAGATATAACTCTAAAATCTATTTTCTATGATGGCCGTCATTTTAAAATTGATACGTGCTCGCTTGAACAATTGAACTCGTCGAATGAGAGAATGGATATGCTATCTTATGGAAAGTTTGTAAGGAATATATTACAAAGGAGAGTTAATATACAAGTCAAGTGATTTATATTTAAGAAATACAATAGACCAATAGAAATTCAAAAATATTCTGTTGATTGTACCAGTTTACTATTAATCGACCAAATAAAATGGCTTCAACGTTCAAAAAGGACTTTGTTAATAAAGATTTTCCTAACGTCGGACATGTAGCGTAAACGATTGCAATTTAAATTTCCAGTAGAGTATTTCAAGTCTTATAGACATTGGGGTTAGCAGCGCTCTTCTGTTAAAAATTGAGAATATCCTCTAGCTCTGGTCAACTGCCATTCCTGCTACTAGTAGGAGTTTAAAGAGTCCATTAGACCTATTTAATTTTCATTGAGTAGCGCTTGCAATACTAAAGTTGCTGAATTGGTGACGCTGTCGCCTAATTTATCTTCTTTTAATAACATTTAATATAGATAATATAGAGTACAAATTCGTCTAAACTTCTAGGTGGAGCAGTTTTTAATCTTGACAGATTCAGGACTAGTTTATCTGATTATCTTCAACTGTTTACATGTTATCAGTAAATTAAGGTATTCTGATGGCATATAACTGAGACGACAGCTTTTCATTATAAAGAATTTGAGAGTATTGAACGATGATGAGCAAATTC
This sequence comes from Dimorphilus gyrociliatus, assembly GCA_904063045.1. Classification (NCBI taxonomy): domain Eukaryota; kingdom Metazoa; phylum Annelida; class Polychaeta; family Dinophilidae; genus Dimorphilus; species Dimorphilus gyrociliatus. The sequence continues at coordinate 107,315 of CAJFCJ010000036.1, read as the reverse complement.
CCTCGCATATCGCTCGAATTCCCCTTCCCATTTCGAAATTGAATCATAAATTTAAAGATTCAAGTGTAGTGAACAGTGTAAAAATTTCTGCAAATTCTTCAGCATCGTATTAAATGAAAAGCGAAGGTGAAAGATCAGCATTTTTTATTTTTTTACAATTATTTCTTAACGTTTGGAAGAGAAAACGTGGAATTATTCGATAAATGTTGCTTTCTCCTGGTCTTCTTTTCCTTAATCTTGTTTCTCATAATAAAACGGCCAAGCCTAGTACAGTATTTCAATAAATCATTAAGATTTGACTAATCGGATGTACAGCAGTATACCATTTCTAAATCTTTCAAATTGGAGAGTTGATGGGTAGTCGTGTCTTCTTTTAGGCGTACATTGAAGTCGAATGTACAGGAGGAGAGCGACAGTTTTTGAAGAGTAGAAGATAAAATATCGGCTGTTCTTAGCGTAAAACAACAAAGAAATATTGATTTAAGTGGGCGATTTTTTAAAAAATTCAAGTTTCCTGTAGGAAAATACTCCTTGTTCATACAGTCACGATAATAAGTAATTAGTACAAGGGAAAATGGTCTTATAATATGATTATTTGGTGTTATATAATTTTCATTGCTTTTTAGAGTTGGATTTTAGAAGGGCCTATTTTTCAACTCTTCCAATTTAACATGTATTTGCATAAAACCTTTTTGACATCAGACAATAATATCTGAATAGGCACAGTACAGTTTTGTAAAATTTCTTGCGCTTTCCAGTTTGGTTTAAATCTTCATTTGTTTGTAATCTACAATTCCATTTTCCTTGTTATTGTTTGTGATCTGGGAGATAATAACTCTTAATTGTAACGTCATAGCAACTGTTTTCAAATTGCTTATACCTTTGTCAATCATCTAGACTATAAAGATGCTTTGGTCGTCAAAAAATTCGCACGTTTAAAACGTTTTATCACTTATTATAATTACTTATTATCGTGACTTTATAATGTATGATAACTATCACTGTAATATCAATAATTGATCGACATATTTAACATGTAGATCTTATAGTTGAGATAGAAAGAATAGAATTATTTTGTAATGATTTAATAATTCAAAATCGAAATTTTCAATCGATTTTATCTGTTATTCTTATCTTAACATCATGTTGCTATAAAGTATATAGGTTCTGGCCTTACATAAATAGCATGTAATCGCAGCTGGATATCAGTCTCTTGCTCTAGTAGACTTCACTCCTCTATTACTGACCAATTAGTAAAAGAATTGTAATTAATAAAAGAGTCCTTGACCTTTTTCAACGATTAATTATGAACTATTTAACAAGATTGTTAATTCGAAGTAAACGAATTGCTTATTTACCAAAATACGAAGACTTTTTAAAGACTAAAAGTAATGCGAAAAGACCAAAACCTGTTCTAGATGGTGTTAAGTTTCGAAAATTCAAAAATGAAGACACACGAATATTAGCAAAATATCTAACGTACGGTCACACTAAAGAATATTCTTTCATTGTTGGAGAGGATAATTTAGAAACTATAGTGGATTTTTGGTTCAAATCTGTAGAACAAGACGAAATAACTAAACGGAATTTTATTGTTGCAGAGGTAGACAATAAAGCCAAAGGTTTCTTGAAAATGCAGGATTTCAATAGGTTAATTATTGATTAATTAACGAATAATTAATTAACTAATAAATAATTTTATCAGGCAGGAAAAAGCTTTGCCAGTAAGTGAAGTATTTAAAACTGTACCATTTTTCGGAGCAATAAAACTACTATTAACATTTTGGCAAATGGAAATTATTTATCAATATGCTGACGAAAGTGATCAATATCTTGAATTTATGGTCGTAGATTCTAATCTAAGGGGAAAAGGTATTGGATTCAATCTAATGAAATTCGCAGAATATATAGCTGAGCAAAGAGGGGCAAAGGTCATTAATTAATTAATTTATTAATTATTTTTAAAATCTCTTATCTCGTCCACAGAAAATGACTTTAACTGTATTTTCCGAATATGGAGACCAATTGAGCCTCTATAAAAGACTTGGTTATATCATTACTCAGGAAATTCAATGTCCAAAATTCATTAATTTTGGTTATAAAGTAAAAAGAAAAGATTATTCAAAATTTTTCAATTTCCTTTAATTTTCTTTCCTCCATTACAGAAAACTTTCAGAATGGAAAAATATTTGTAGCTACTCTCTCGTAACCGATAAATTTATTTTTAGAAAAAAAACATATAAACTATAATCTTTACTAAAAAAGATTATGAGTGAAAGATGATTAAAAGAATGTCTATTTATAATTTGGTAGATAATAAAAAGTAAACATTAACTACTAGTAGGCCTATAATTTAATCAGTAACAAATTACAAGTTCAATTCATAATAATCTATTTATTGTAATTATTGAAAAAAAAACTGGTAAACGGGTTCTTTTTTATATTGAATAGATAAAATGAAGAAATTTGAAACGTTATTTCTTATTTTTTAAATAATGGCCTACTTAAAAACAATTATATCTGATTTAATAATAAATATAGATGAATTTTCGAATAATCTTTATTTAATTGACAAAAAATTTGATTTAATATCCGTTCAAGGAACTTTAATTATTAAATTATCAAATAACACTAGAACTTATTACATTAATTGTCAAGTTATTTCGTTACGTCATTCGAATGAAATATGTAGGAAATTGGGCTTAGATTCTTATTTTCGTTTACGTTTGCCAAAAAGATTAAGGACGGAGAAAGGCGTCTAAAATTTGGAAAATAAAAAGAGTCTTGTTGTAAATTGTAAGTAAAAATATATTTAAATATATTTGAAACGATATTGATTTGATAAAAATAGATACAACGATTCAACTTGTTTGCCATTCTTAACTCTTCAATTGCAATGTTTTAAAAATAATTCTACTTGAACCAGTTTCTTTAAATACTGTTTAACATTTTTACTGAACGCTTATGTCTTCTTTTGGATATTTACACTTTTATATTTAAATACAATACTTATGCACTATTATTAAGGACAAGAAATATAATTTACATAATCCAGGGTCAAAGTTCATTTTGGGAAGAGCTTTGTAAAAAGAATGAATATTTTAATAAAACATTGACTAATTATAATAAAAGTTTTGGTGCAAATATGATATTTTATAATCAATATTGTGACTTTGTAATCAACATATTCAATAAATTAAATCTTTGTATTTTACTGTTTGAATAACAAAAAATATTTTATTCTGAAAAAATCGTGAAAAGTACCCGATATCCTATTTTTGAACAATAATTAAAAATTTACGAAAATGACAAACTTTTTTTGCTTTCCCACACAAAAATTTATGTCAAGAATCAAAGTTGGATAACAATTTTAAAAAAGTTAAAAATGCCAAAAATAAGCTTGGATATGAGAAAATTATTGATGGAAAAGAGGAAGGAGAAGATGTCAATGAATGAAATTGCAAAACAATTAAAAATTTCACAGGGACCTGTCCATTACATAATAAAAAAGTTTGAGAAACATGGAACTATTAAGTATTTATCGAAATTATGCACCCCAAAGATTCTAACAGAAAGGGAAGAGAGAAAAATTTGTCAGATTTCAAAGAGAAATCCATTTCTAACAGCAAGGAATGTGCTTGAACATTCAGGATTAGGTTCCAAAATTTCTCTATTAACATGCAAAAAGATTTTGCAAAAAACAACCTTAAAGGCTATGTTGCAACAAGTAAGCCAGCACTAAAACCTTGCCATGCAAGAAATAGAAAATCTTTTTGTTTGTCTATGTTAAATAAGAGTCAACAAGATATAAATTATATTTTCTGATGAGAGTCCGATTGAGTTATATCCAAAAAGGAGAATTTGGGTCCATAGGGGGAGTCATAAACTGTAAATAAAATAGTCAAAAAAAGCCATTCAAACAGCAAATGCTTCAATATCAATATGGGGGTGTATAAAGGCTGATGGGACAAGAGCTATAAAATTATATAATGGTTATATGGATAGCAATTTATACCAAGAAATAATTGAGGAGAAGCTCTTTCCAATTTTTGAGCCAGACAACCTGCTTATGCAGGATGGTGCCAAATGTCATACATCGGCATCTACAAGGACATTTCTTGAGAGAAACAATATAGTAGTTTTGCAAGACTGGCCATCCAGAAGCCCAGAATTAAACATTATTGAAAATTTGTGGGCTTACTTAAAAAACAGGTTGCAAACCCATGTTTTCCAGACAAAAGATGATTAGAGGGCAGTAGAGGAGGAATTTAATAACATACCAAATTGGTATATTACAAATTTATACAAAAGCTTCCATAAAAGAGCAAGATTATGTCAGAAAAATAAAGGATATAATATAAGGTATTAAAGAAAAAGAAAAAGTGATTACATTCCATTGTCCTAGGAATTCAAGTTTACTTACCTATTAAAGGGTAAATAGCCCAATAAAGAGAGAATTTAGTGCATTTAAGATATTAATTCTTCATCCAAAAGTATGAAAACATGTGATTCAAATTCTTGTTGTCTATAAATAGAATTCTTTGGTCAATATTTTCATACAAAATATTTTTCTACTCTTTTAGAAATTTTATACTTTTGAAAATCTAAACAAAGGCTCTTATTATTTTCAACATTCCAAATATTTTAGCCAAGTTTCTGTTCCAAAATGCTTAGATATATCATTTCCGGTTATATGTTTCAACAAATTAAAATGGACTCTTTAAACAATCTCTAAGACACGTACTTTTCTTTTAGGACAAAGAATATCTGATACTTATGCTGATAACTCTACTTTGGTTTGAAAACCAAATGAGATTTACAGTTACCTTGACATATTACAGTACCTTGACATTGGCGACAATAAAATACCGCCATTGTCATTTTTCGGCAAGATATTGAAATGCAGGCACGTGAGATATGTTGACTTTTCTTCTTCAAACATTCAAACAATTAAACGAAACGATTTTGAAATTTTGAAAGAATTCAAAATATTAAAAATGTGAAAATGTCGAATTTCTTTTATTGAAGAAAATTCTTTTGAATCACTTAAAAATTTACAGTTTTTGTTTTTAAATAAATCAGCGATTTCATTTTTTGAATTAAAGAATGTTTTATCTGGAATTGGTATTGTAGGCCTACTTGGAAATACCTTATCAATTTCTATCAATTAGTTAATAAATAAAAATGTTAGATATTTCCAAATACTTTTAACATTTAGTGATCTCATTACCTCGTACTACATATTGACAATTGGTGCAATTGATGCATATTATTCGTTCTCTTATGTGGGGCATGACCTATCTTTGAGAAATATTAAACTTTGTCAATCAAAAAATGTTATCTCTTAAGATATTTATTTAAATTTACATCCGGTTTTTCTTTCTATTTTCAATTTAAGGAATTTTAACATTATTTTATAGTATTGATATAAATAATACTAATCTAAGTTTGCTGGTATGATTTTTATTGCCTTTAAATTCAATTTTAAATCCATTCCGTTATACTTTTGGTGAATATTTAAACTATAAGAGAAAGTTGGAAAAAAGAAATTACTGAAGATATGTTGAAAATTTTTCTCTTTCTATTTATTTAAAGACAAAAAATAGCAAATTGAATTTTTTACTGAAATTGAATGAAATTTTTGAAAAAAGTATTTTTTAGCATTATTTTGCTGTTCTCTTAATCAAGCTTCTACTTTTTGTAGGAATTTATCTGATAACCTTTTCCTTTTATGTTTTGCAGTTGTCAAAGAGAAATTATCATTTAAATATTATCAGAATTGGCGATAAATCCAAACAAATCGAAAACGTAGACATTTTTTCACTTGGTATGATTATTAAGGGACTTTTGCTAAAAAGGCAAATTGAAAGCTTATGATAGACTATAAAAATAATGGACTATGATGGAAAAACCCTGTTTGAGTACATCTAGCATTTGAATGGGACGGCTCTAAGTAGAATAAATGGACATCTTATTCCTTTCAGCTATTGTTCTATCCAAAAAACTCAAGTCCTAAACTTTTTGTAATCTATTATACAACATATATTGTTGCCTAATAATGAAATTTTTGAGATATTTGACCTTTTGAGCTTTTATTTACTGATTATATCCTATCGATAAGTTATAATACCAGTAATAAAATATATCTTATCTTACTGTCCTTATCAGTTTAGCCAAGTTGCTGAGATGATAGGAAGTAACTAAGTATTTAATTCGAAGAAATCATTACCTACAACGGTCACATTGCTTACAGGTATAAACGTCTTTTACCATTGCTTATATAAAATATCTTATTTGGTTGTAAAATACTTGTCACGTGACACTTCTGTTGGAAAAGAATTCTCTTATTTAAAATTTATTATATAAAATATGTCAGATGAATTACATGTTTGTTAGGTAATATTTAAATTAAAAAAAAAAGAGATGCTCTATTTTAACACGTGACTTTTAAAATTAAAAGTAATACTGGATATTGAATATAAATGATGATATTATTTTTCTTTTTATTCAATAGAAACATGTGGATTTTTAATTTGTTTGTTAAAGTAATAAAATTAAATATGGATGAGAATTTGGCTTCAAAACCACCAAAAATAGTAAATGATTCAAATGTAATAGTAAGAGATGGAAAGCAATCGGACAAGGATGGAATCAATTATATCATTTCTCAAGGTTTTATGGAAGATGTTCTATTTATTATTGGAAAGACAAACGATGTAGAAAAAGATGAAAAAGCTTGCCTTAGTATGGTGAATAGTATTAAAAAAGACGTTAAAGATGTGCTAGTTGCTGAAAAAAATGGTAAAATAGTTGGAATATGCGAAATGAAATATTCAAAGTTTATATTTTATTTAAATATTTAAATTTTTAAATTTTTTTAAAAATTGAAATTTTTTTTAGTACTAAAGATAATGACGATAATGCTGCAAAGGAATTTTCACTTTTAACAAAATTAAAATGTTTTCTATCATTTGGAATGTCTGAGCATTTGCTGAAATTGGAAGATGGAGAATGTCATTTAAATTTATTAGCTGTTGATAAAGAATTGAGGGGTAATGGAGTCGGTAAAATTCTATTACACTCTGCTCATCAAGAAGCAATAAGAAGAGGATTCCGAGTTAGTAAAATGATGAACAGAACAGAAATTTCTATAGCAGAATAAAATATGTTCCTTTTTTTCTTTACTTTCAGAAAATCTTTCTCTTTGTTTATCTTGAAAATTTTCAAGGTAAAAGACTGTACGAAAGTTTTGGCTACTTGCCAAAAACACTTTTTATCATTAATAAATACTTTGCTTTTGGCAACAAGGTTTTTTATATTATTTTATTAATATTTATTTTTTTAAATATTAGTTAATTTCATGCTTCTTCCCTTTTTTTTCATTTGCAGGGAGGTTACAAAATGGAAAAGAAACTTTAAGTTATTCATTTTTAAATATTTAAATTTTTAATTTAAAAACTACTCAATAAGTGCAATTGTAATAAAAGAAGAAATTATGTAATTGTAAAGAAATGATTGAAAATAAAATGGTTAAGTAGAAGAAGAATAAATTTATTTCATTTCTTTTTGATGAACCACCTGAAAAAAATGGATATATTTGAATTTGTTTAAACTAACTTGTTGACTTTGTAAATGATACAAAAATTATCATTTCCATCTTTACAACTTTAATTGACAATAGAAATCTTCATTATTTATATCCCAAATTGCAGTAATTGAACTATTTAATTCAACTATTCCATCAGTAAAGGTTATAGTAGAAAATGAGCTAATCAGTCTATCTTTTTCTTTATAACTTCAAAATTTAGAGTAGAGTGGATGAGCCCCATAAATTAAATTCGGGGTCGACAGAAAACGTCAGCAAATGAGAAATTTCAAGACAAAAATTTGGATTGAGAAATGGTTAGGAAGAAGAAGAGAGCAACTGATTTGTACTTAGGAGGGTCTCCTCTAAGGGTTAGGGCTAATGGAAAAGGTTAGGTACAGCTAAGGGCTGGGTTAGGGTTAGGGTAAAAGCACTCATTTGTGGACATTTTCTGTCGCATCCAGAATTTGTTTGAAATTTTGTTTAAAAATGACTTAATAAGTGGAAAAAGATTTTTGTTTAATTACCATATAAGGCTATTGCAGTTGTCTTAGAATCAGCACTAGTACCATCAGATACTGTTGCATTTATTATAAAACCATCAATCTGTTTGAATGGAATTTTTGTCAAATTTATACAGTACCGGCGGTAAGTCACTGTTACACCTCAAAAAAATAATATTTTCTTGATTTTTTCTCTTTCCGCGCCTAAAGAATGAAAATGAAGGATATTATTATATTTAATAATATTCTTCTTATCATTATAGAAAGAAAATATATGTTTTTAATTTAAAATCTCAGAAATATGATCACTTTAATGTGATAGGCCTACTTATGGAAAAGCACAAGCATCAGTTATGTTCAAAAAATTTACCCTGATCATTGAGTAGTGTCACTTTTAACCAGATTTTAAGGTCATTTATGTGTTTGCACATGTGTAATCTAACAGTTGAAAAATTTAAAATAAAAATGGTGAAGCTATCTGAAGCAACAAGAATTTCTATCTTAAATTGTCTTCAAAGACCAGAAATGTCCATTCAAAAAGTGGCAAAGCTTTTTAAATGTAGTCCAACTACTGTACAAAATATAAAAAATAAATTTGAAGAGCTAAAAATGATAAAAGATAAGCAAAGAAGTGGTAGACCAAAAAAAGTGACACCAAAGATGGAAAGGCAAATTACCAGGGCATCTAAATCAAACCCGAAGTGGACAGCCCATCAGGTATTATATAATTCTGGTATACCAATATCTCTTTCTCTAACAACAGTGAAGCAGGTACTACAAAAAAATAACTTAAATGGGAGAATTGCAGCCAAAAAACCTGCTTTATCTAAGAGGCAGATAATAAGTAGGAAAGAGTTCTGTAGAGAGAGAAAAAACTGGGGGATTGAAAATTGGAAAAAAGTAGTTTTTTCTGATGAATCAAAGGTTGAGCTGCATCCTAGGAGAAGGGAGTTTGTTAGGAGGCCACCAGGTAAACGGAATGACCCCAAATATACCACAAAAACAGTAAAATTTGGGGGAGGGAATATAATGGTGTTTGGCTACATTAAGTTCAATGGAGATAGGGGCCTAGCTTTAGTGTCTAATCGCATGACAGCTTTGGATTATGTCAAAATTTTGAGCAGTCATGTTGTCCCAAATTATAGGAGAGGGGAAATTTTCCAGCAGGATGGGGCTAGCTGTCATACAGCAGCCAGAACAAAAGCGTACCTTGAGAGAAAGGGAGTAGAAACACTGGATCCATGGCCAGCAAACAGCCCAGACCTGAACATAATTGAGCAAATATGGGGCATATGCAAAAAACATTTAATGGCACATAAGCCAAGAAACAAGGATGAGCTGTGGGAGATGTTCAGAGAGGAATTTTATAAAATTTCAGAATTGGAAATTCAATTCTTATATGAGACAATGGAAAGAAGGCTTAGGGCAGTTGTAGAAGCTAAGGGTATGCACACAAACTATTAAGACATTAAAAAATATAATATCCTGTAAATAACAGTCAAAATAAGAACAAAAAAATACTTTTAATATTCTTTTAGAGTAATTTTTGTGATTGTAACAAGTACTTATGCTCCCATAGAAAATAGGCCTACCACATTAAAATATCAATAATTCAGAGATTTGAAATGAAAAACATATATTTTCTCTCTATAATGATAAGAAGAATATTACTAAATATAATAATATCCTTCATTTTCATTCTTTAAGTATGGAAAGAGAAAAAATCAAGAAAATATTATTTTTTTGAGGTGTAACAGTGACTTACCGCCGGTACTGTATTGCATTAATCGTTAACTGATCTTTTGACATTGTTAACTCTGAATAGATATGTTGAACTTTTTCCGCCAGGTGTCGCTTGCCATCTATTTTTGTAACAATCAGTAAAATTAGGAGTTTTATAAATTAGCTGATTAACATCACTCACTATAAAGTCTTTCTAATTGAATTCCATTAATTTCTATAATTTATAAAACAAAATTTTTTTATGATTTCCTTTTTCTAGTGGAAATTTCAATACGAAATGTTTACTGCTTAAATCGTATTGTATATTCAACTTTTCAACAAGTTTAGAAACAACCCGACTAGGAGTTTGATAAATTTGTACTGAAAACCATGAAATATCTAATTAACATTTGTCAACATTATCATAATTATCATTACAAATTAGATAATTATTTTTACATGCAGAAATTTCTGTCACAATATTTAAAAGTGAAAAAATAAACATAAATTTTTTATCCATATTTTTATTTATATCTTCTTTTATCTATCTTTCAACTACAGCTTGACACTGTAACCTGTGTTTATAGGGATTGCATCTATTTGTACTACATTTTGCGCATGCGCAAAAAAAAACCTTTACACTTTCTAATTATAAGCGGATTATTTTAAAGTTTAGGAGTTGTTATCAGCTAAGTAATATAGAAGTCGGAATAGCTTATTAATACTATGATTATAGACCTATTGTTCTGAATGAAGACCTAACTACTTGGTTTTGTCGGAGAGATTTCAATCCATTTCTAATCAGAAAATCCTTCCACTTGGGCGAATGTTATTCATAATGATTTGAATATGCTCATACGAATATATTTGAATGGTCCACAATAATGTTATTTTGCTATTTTATAATAAAATAATTCTAAGTAGAGAATTGAGTTCATTCTTCAAGTAATTCCATGAAAGTTTTTTCACTTTGGAATTAGGCCTAAAGCTGTTTATAATGTTTAATGGTATACTATATGGACCCTTTCACCATTTTAGATGTATTTTGTAAAATAGCCCTATTCAAAGATAAATTTTATTAATCTTATAGGCATATTTTATGTCTTTAAAAGATGATCTTAAATAATTAAAATATACCTTTATCTTATTTATTTTTAGAATATTCTAATTTAAACAATGAAAATGATGTTGTTATGAAATTTACTTTAGGCCTATATACTTGGGAATAAACAGTATAATTTGTGAAACAATGAATTATGATTTTACGATTTTTATATACTTAATCAATTTTATGATAATGTATCTAAAAAACAGTAATTTAGGCTTACAACTCCCTCCTATAAATGATGTGATATTTACAAAGGAGGATGGTAGGTCAGCTGCAAATTGATAGTGCTCAGAAATATCTAGGTTAAAGGGAGAGGGAATATTTCTTATTTATGAAATTTTTTCTTATATTACATTGAGTAGTTAAAATATTCAAGCAACTACTTTTTTCTCTATTTCTCTTAAATAAGAATGATAATTCTCTGGGTAGTTAGTTTTGTGTAAGAAGAGGCCATCGGAAAAGGGCTGACTATATTAGTGAACATTTTTTATCCTAACATTCTGTTGCTATATTTTCCAATTGAGGGGAGATTATCAACAAATCCAAATTTCAATTTTAATACACATCAATCTCTTTGAGTGAATGAACTCTTTAAGCAGTTTGATATGGACAAACAGTAAGACAAATCTGAAAGAATTGTACTTGAATAATACAACTCTACCTCGAAATTATTTGCATAATATAATGAAAGATCTAAGTAGGTTAAGAAAAATATTGGGTTTATATCACAAAGTTTGATGTTTCACAAAGAAATATTCCAAGAATACTGTTGAATGTTTTTCTGAGAAATCTGCACTGACAGTTCCTGTATTGATTTTATTGCATCGTTTAATCTGCGAATTGTCATACGGATTAGAGCAGTAGTATGCATTCTTGGAAATATTCGAAAAACTGGTGTTAAAGGTGGATTCTATAGTATAAGCAAGACACAGTAAACAACAGACATATCAGAGTTCACAGACACCAGGGTAGGAAGAAATCCATGGAGTTCCATAAACCTGATTCTCTTCCTCATCAGAAGGTTCAAATGGCTAAATTAGACAGTTTCAGAAAAAAAATATTCTTTATCATAGTCCTAAAGGTGTGGTTTTGCTGACACGTGACGTTCTTTTTAAAAGAATTAATAACAACGGCAACTTATTATTATAATTTTTAAAAGATTCTGTTTATTTGATTCAAAAATATAGGCCTATTTACAGAGAATTATGACAAGAGGATATTGATCAAGATTCAGGCAAATGTTCTTTAAATAGTCTTTTCTAGCATATCAATCTAAACACATACTTTCGTCTAAATATTCATCTAGCAAAATGAGATCATTCGTTAACAGGCTTAGATCATTAATACTCACTTCCGGTTTTGAAATGGTAGGGTGAAACCAAAATTCTTTCATTATATCGCCAGCGAATATCGTTGTGTAATAGTCTTTAACGGTAGGCCTCCATTTCCCCGCGTTGTACGTTTCCATAGACATAAATGATAGAAAATTGACGATGTCATTCATCCTTCCAATGAAATTGTTTCCATGGATATTCTGTAAATATCTAGTAAAGCCTAGAATGATTTTATCATAGTAGTGTTGAAATTGTGGATATTTGTCATTAGGTTTTAATAGGGTGAGCAAAATGATAAGAGTTAGTTCTTCAAATGTTGGATTTAATGTGGAAAATTTTTCAAAGATGTTCATCTTCATCTTTGAATCTCTCTTATCTAGAAGATAATCTATTGATCTACGAGATACAAGTATACTTTGATTATTGAGCGTTAACGTAAGGTCTTCTTTGCTCCATCTATGGATATTAAATGCTACAATAGTGACGTAAATTAAGTCGCTATGGCTGCAAAGATGGCTGAAAATTTCATCCTCTGATAGATCGTGTAATCCTGGTATTTTTCTTGAATACTTCGTCCATCTTTTAACATTGTATTCAATGATTTGTTGAACGGATCCAGAGAATTGTCTTCTATTGTCTACCTCTAATCCTGATAGACAGAAGATATCATGATACTGTTCCAAAGGATAAGAGATACTGTTAATTCCTTCTTTTGCAGCTTGGAGAAGACTGTCTAAATGAGGGAAATCCTTCTCCCAGTCGATGTTTTGAATATCTGATATAATATTGCAGCATCCCATCAATATTTCATCAGCATCCGTAAAATTAGGCAAAGCTGGTATAGAACACATCATCATATTCTTCTTTTCTGTAACTTCCGCTATTCTTTCACAAGTTACCTGTTTCTTCTCGCGAGAGTAACGCCCGTGTCTTATGTAATTTAATGACATTCCAACGCCTAAACACTTATTAAATCTGCAATAGCGGCAAGCGAAAATTCCGTCTCTATCCGGATTGCAGTTTTTTCTTCTCTTACACTTGTAGAGATGGTGTTTTTTCGCACTTCTTTTAAAGAACACTTTACACGCTTCGCAGGTGAACACACCATAATGGCATCTGATTAAGGTTGATTGAAATCTCTCAATAAGTAGGTCACTATCTAAATATATAGTAATATTTACCCCGTAGAAGGACTACCGCAAACAGAACACGGAAGAAGTGTCTTTCTTTCCATTTCAAAAATTTCCTCCGAATTAATAACGAACTTCCTCTGTTCCAGTTCCATCTTTTAATCGTCTGCTATCCTCTAAAAATCCCTAACTACGTAGATAAATACGTTTTCCTCAAATGTAAAGTGTCAGCTCGCCAGTCGAATGATAACAATAAACACTCAATTCACCAATATGAATAGTGTAATATTGATTTCTTCATTCACAAAGGCCTATTGTATTGTGATTATAAAAGGTAGTAGGGCTCCCTGTCGAAGCCGTATAGAATTTAAGTAGAAGAACTACTTGCTGTATTATTCCTTGATTATTTCTAAGGTGCCAATTCTAATAAAATGTCTGTCATTTTTTCACATATAAGTGATTTTACCTTTGCATTCCTAACAGAAGTTTAGGCCTAATATTGCATCTAAAATATCGCAAAGTTTAAATATTTCTAACCCCTTAAATAACAAACAGAAACAATCAAGTGAGAGAGAGAGAGAGAGAGAGAGAGAGAGAGCCAGTCGAAAATTCCAACTGACCATATTATACTGGAAAGACATAAAGTGGATAAATATCTCTTTTGGTTTTGAATGAACCAGTGTTTATTATGAAAGAATTAATTTCATTTTTTTACCCATAAATGTACTTATTTGACCTTTAAACAGGAATAGATGACAGTAAAGAAACTAAAGTCATTGCAACAGAAATGATGATTATAATAATGTTTTGGTTCCACTGAGCAGAACTGTTTTTTGTTGCACATTAAAGATACTTTTCTAGTTGATTTTAATGATTCGCATTGACTTATCTTGTTAGTTGATAAGATACTCTTTAAGTGTTGCTTGGTGCAACTTATCCAATCATCTTCTCTGTTTCCATAAAATACATGTTCAATATGAATTATTGACTTGACTGGACATTTTATACTAGCAATTTGATGTTTACAAACAATTAATGGAATATTATCTAGAAAGAGAGAAAAGAAAAGTTAAAAACTATTTTTAGACAAAAAAGACACTTACAATAAATAAAACTAGTAGGCGTTGTCTTCATTGTTGCAGTTGTTGCAGCTGTTGATTCTATTTGATCGAATTCATGACAAATATATTTTACTTCTAAATATTTAGTAATTCCTTTACATGGATCACCAAATACCGAGTTTTTTGCTTTTATACTACATTTCTCTTTATTATTACATAATTGACCTACTTTTAAGTAGGAATGTGATGAATTGCAATCATTATGAGAAAGTTTTTTCCATTTCTTATGTGACAACATCTGATGATCATTACGATATCTTCCATATAAAGCTGATATAATCTCAATAAATTGTCCATTTGAACAAGCCAAATGAAGTGTTCTATGTTCGTTAACAATTTTCGTTTTTAGACCTACCAGTTTCGATTTGCATTCATAAATAACTGATAAATATTTATGTATTCCAACACAAGGATCTCCAAAAACTTTATTCGAAGCTTTGATTGAACAAAATCTTCTACCATTGCATTTTTGCTTTAGTTATCATTTCGGAATTTTTTGCTTTACAAACTCTACTTAAAATCTGTTTACGAAATGGAGAGAAACTTAAAGATTTCTTATAACACATTTTTCGATCTACCATAAATGGCAGTTTGTATTGAAATTTCCTCATTAATAGGACATTGGATATTTAATGTAAGATGTTCACAAACTGTTTTTGAGCGTTTAACGGCAGCTTTTAAGAAAAGAAACAAATGACTAATAATTATAAAACTTGTATAAAAACATTAAAAACAAAGATAAAAATCACCTTACCAGAAAGTTGAATTTCAAACGAAAGAAATAGAATTAAAGAAGAAAAGAGAATCTTTGTAAAAAATACCATAATTGAATAAAGAAAAGAAGGGAGGAGGATATTATCAGGATACTCTCTCTATATATATATGGATTCCATTCCTCATGACGAGATAATTATTATAATAATTGCAGCTATAATTAAGCATACACACCAATTTGTGAAAATAATTAGCATTTTCTGCGAAATACTGTATATACATTTTGTTATGGTCATTAACGACCCTTCACCTCTCTAGGCTTAGTTTGTACTAATCCCGATTGATTGGTTTAATGAAGCAGAATCAGCAAAATTTTAAATGTTGTGTCATTAATACACTAATGACAATATATAGCTATTACACACCATCTCTCGGAGAGAGAGAAATGTTTTATTTATCTTTTTCCCTAGTTTTGTTTTCATTCGAGAATAATAAAAGTGAACTTTAATCAGTTGTCTTCAACATTCTTAGCTTGAATATCAATGCTACAGGAAATAAATAGCTTACAGTTACATAGTTGTTTGAAACTGTATTGAATTTTCAATATTTTCATATAGAAAACAATGCTACACACCAAAAATTTTGTCTTTGACTCTATATGGCCTTTGTGGTTGGATACACACAATGCTAATCTTAACCCTTCATTTAAAATAGTCCTGAGTTAAGCCTATGTTTTTTAAGAAAAAAATGTTTTTGAAGCAGGCAAGCGTACCTTTTGAATACTTCTTTAGTATTTCAATATTGTGGCCATTTTCTGTCAAATTCGAAACAAACACGTGATAGAAATTAGAATAAGATCAACGCAAATTTGAGCTATCGCTATTACTATTCATTCTTTTATTGTTGTTCTTAGTGGAGCAAAACGAAAAAGTTTATCTCATTATATGAAATTTTAGCTTATCGACAGATGCAATTCTTTTTCAAAGGTTGTTGACGAATCACGTGACTTATAACCTTATCGCAAAATGTGGATTTTCCAAGTCAATATAAGAAAATAAAGACCACAATATATTCAAAATAAGCAGATACGAACAAGGTGAAGCAGGTGAGTTCTTTGTTAAGAATTTTATATAAATAAAATTTCTTGTTTTTTCTAAATTTACCTACTGCAAAGGTGCTGTACAAGGCATATCAATGGCTGAAGAATTAGTTAAAGTATATTCTTTCTTTATCAATTTGGAATTTTATCCAAATAATTCAAATTTTCCTCTTTTAGGGATTTTCTCAACGTACTCAACTTATCATTTTAATAAGTGGGCGCTATTTCTTAAATTTCTATTATTCTATTGTTTACACGATCTTTTCTTATCTTTAAAGATAAAAATGACTATAGCACGGAATTGAATATTCAAGGATTATCTAATCTGTGTGATTCTACTGAAAAATGGATGATTGACTGTCCAAGAGAATTTGAATTAAAAGTCGAAAATTTAAAGAGAAATTCAAAAAATGTTGATCGATTTATCTTCTTTGCTCTCTCACTAGAAGGTTTTCATTATATTATTAACTAGACAATCTACTCTTTCGTCTCTTTGAAGGTTCGAAATCAGAATATAAGTTATTTAACGAATTTCAAAAGAAGATTAATGAGGATAATTGTAATGTACTTCAAAATAAACAAAAATTATTCATCATCCCAAATTATGAAGAAGGTGAGCGCTTTGTCAATAATTTTCCCTCAACTTTTCTTTATCACAACAAGCAGATTATGATCTCAAATTGCAGTTTGAGATTCTAAAATTTTCACACCAAATGCCTGGCATTGGAGCTGATAGAAAATCAATATCATTTGTGGAATCTTCTCCAGGTTCTTAACTTATTTCTTATTCAAAGAAGGGGAATTTCTATTCTAAATTAGAATTTATTCTATAGAGGAATGGATAAAAGAAGTTGCAAAAAAACTGTTTAATGAAGATAGAGTTCCTTCTCTAAGGATACTATACACTACTGGTAATGAAAATACAAAATTTTACGCAACACCTGAAAAGCTAGAAAAAGAATACGAAAATACAAACATGGTGGAAGCAAAAAAGAATATTTCTCTTTCTTTTGAATATTTTAACTATTCAAATAAAGAGGTCTTTACAATGAATTATGAAAATAAGCTGAGCAAAGGTTATTTCTTTTTTATACAATCCCTTCGTTCAATCTTTCATTCAAAATTACAGCTATGAAAAATGTTAAGGATACAATGAATAATTTTTTAAGTTGTTATTGCTTTTCAACAAAAAGAGAAATATCTCTTCTATTCGCTGATAGTAAACGTCATTCTATTCAAAATATCTAAATCATTATATTCTTATCTTTCCTTTCCAAAAAAGTTTCTTCTACATCTGAAGTTCTCCAAAACAAAGATCCCAAGCAGCTTTCGGCATATTTATTTAAAAAAAAAGCGGAAATAGAAAGTTGTAGTTGTCGGAAATGCAAATGTTTAATTGATGAATTGAGAAGGAAGGTGAATGATACATTCATGTTCTGGAACGAGGACAGTATCAGAATTATTCTATGGTTAGATGGAAAGGATAGAACGAAAAAAACAGAGTTTAAAACCGCCTACGATTTTGGATTCATTCTAGATACAACTCAATTAGATTCTTTCGATGAATCTGTGTTAGTTGTTACAATAAAAAAAACTGAAAGTTGTATTTTTCCAAGACAAATATCAAATCATTTTGGCTGGATTATTGTACCCGCTTTCGATTATAATACAGACCATGTTGAACTACTGAAAAACGGTGTTTTAATTGAGCATCAATCAAACTATGTTCCTCTCCTCGACGGTACTCTTAACAATTACCTCTTTCCAATTGAAAGTGGAGAAAATGATAAAGGAGAGTTGACACTTTTGTTATGCATTCAAGCAGAATATGTAGGAGAAAATTTTATGGGTTGCAATTTATCAATCAGACACGAAAAGAATAGTATAAACTCTTTGAAAAATCTTGTCTATTTGAAGGATTTCAAATTGAGTCAAATGAAAGATACTTGGATTCGGATTCGAATTAATGGAGACTTGAATTTTACAGTCTCATCTATAAATTATTTATCAAAGGGAATTATTTACAACAAGCAATTTTATATTGAAAAAATAGATAATTTAGAAATTCGAATGGAAACTAAAAATAAGAAATTGATTTGTGATACTTGTCCAGTGTTAAATAGGTTGAATAATGATATTAATTCATTTTCAACAGCTCTTTTTACTGGTGAAGAATTGCAATTAAATGCTGAAAATTCATTAATAATCTTTCCAAAAAAATCATATCAAAAATCAACTGTTGTTTCCATCCAGGAAAATTATTCATTTATTGAAGAGAATGATTATATTCTACTTAAAAGTTCTATTGATTGTAAACCGGATGGAAAATTACAAGAAGAAATCATGGCAAAATTATTTTTGAATCCTATTTTTAAGTCTAAAGATATAAAATCAAACAAATTTAAATATTTAAAGTCTGATTTGATTGTTGCAAATTTGAATCATTTTTCCCCACACGATTTTTCCAATATTAGCAATGATGGAATGAGGCTTAATGTATCTTGTTCTATTGAAATAGCAGATCCTAGCTGTGTCAAATTTTCTATTCATTTTAGTTTAAAGACTGAAGTTAGTATACCGGTTTTCACTAAATTTATATACATATATTCTCTTTTCTAATTTTAGGAAGTTACAAATGTTCATTTGGAAACGAATGAGATAACACTTCAAAAATTAAATAGTGAGGTGTCATCTACAAATGATCTGCGGGTAACAGTGAAAGGAGAGGGATTTTCAAAAGTCTCTTCCAGAAACTCCAAAGAAATATTTGATTGTTTTAAGCTAGGTTTTTAAAAAAAGAAAAAAAAACAATTCTGATAGACCTAATTCCATCATTCATTGATTTTATTTAGGTAATAAATGTTCTTTTGCGGTTTACCTAAAACGTGAAAATATAAATGATGGGGGAATAATAATCATTGAAAGCGGAGATTCAAAAGAAGGAATTATTTCAAGAAATTGGCAGTTCAAAGATAATTTTTTCAGTCTGCCAAAAGAAAAATTTTCAAAACAATGCATTTTGGGATATTATTCAGAAAATGGTGAGAATAGACACCAAAATAAGTGGAGATTAGCTAATTAATATTCAGTTTTTCTGCAAATTATATTTCTTTTTAGATAAACCACAACTTCAACACCAGGAAAACTTTGAATGTGAAAAGAAATTTGAGAAAATGCGGAAATGCTTGAATGATAAAGTTGAATATATTTTCATTTATTTTACAAAACATAATATATTTGTCTTTCACAGGATTCATATAGTGCTTATAATGAAACTGTGGTTTTCTTTTTATCTTTAGATGAAGATCAAACAAATTTTCAAAAAGATTTTTTGAATTTAAAAGGATTTTTTAATTTTTTAGAGTTTGAAATTCAATCTTTAGATTTCACAAAAGATCTTTCTGCACAAATGACAAAGAATTTAAAACAATGTTTAGAAAGAAAATCTTTAATATTTTTTATTCAGTCAAGTGGAAATTCAGATATTAAAAAATGTAATGAAATCATGAATAAATTAAATATTAATGATTTTGATGAGCAACCCAAAATGTTTTTTTTTCAATTTTATACAAAAAGTGAAGGTTGTACTTTGAAAGAGATTGTTATGTTCTTTTTTTTCTAATTGTATATACTTTTAGCTACTCGCTCTGGCTCAGATGGCTTTGTGCATATTTCGAGTAAGAAGCCACAGGAACAAGCCGGAAATAAAGAAATGAATGTTTCGATTTCAAGTAATAAAAAAATTAATGAATATCAAAAAATACCATATTTTGTGAAAGATTTTTAAGTTTTATGGTTTTTTTCTTCTTATTTTTAAAGTTGAAAGAACAAACATCGAACGCCAACTTTTATCAGGAAAAACCAATACTTTTGTTAAAATTACAAATATTTCTGGTGAATTTTATTCTGACCTGAATTTAGTAATATCCACTTTTCTGTAATTTTTTTTACAAATTTCAGAGGACTGCAATTACCTAAAGAATAGTGGAAGTATTTTTGTAAAAGGTTTAATACTATCAATAAAATACTGCAATTATTGCGAACCACTGCGAAAGATAATGGAATTAACTGATATAACATATCAGTCAAAACAGAAAAATATATCAGACAATGAAGATTTTCAACTGCAAACTAATGATTTTAAAAATTATTATTTCCTACCAGTTAATTTAATTACTATGGATAATTTATTATTAACAGAATTTACCAAATACGGTATAATTTATAAATTACGTTTTTTATTTATATTTATTTTCGATTTAATAAACAAAGAAAGCGAAAAGAAAATTCCTTTTGATCTACACACAAGAAATTTTAGTAATGACAAAGCATATCATGAAAGACTTGGTCATAAGGTTTTTATAACACAACTCAATAATATTTTTTAAAGCTTTCTCTTTCTTTTTCCACAGAAACTTTACTATGAGTTTCAAACTGTAAAAGTTGTCATTTTTAATGATTCAGAAGGTAAGTTGAAAGGGTAAGTTAGGATACCAGTCTAAAAAAGTCTTTTTTTTGCAGGTAGAGAAGGAAGTGAATACGATGTAGAAAATTTATCAAACATGTTTGAAACTCTTAATTACGACGTAGAAATATTGCAAGACCCAACGGAGAGTGATTTTAAGACGGCAATAATAAATTTGCAGTCTAAAATGGCGGAATTTGATTGTTTAATTTTCTTTATCATGGCTCATGGTGACAAAGATGGATTTGATTGTAAAAATATTCCTTTTCATTGGTGTGATTTCTTGTGTTTTTAATTATGTTTTTAATTACAGTACGTGGCAAACGTCTTTCTAGTTTCAAAGATTTAATGCTCTATTTCGATGATGTTAATTGCCCAAGTTTATTTTCAAAACCTAAAGTGTTCTTTTTCAATTGTTGCAGAGGTAAATATTTTTAAATATATTTTAATGTTATTTTAGATTAAGTGACAATTAGTTAAAAATATTTTAGATAGAAAATTTTAGAGAAAATGTCCACAGTTTGCGTTTTTATCCCATCTCTAACATAGTAATGAAACAAATAAATTTAAGATTTCCCTGACCTTAGAAATACCCTAACCTAGGCCCAAAGTTGACTGTTTGTGGACGTTTTCTCCATCTACTAAACATTGTTTTATCACTTTTCAAATAGGAGACAAGCCTTTGAACAAAAGTGACTGTTCTACCAAAGACACAGATGGAAATTTACTAAGTAAAGTTATTAATAAACTGACAGGAAAATCAAAAAGTTTGGAAATGTCAGATTGTATTAAAATTTATTCAACAATAGAAGGTATTAATTTTGTTCAGTTTGTAATTAACCTTCTTATGAGTATTCAATTCAATTAGGCAAAATCAGTGAACGTTTACCTCATGGAAGTCTTTTTATACGCTGCTTTATTATCTGCATGAGAGTATATTCTCACAAACAATCTTTAACAGACATTATGGCGAGAGTCTATATGCTAATGAACATGAAAATTGCAACATATGGTTATAATGATTATAGGCAAATTCCCGAAACGTCCTTTTCTATGAGTAAATTCTTTTTCTTTGATGTGCCTAAAGCCTAAAACACTCATTTTGCTGCTTTGACATTAAATCCTCACAAACAATACAAGAAATACCTTGGAGTGTGACCCGAATAATCAATAAGTCTTGAGTTGTTTAGTTTAAAGTATAAATTTGAATTATGAATAAAGGATGAAATTCAACTATCCAGCTATGTTCAAGTTCCTACTATCTTCTCTATCAGTGCTCAACAAAGGCGTATTGAGTTTTTGTCTATCCCCAATTATTGACTATAATACCCGACTTATCCGACTTCCGGTTTAAAGAGATTTCTCTTTTTGAAATATTTTTTCTCAACTAATCAAATGAAAAATTTACAAATAAATGTATTATAAATAATATGGCTTGCTTAATTGTCTTAAAATGTCAACATGGAAGAGTATTTACTAAATGCATAGGCCAATTTACAACCGATATTTTCGTTTACAAATGTTGCATTTCACTTCTGAAGTATATTTTTGACAAGATAACCATATACATTGATATCATTGGAAATGTCCATTTCAGTTGACATTTCAGTTAAGATAAACTATTATATAAAGTGGACGACAGGAGTATATGGACACCATAAATTTTGATAGGCCAACTTTTAATTAACAGTTAAAATTGTTTGTCCGCTGCAAATTAGTATTTTTGTCTAAATTTATATAGAAAAAGAGTTAAATTGAGTTAAATATTATTGAAAAAAATTGAAGAAAATGATAATATTTTGTGAACATTATTAGCAAAAATTTTTAATAATTTTCATAAGTTTTTTCTTTATTTGGCCGCAATTAAGGGCAACAGCAAGAGTTTTAGGAATGGCACCATTAACAGTTAGTAACATCTTGAAATATAAGCAACCAGAACAAGACAATAGGGGTGGTTCAAAGAAGCTTTCCAACAGAGCGATAGCCAGGATGAAATGGATTGTGAAGAAACTGAAAGATA
Source organism: Dimorphilus gyrociliatus (assembly GCA_904063045.1). Classification (NCBI taxonomy): domain Eukaryota; kingdom Metazoa; phylum Annelida; class Polychaeta; family Dinophilidae; genus Dimorphilus; species Dimorphilus gyrociliatus. The sequence continues at coordinate 84,514 of CAJFCJ010000036.1, read as the reverse complement.
ACAAGCAAAGAGTGACAGCAGCAAAGATATTAAAGGAATTAGAAGTAGATGTAAGCATCAGAACAATTTAGAGGGAGCTGAAAAGACAAAATTTCAAATACAAAAGAGTCAGACAAAGATTTGATCTCACCTCCACAGATTGTAAATGGAGAAAAGAATACTGCCTCAAATTTATTAGCAAAAATTTGGACTGGTCTAGGGTTATTTTTACTGATGAGACTAGGTTTTCGCTAAGTGGACCTGATGACTTTAGGACTTGGACCAGCAATAGTGAAAAGGACTTCAGGGTGATGAAAAATATGGGGAGAGGTGGAGTATTGGTGTGGGGGTTGATAACCTCTGATGGTGATTTGAAGTCTGGAGAATAAGGAGAAGGCTGAATGCAGAAAACTATAGCTCCTTCATTGTGGAAGATGTTCTGCCTGACAATGCTGGCTGTCACACTACAAAAGAAAACAAAAAGAGCCTTTAAAAACAATAACATCAAACCCATTGATTGGCCAGCAAGGAGCCCTGATCTCAGTCCAGTTGAGAACATGTGACACCTGACCAAGACAATGGTCTATAATGGCCCACAGTTCGAGCCAGAGGATGAACTGTGGGGAAAGATTAAGAAGTGCTGCTATGAGGTTATCAACAGAAATCTACTCTTGTTGCCAAGTTTATGTGAGGGAATGGGCTGTAGAATAAGCAAATGCATAGAAAGAGAGGGTGGGCACATACAGAAATAGACAAAAAATTCAACAATTTAACATTGTTCCAAAAAACATGTTGCGAGGCCAAATAAGAAATAAAAAATCAGAAAACTATTGTAATCTCTATTTAAAAAAATATGTAAAAACTTATGTAACTGCTGTTTTAAAGAAATTTATATAAAATTGCAAATTTAACCTATTTTTAAATGCTGAATAAATAAAAAAAATAATCTTTTTTCATAATGAAAAAGATTTTTAATATTTGCAATATAAAAATTTGAGGTGTTCCAATATTCCTGTCATTTACTTTATAGGATTACAAACATTCTCTCTGCTTTCCTTTCTTGAAGAGGAGAATAGTCTTAGATAAATGACTAATTAGATAAATATTTGAATTAACAAAGGAATTTAAGAGCAGGAACAAGTCTGCTATATAAACGTAGATATTTGTATTGTTAAAAGCGAGTATTTAAAAAATATAAAGAAAAATAAAGTAGGTTAAGGTCAAAGGTCAAAAAAAAAAAGATTTTAGCCGCTCTTAACAACAACAAGAGATGTTATTGTTATAACATAGAATAGAAAATGGCGCCCAAGTCAAAATGTTTGTCAGTTCAATAACAATTTTGGGATTTGACAGAAAATATCCCCAAATGCATGGTTTAACCCTAACCCTAGCCTAGCTCTTGTCTCTCTCTTTAACCTTTCTGATTGCTCCTAACCCTTAGATGGAACCCCCCTAACTATAAATCAAAAGCTACTTTACTCCTCCTAACTATTTTTCAATCCAAAATGTTGCTTTCAAAAATCTCATTTGGGGACGTTTTCTGTCGGCCACACAATTTTGTATTTGATAGTTTTGTCTTTGTATCAATTTTTAACCTCATGAGTAGTGTAAGACTTCTTGACAAAGCAATGTATCTTCACATAACAAATTACTATTGCTATATTAAACAATAGAACAAGAATTCCAAACATTACAAATGTGAAAACCATCCTTCGCTCTAATCTCCTTAGATATTTACATTCAAACAAATTTTTGTTCTTGAATGGAAATTCTATAAACAGATTATTGTTAAATTGAGGAAGTTAATAGGCCTATACGTTGTAAATGATGCTTGGTATTAATGGCACTAAAAATGTTACTATAATTGTTAAAGAAATGGATAGTTCCTTTCTTTTAAAGAACTGCCCTGAGTTACCATTATTCAATATTATTATAGGTTTTTCAATTGTCAATAACAGTAGACTGGTTGAAGAGAGGAATAGGCCTAAAAGTACGACATTTCCCAAAACGTTACAAGTAAGACTATACATCCATTTCTCGTCAAAATCTAGATAATTTTCACCTTAATAAAAGTCTACTATAAGAATTATTATGTAGAGCGAAGTAAAGAAATCTCCAAAAATATGAGTAGTTTGAAAAGAGACGGTTCTTTTATCATTCCTATTATTAGAGTGATAGCATTAACGATAATCCCGCAAAATCCGTATAGCCAGAATAGTACTCATATAAAATTTGAATTTAAGAGATTTGAGCAGGTTTGAAAAACAACAGCAATAGGCGTACAAACAGAACTATGATTGATATACTTCCGAGTCCAACAGCAAAACCAAACTTTAAATATATGCTATGCATTCTTCTAATTCTAGATAGGGAATTTATTACCAATTTCATCAGCCTCAATGGTAAATAAAATGTAGTCTGTCGGCTATAGAAAAAGAGATAAACCATTCTTTCTTCAACATTTAGAAAGTGTGTTATCCATTTTATCATTATCGAAAGGTGTATTTTCTTCTGAATTAAGTATTTATAAAAACTATTTTCTGAAAGTATAACTTTTGGAACATTAATGAATTAAAGTGCGTTTATTGGTTTGTTTTTAGCCAGTGGTATTGTATTCCTATCCCTGATATCTAATGTATAAAACCCCGTTTTCAAGACCCTGTAAATTGTTTTTGATACGCTTAAAAAATTGAATAAACATATTCAAAACCCTGTACTCGACAGTTATGTTTTAATGATGATGATGATAACGAAATCAAAGTTGAAGGGTCAACTACTAAGAAAATACTTACGGCAATTATCATTTAAATCATAGCAATCAAAATCACTTGAAGAAACAAAGAACTCTGGATTCAATTTTATTGAAAAACCATTCAATTCACAGTCTCCATTCAAATTATTATAGCTAAATGATCTATTAATTTAAAAAAATATCCTGAATTATCAATATTTTTCATTTTCCTTGAGACTTACTGGCATTTGTAATTATCATGGCAGAACTGTTGACAATCTTCAACTGTAGGAGAAGTTTTTGTCTCTAGATTGGTCCCATTCAGTTGTTTTCCTCCAAATTTCTTGTAAGTACACTCTAATTAAAGAAATAGTTTTAATTTTTTGAAATTTAGAAATAAACCAGAAAGCAGACCACATCCACCAAATTTTTCATAGTAAGAGTATCCTGCATGTTCCTCTATGGTTGACCCATATTTTGTCTTTGTTTTTAGGTAGCAAACATCACTTACAGTGATTAAAAATGACCTGGTTTATTTTGATATCAATATAATATATTAAGTTAATAAGACCTTTTGTCAATTTTACTTGCACAAAGGATATTTATCACAAAGTGACAAACATTTGTCCTTATCAGTACTCCCAATATAATAGGCATACGACTGTGGAGGAGTATATTTCCCATCTGTGAACTTGATATCAGGAAACAGAGTATAACTGCATTCTGCAATAAATTATATTTTTAAATAAAATAGTCGTTTTTTAAAACTTTTTAAAATGTAGATTACTTTCTGCTCTGAAAAGGAAAAACTGTTGAAAAAACCTTAATACTACAATTTGAGAAATTATGATATAATTCATCTTCATTGGTAAAGTTTTGTAATGCAGAATAGTGATATATATATATATATATAAAGCCCTTTGACAATTAACAAAGTCTTCCATTAACTTGCTTATGTTCATTATTCAAACTGGTATCTATTTAACTATTTGTTCATGATATCTATGTGACACAGCACAATAACACAATATAAAAGACTATTAGTGCAGTCTTTTTAAAATATGTTTTCCTTTCATTAATTATTATGTAGCTTACACAATTTGCGCCATTGTTTTAGGTTTTAAATTCACTTCTCTTAGACAATTTAGTACTCATTTATTATACAGTTTCTTTTTTTTCAACATCACGCGTAGAGGACAAATTTATCTATATATAACAAAAGTTCAATGACTTCTGTTGTAAGTGTTTTCGAGAAATGGTCTGCTAAATTTTATTATTCTTCTTAATATAAAAGTCATAATTCTTACATGCCATTGGATAATTCTAAAATTCAACCAAGCAGTCAATTATTCAAAATACATTATAACTAAAACCATTCTTGGTATCATTGTTACTTTGTTGTATCGTGATTGGGGGAATTTCATTCTCATCCCAAACAAAACTATCTGTATTGCTCATTTAATGATGCGCCAAAGTACTGGTCCAATTAGAACCTTAAGTTGGTCCACAAGTTTTAGCAAATAAATGAAATTTGTCCAAAGTTCTATATTGAACTTTCAACAGAGCGCCATTATTTTACCATATAAGATGTGTATTAAATATTCTGAGCTTTTATATCTAAGCAAACGATTTCAAAACTAAGCTAACAACTGTTCAATTTTTAGAGTTTATATACTTTGCTAAAAGTTTAACAGTTCACAATTTCAAAGTTCCAACAATGCAAAGTAATGTTGAACACAATTGAAAGTTCTATAAATGGTTCCTCATTTAATTGTTTCCATTCATCCTAAGTAATTAGGTTAGATAAAATTTAGGCAGTCAGCTTCTTTCATAAGATGTTACAATTTTGGTAACATTCAATTCAATCATTGAATGAGAGAAATTGGAACTGGTCCAAAACCTAATAATAGTCAACTTTGACCTTTTGGTACTTTTTAGCTGGTGATAGGTAGTTCTATCATTAATACTAAATTCATTATGCTTGTTTGTAAGAATTTTATATGTTTACACGCGTGCGACAATTTTGGTATGTATAAATAATAGTATTGTGTCTACCTCATACTCAAGTACAGAGTTTTCATCCACAATTTCGTATTAAAGTTTAAGATACTTTAAAAAATACTTTAATACAAGAAATAGAGATTATACAACAAAATGAAATTTGCCTTATATAAAAAGAAGGTATAAACACTATAGTTAACTTAAATAACACCAGATGGCGCAAAAACAATCATCAATATTTATTATGTTTTTACTCAAGTTGTTTTTTTTATTTAGTGAACCAATTTATTAATTTAAAAATTTACATGTAAAACCATAAAAATGGCGATGTATACTGTATATATACTGTAAATTGCATCTATACTACTCAGAATGTTTGTAAATCGATAGGTTATCAATTGTAATAAAAGATTCTATGTGATATAAATATCACAGTCTTCCTGCTTCATTTCCTAAAGTGGACTCTCGCTGAATAATTAGATTCTCCAACGTTATTTATTCTCTATTATTCCCACGAAATCTAATGCAACTGATATTTCTGATTTCAATCTTCAGTTTTTTGTGTTGAAATGATTTAGTAGATTTGTTAGTTCACAATATTCGAGGTGTTTTTCCAATGACCCCAGTGATCCAAGCCAAAGGCTGTCAACTCTATATAATTTAAATAACTGTCCTTCAAGTATATTCAATATTTTTGATGTAATCGACATTTCTTGTTGATCTCTTAATGTCATTTTTTATATTTAAACAAAAATTTTAAATTAGCTGTAATTGTAACAAAAGATTTTTAAAGTATATTCTGGCTCTTTTCTCAATGTCTTCTTTAAGAGTGTTGATATATACTATAAAAGAATTGGAGGTTTAATTGGGGGATATTGGACGAAAGAGATTCGAAAAAAATGACAATGTTCAGGTTTATGTGAAAGATATTAAAATAAATAATATTAATGTTTATGGTAAAATAAAAGGCAGATATTTAAATCATTGTATCTTATTAGCAGTTGACCAATTATCGTATCCTAAAATGTTGTCTGATTATGTTTTTTCATCTATCTTCTATAAATGCTAACAGTTCTCTAATAAACCTGCAATTGATCACTATTTCTTGCATATATTGCTAAAGAAATTGCTTCAGTTCAACTCCTTTAGTACAGAATTACAAGCCTTTTTTAATTTACATTATAAAAGAGATTGTTCTTCTGCTTTGAACTGTTTGACTTGTTGTAAAATATGTTTTATTGAATGAACATTCAAACTGGTTGGCATTCACTTTATCAACTTTTTCCTATCTATGGTTGTAATTAGAAAAATATTGAGTACCTTTGTCTATTATGCTTGTCTTAATGAGTGATGAAAGATAAGAAAACAATTCTAAAGATGTGGTTAAAAAAGACTGGATTACAAATGGATTTCACCATATTTCTACCAGTTTTTTCTATTGAAATAGAATATTTTACTTTTCCTGCTGCCTACAATAGTGATATTAGATGGATAAAAAGTTTGGAATATATATATTATTTTAGCATATGCAATATTCTTTTAAGACAATAAAAGGATTCAACATATAATTAATATATCTATTAAACATTTTTTTACACAGATATACTCCTTAGGGGACCGACAGAAAACGTCACCAAATGATATTTGAAAGCAACATTTTGGATTGAAAAATGATTGGGAGTGAAGTAGCGATTGGTTTGCAGCTAAGGAGATTCCATCTAAGGGTTAAGAGTAAGGATACGACAGAAAATGTCCACAAATCAGTGCTTTTACCCTAACCCTAACCTAGCCCTTAGCTGTACCTAACCTTTTCCATTAGCCCTAACCCTTAGAGGAGACCCTCCTAACTACAAATCAGTTGCTGTCTTCTTTTGCCTAACCATTTCTCAATCCAAATTTTTGTCTTGAAATTTCTCATTTGTCGACGTTTTCTGTCGACCCCAAGAGTAATCATAAAGGTTAGGGAGAGTCAAAGGCTAGGTTAGGGTTTTGCCAACGCTTTCTGTCGCATCCAAAAAATTTAATAAGCAAAAAAATGGTTTATTCTCTTTCTGTATGCATAGAACTTCGTAGGCTTGTTTAAGTATTCAGATTTCTCAATTTGAAATCACTTTTTTCTATTCTGTAGAGGGCTTTTGTCCAATTTGCTTGAAATTTGTCCAATGCAAATTTTGGTCTGTTGCTATGACAAAGAATCATGTCCAGACATGACATTCCAGACCTTACAAAAGAAGAAATATAAAGTAAGCTGAAATGCCTTGTGCAGAAAATTTTGCAATATGGTTTATATTAAACCTAAGAAGCTTATAAATTATTTTGTATTGTTATTTTGTTATAGACTTGAATGCAAACAATTTAGAGTTTAGGAATAACAATGGTGCTACTCTAGGGCATCAAAACCCTAACACCAAAATCTAACCTAGAACTTTTCTATCCAAAATCTAGATTTGAAATTTCTCTTTTATTGATCTGTCCTTTAATAAGGACACTCAATTCATACATATTCATTCTTCTACCATTGTTATTCCTAAACTCCTCCCAGTCTTGATATTAGGATTAAGAGAGAACCAATAAAAAAGAACACAATTATATACTATCACATGATCAGTTTTTCTTTGTGTAAATGGTAAATATTTTGTTTTAAATAAATGTCACATTGTTCATTTGCTGTTGAATTCAATGGAGTATGTATATGTGGGAGATGCAGTCCTGATAGTTTAGGTAAACATTACCTCAAACATCCGGTTACTGTAGGATGTATGGAAATTACAGATATACCAGATTGTAATGAATACACACTAAAATTAGCAGAAGGAGAATATATTTCAGTATGTAAGGAATGCAGTAATGGTAAAATAGTTTCTAAAGATGGTCAATCGTGCCTTTCTTGTGGACAATGTGACAATGGAATACATAAACTAAATTCTGAAGGAGATATATGTGAATGCACATGTTTAAATAAGGATGTATTGAACCCTAATTCAAATGGCTGTCTTGATTGTTCTTTAGCTCAAATTCCAGAATGTAAAACCTTTGAGTTCTTTGATGGTGGCTGTCTCTGTGTAGAATGTTTACCTCCTTATGAACGGACAAGCTATATTCAATGTATTAATTGTCAAAATGAAATAACATGTACTGGTGGAACAGCAGTATTGAATTCAGGAAATGAATGTGAATGCACATGTTCAAATAACACCTTATTGAACTCTAATTCAAATGGCTGTGTTATTTGTTCTTTAGATCAAATTCCAAACTGTAAAATTTTCAAGTTGGTCAATGATGTTTGTACATGTTCAGAATGTTTAGCTAATTATCAGCCACAGGGAAAAACACAGTGCATAATTAATACAAATGGTGGGGGTGAAGCCATTGCTAATTGTAAAGAATACAATAGCCCAACTGGGTCAACAACTGCTTCAGAATGTATAGAATGCAATTCTGGTTGGGCTCTTGAGCCTGCTTCCCCCTCATCAGCATCAAAATGTCATCAATGCCAGACTGGATGTAAATCATGTACTCTTGATGTAACTTCATCACCATCCACAGTTAATAAGTGCACTGAATGTTCATCAAGGTATGCTCTTAATAATGCTGGAACATGTATACAATGTCCATACAATTGTGGTGAATGCAGAGTTGATCCTGAAAATCAAAATAATGCTATATGCCTCTCTTTGGGATGCAGTTCAGGGGCTTTGAAAGATTCTGATTTCAGCTGTGATTCCTGTTCTATTGCCAATTGTGAAATATGTGTACAACAAATTATAGGAATATTCAAATGTTTGAAATGCAATCGAGGTTATTATAAAGATAACAGTGGAAACTGTCTTGCATGTGTTGCAAACTGTCCTGTTTGTTTAAATGATCAATATTGTATATCTGATGGTTGCAAAGAATGCTTCATTAGACACAGAACTGAGGGAACTTGTCTGCCTTGCCCTGGAGATGGAGTAGCAAGATATTCATATCAAACACCTTCATCCAATGTACTTATACCACAAATATGTAAAATTGGTTACAGAATAAACAAATCCACTAATCCTGGTTTCTGTGAAAGTAAGTATTGTGTTAATGACTTCACCTTTTTTGAGTGTTTAAATATTTACAGGATGTGATCCAAATTGTAAAAAATGTAGTGTTAATGGAATTGCTAAATGTGATGATCAACAATGTAATTCTGGTTATTTCTATGATCCAATTGAATAGAAAGACTGTTTGCAATTCATGTACTGCTGGTTATTCTTTAAGCGATGATGGAGAAGAGTGCATAGCATGTTCAATAACTAAATGCTCCATGTGCATTAATGGACGTATTTGCACTGAATGTAAAACTGATTTCCACTTGATGAATTATAATAGGGAATGTGCTCGTAAGTAGTATTAGTCTATATCATATCTATTCTTATTATAATATGTTGTACAATTTCTTTAGAAAAATGCTATGAATGTAAAGGAAATCAAACTGATTGTGGAGATGAAATTTCCAGTACCAACAATAATACAGATAAAATGAGAATTACTAGTTATTCCATTGGAGATTGTTGGGCATATAGAATTGAAACCTCAAATAAATTATAATATGCCAGAGGCTGTTCAAATGAAACTTGCACTTCAGAAACAATAAATGAAAATTGTAAGACTGCAGATGGAAAGACAGAGTGCGTAAAATGCTGTAAAGGAGACAAATGCAATGCTTGGGAATTGGATGGCAAGACAGGAGTTGGAAAAACTACCTATAAATTTCAATTAATTGCTATTTCTATTATTTTTGTATTATTTTTTCGAGAATGTAAATTCTGAATGAACCTATTAATAAACTTTCCTTAGCAACCAACTTTTTGTTGTCTTATTTTATATTCATGCAAGAATTTTTCTACAGGCTGTATTAATCATATATAATGAATATTGGTGGCTATTTACGTTATTTAGTGTTTGTAGAGTTAACTGTAATATTTTTATACTCTTTTGACCATCTAACCTTTAAGGACGTTCTCTTTTGACCCCGTCATAGTAGCAATTGATTGATATGCTCATAAATATTTTTCTGAGCAAATTGTACATCGTCTACTGCAAAGGATGATTTTGGCTGTGAAAATGCTCTGGATAGAACTTTCAATAATGAGCGGTCATCATCATGCGCACTTCATAATTGTACTGATCAATATATAGATATTACTTTTGCCTTTCCAGCTATACCACAAAGATTCTGCTACATGAATAAAAGAACTCATTTTAATTCATTATTAATTGAATTAATTAAAATTACAGTAATTTATAAAAGACAAAACAACAAATTACAAGATGTATATATTACATCAGACAAATTGCCATTATCGCTCTCTTCAAGTGTTTTAAGCAAAGATTTAAAGAAAATTAAGAATTGATATGGGTAAGTTGCTTATGGAGAAAGATTTTATTTTAAGAATAACCTAGGCCTGATAAATATTTAATTAACACAAACACTCTATTGCAATTTTTATCTATTGTTGAATAATAATAACAGTAAACATAGCTTAAAAAATATGTAAAGCTGTTACAATTTTCCTTAACTGGTAGGAAGTAATTACAATAGAGCCATCAAGCTTTTTACAAAGAAATAGTTGATAATTTCTTAACATCCAACTGTTATCTTGAATTTGTACTTTTGAGCATAAACTTAAAAATTTGTTATAAGTAGCTGTTTTCAAATGATAAACAATAATTTCTTCATTTCTATCAACAATTTCCAATAGAATATAGATATATAATTGAGAGTTCTGTTGTAATAAAGAAACAGAATAGGCCCATTTATCAATTGTTTGAAAGCAAACAGGCAAATCTGTAAAAAACAAAAAAACAAAAAAATTGAAGAATATCTTTTTTGCTACTAACTTTTCTGAGTTAAAGTTGAAACTGCAATAAGATCAACTTCTCCTAATCCTTGGCTATTTTTAGATATAATTCGTATTTGTTTCGTCAACGTGAAATTGAATTTTACACAAATTGTATGAGAGTTTTTGAAATCTCTTGTTATTTGTTGTTCAATTGTTGAATTATTTAGAAAATTTGCTATTTCTATTTCAAATTCATGTGTTATATTTACAGATTGAAAAACTATTGAAATATAAAAAATTTAAATTTAAATTTAAAAAAGAAACTGTAAATTTCAAAAAAAAGTAAACTTATTAACCTCTTAAACAAATATAATTTAGATGAATAAGATTTGTAGTTATCTTAAGAATATCATCATTTTTTAAATTTATCTTTCCAATATGATCATTAATAAAATAGATATCATCTTTTAAGAATGATAATTGATTACTTGGTAGTACAACATTATTCAATTTTGCCTCAGTAATGTATGATTTAAAATTATGTCCAATTTCTATTTTAAAAAAAAAACGATTCTTGTATTGAAATTTCCTAAATATTTTCAATAACTTTTTATTAGGTGCAAACCTGCCGGTTGATTTTCATAAATTTTTGAAACATAGGCATATATTTCCATCATTTCTAAAAATTTGTTTGGTATCTTACTTACATTGTGATGGACAACTATATACCTTCCAGTAAGAATAGGATTACATTCAATATTGAATAATTCAAAACTTGTTCGAAATTGTCCAGAAAAATTCATAATGCAAAATTTACTATTTAAATTTAAATCCGTTTCCGGAATGTGTTTAACGGAAATAAAAGCTCTTTGAAATCTTTTATGATAATCTGTTAAAACGAAAAATAGGAATGGAACAAAAAGTCAATATTTGACAACAAACCATCATTGTATAATGAAACAATAATTACTCTGTGTACTTTAAATGTTTGAATAGCATCAATTAAAAAATATGGTTTTAAAAGACCATTTCTTGAATGGAATAATGTTTTATAATCATTATCATACGCATTCTCTTTTTTTGCATTTCCAAGATGGCCGCCAGTCGTTGTTTTAATTTTGCTCATATTTAATAATTCAACACCTTTTTATTATGTTTTTAGAAAAAAAACACAAATTTATTATTCAAAGTTTTAAAACTTGATTAAAAATTCGCCTTTACACCTCTATTAACATTAATTAAACTTCCATGAACATCTACGTCGCATAATATTAACTTTTTATTGATTGTTGTTAACTGAATAGTCAGAAATGAACCAATGGATCCCTCATTGCAGGAATAGCAATCATACTGTGAAATATCAGTTGAAATTGGCCTCTTTACTGGACTAGACACATAATTGCATATAGTTTTATTATCATTTGGATAGTTGCCAATTAAAATATAGAATTCTTTTAAATCAACAGCTAAAATAATTTCAAGATAAAAATTAAGTATGGTGTCCCAATTTATTTTCTTTGATAGCTTTACTTACAACGGCTATGATCTATATTCAAAAGACATACTTCAGTAATTCTATATTCATTTTCAAGATCAACAGACCACCAAGAGGCCGCCAGATTATCATTGTCAGTACTTGAACAGTGTTCAGGCTAATAAAATCAATTTTATATATTTTTTCGAACCAGTTTTTATATATTTAAATACTTGCATTGGTTAATGAAATATTAATATTATTGTCAACAGCAAATTGAGGTATACTGGGATTAATATTACTTCCTTGTGTAGAGCTCTGAAAAGATAACTTTCCTCTTGCTAAATTCATCAAAATTACCTGAGTAATTGAATCTAAAATAAAATAAAACATTAAAATATTCATCAAAAAAAAAAGAATGATTTATTTACTATACAAACCAAACCACAGGAATAGAAAGATTAAAGGTTTATTCATTATGAATCCTATTTTGTAAAGGCTGGGATAAATGATAAACAACGTTCTTTTAAGAAAATGTAAATTCTATAAATTGATCAAACACTTTGCGAAAAATGGACCTTTTCTTTTTTTTAGATTTTTGAACTTTAAACAAATTAATTTACTATTCAAGTTTTTTATTAAAATCGATTAACAAATTGATATTTTGAATTTATTCATTGTTTATAAAAAACTTATCATTGATTTGTCAAGTACATTTAACAGCTTAAGAAATTAAAAATGTTCTATAAATGGAGTCATTATCACATTTAGAAGGATTTTTATAGTTATATCTATTGTTTTAAAAAACAAAGCATTTGTCTAAAAGACTAATTGTATAATATTTATTTGGAAAATTTGGATAATTCTAGATTTAGAGAACTCTTGAAAACTTTAAATTTGTTTTTTAGGAAAGATTTTTTGGCAATCTTATAAATATAGCGTCGATAGGCAGAAACGCTTCCTGTACAGCATCTTCTGAACTTTCACCGCAATATACGTTTACAAATTTATATTTGAAACCATTTTATAATCTTAAAAACATATAATGTGATCAATAAAGTGACAAAAAAATTTGACAACGATCAATTAGTAATAAATAGATAACAGGTTACTAAATAGCTTCCCTCAAGAAGAAAGAGTTTAAGACTACAAAGAGAATTTCAGTGCCCTATTTGCAAACACACTTGGCTGGAAAGTGATCAAAGAGTCTTTCAATGTCAAAATACTTTTGGCTGCAACTGTTTAAATCAATTACCAATCGCAAAAAAACCAAATTTCCTGTTCAGAGTGCAGGGAAAAGGTAACACAGAAAGAGAATTATACTATTCACCCACCAAAGAATAGACTGGAAAAACCAATTGAAAAACTAACAAAAAATCAAACTTTATCCGTAAATCATCAGATGAAAACAATGCTTTATTGTGTTGAAGATCGGTTCTTCTACGATTACAAAACGATATAATTTACTGAATGTAACCATATCAAACGGTTGCTGTATTCTAATTGACTACTAATTGGTATTAGATTCAATCTCGTAGCGTATTACACGAGATTTAATACATAGTATGCATAAAGACATGTTTATATATATGTATGTGTATGACCCCCAACTGTAATATCACATTTAACTCTAGAGATCTGGAAGTTCTCTAACATATTGTTTGAATGAAAGGGTGGGAAGTAGATTTTATAATATTTGTAAAGGAGAATCATTAAACACTTTAAAGAATTTTTTACTTTTTTTGATCTTTTTTCTGACTGTTTTGTCAATTCACATAAAAATGCAAAATAAAATCAAACAAACTCATAAATTGCAAATGAGCCGAAAGCTAAAGTAAACTGATAGCGTATTCGAGAAATGGAGCAAATATTGATAATTCCATAGCAACAATCGTCTCGTTTTCGAAAAACCGCTATTGGAAATTCCAACATATTAACCATTCTGTAAATACAATTTCTGTCTTGAAGCGTTTCAGTTGTAAATTTGACTTTGTTTGATGATGAAATTTACAAATTTTTGTCTACTTTTTCTGTACTTCTCTTCCATTTCGGCCAAAGTGAGTGTCATTAAAAATGATGATTCATTTTGTACATTTCTGGATGAAATGTATGAAAATGAACGTTTATCTATTCTCGCTTGTTATTTGGAAAAGAAAAGAACTTCTGAATGCACGTAAGTTATCTTTTATATGTCTATTTTTCATATTCATAAATAGCCAAATTGGATTTTAGGGAGGTCTCTATTAGCCCAAAATCTAATTCAGTCACACATGAAGTTCGATATACAGATAATACGATTAGTTTAAGAGTAAAGGCGGAAAATGACGATGTTTTCTCTGGAGATCATGAATACAAGATGAAATTGGTATGCCCAGTAATTGGAACAGTTGAACAGAATTTTAAAGTTATTGATGATGATAATAATGGTAATAAAAAACAGTTTAGTCTCATCTCATAAATACATTGGATTGTTTTTTAGTAACAAAATCTGAAGCACTAGTATCAACCTTTACATTTCCTGGTTTTGTATATCCCGATATGTCAGCTAATCATAGACCTTTGAAAGTATCTGTTGACGCATTCAGAGGTTCTGCTTTGTGCAGCGTTCACATGGAAGATAAATCCCTTATTTCAACAATGAAAAGGAATCATACAGTTCTGAATCGAGAAAGTTTAACTCTATCATTTAATGCTGCAAATGTTGAAGGAACTTTGACAACAGATATTACGGTTAAATGTATTGACCAATTGGACAAACATGAAGAAAAGATGAAATTTCCAGTTGTAATTGTCGATAAAAGTGAACTTTTTCAAATATTATTAAATATCCTTTAAATTCTTTTATTGTATTTTTACAGATTCAAAAAAAGCGATTGTCACAATATCAGGAATTTCTGTTAAACCCGACTCTTTCATTTTTCATATAAACTCTGAAGATGGTGGAGATTGTCAGTTAGTGTAACATTAAACTAGTTGGACAGTGTGAACAGCTTTACCTTCTTTCTTCTTTCAGAGTTAGCGAAGAGAGAGATATATTTAAAACTAGGCATAAAGTCAAAAGACTATTTTCACCGGAAGTAGAAATGGTTTATCATTTAGAAAGAAACAAAGACAACAACCTAAATGGTAAACAAAATATTAAATTTAAAATGACATGTAATGTGGAGGAAATCAAATTTACTCGTTTTGTTTCCTATATGGATTTTGATTTAAACAAAAATGGCGGCAACAGAAATGAAAAATATTCATGTTGGTTTCTTTCTCTTTCTCTCTTTCTCTCTTTCTCTCTATCTTTTATCTATGATAAAACTTAATCTTTACGGCAAACCGTTAAAAAATTCAAAGATTTTTAAATAAAAAGTTTTCAAGTCAATCTTTTGTACAATTCCTTTATGCAAAGAAAAGATTATTACTATAAATCTTTATTATTTAGCACCCTCTATCATCTTTCCTTCGTCTTGTTTTGTCTCTTTATTCTCAAATATTCAGGACTATAATAGTGAAAATCAAAATGGCTGCATTAATAATTGATGAATGGATATGTCATAATAGTTGAATAAGCCAAAAAAATTTATTTTATCTTTTTTTGCATCAACAAGTAAAGAGATCCTTCTATAGATTAAAGAATATTCCCCATTGGAAATCATCAATCCAACTGTAATCCTAAATAAGAAGCATTCACTCTAAGATCCTTCTTGGGTTGTAATTGATTGAGATCTCCCTAAACAACAATGTTAATTAGAGATAATTCTCCCAAATAATTTCCAATCCAAAATTTAGCCTTGAAATTTTCTGTCAACTCTGATATATTCAATTCACCTATAAAACATGTCAGCCTCTTATCACCCAAATGACGAAATGCTAATAAATTACTTTCTTTTGTGATAAAGTTGAAATAGATTGTAAGAAAATGACAATAATAATTGAGAATTTCTTGTAGTTTTTTTTTAAAAATAGATACTGTTGCATTGAACTGGAAATTATTTAAAAGTAATTAATGAATAGCTAATAGTTAGTGAACATTTGAAAGACATAACAAACTATTAGAAAAGAAAAAATTCTTCAAGAATCATCTTTTGTTTTTTAAAAAAGTACATTTTTCTAATATTTAAATACGCTCAATTTTTTTTCTCTCTGTAACAGAATATGAAATTATATGTGATTCTATCACTGTTTACATTTTTTTACAAATCGCCACTAATGGTTGCCTCTGAATGTCAGAATAATGGAAAGAATTTGTCTATTCATATTATAAAATCAGTGCTTTTACCCTAACCCTAACCCAGCCCTCTGTCTGTATCTAACTTTTTCCCTTACCCCTAACCCTTAGAGGAGATCCTCCTAACTACAAATCAGTTGCTATCTTCTTCTTCCAAACCATTTCTTTATCCAAAATCTAGTCTTGAAATTTCTCATTTGTGGACATTTTCTGTCGACCCCCATAAAACTAACGGTTTTGTATCATCAAATTTTAGATTTCAATTACAGCTTTTTCCTCTCCAGGTGTTATAGACATTTTTATAGAAAATCTTCAAAAACACATTGTTGTTATTTGTAAGCATTATTAAAATTGCAGTAAGAGAAAATGTTAATCAGGGCAACAAAGTATTCAGTGAAGGAAACTGTGTTAGAATTGGGACAATTTGAAACAGCTTTAATACTAAAAATGCATATATAATTCTGTTTTTTCAGTTTTGATAGATAAAATTTCCATTATGACAATGCAAGATATTTTTGTTTAAAATGCTTTAAAGGGAAATCATCTTGTAAGCTTTTTTGCAGAGAATTCTCTAATAATTGTAATTTTTTTAAAGATATTTTTGCATTGAAATTAAGTCAATTAGAAGAAAAATATAGCCTAATTTATAGAAATAACTTAAAAAATTATTTAGCATGTGCACTTAGATATAATGATATAGAAGTCTTCTGTGAAAACACACCTAAGTCTGACAATGACTCTGTTATTCTCGTAAATTCTTCTGAAGAAGAAACTGAAATTATATCTGAAGATTTGGCTATGGAAATGGAAGTGAAACCACAATATATAGAATTAGAAGATGGAATAACTATCAAAGTGGAAAAAGAACAAAAGAAAAATTCAGTAACTCCTGAAATAGAAGAATTACAGTTGGAAAGTATTGAATTTAAACATTTGTCTAATCTAAATGTACACAATATTAATTCAAATACATTAGAAACTGACAATTATTTACATGAGTCCAAAAATAATCTTGACAAGAACAGAGAAGAATTAAAAGAAATGATAAAGAATTATGAAGACATTATTGCTACAAATCAGAATGACATTGGTTCACCAGATGTTCCACCAATGGCAATTGAATTATTGGAAGATGTAAAACCTTTTAAACAAAGGCCTTATAGATTACCACCCAATAAACAACAGGAATGTAGGGATCAACTCAATGGTTTATTGGAAAATGGACTAATTAGATCAAGTAAAAGTCAATGGGCTTCACCAATTGTTTTTGTTAAAAAGAAAGAAGGAACATTGAGAATGTCTGTGGATTACAGAAAACTTAACAAGCAATCAAAAAAGAATTGCTATCCAATCCCAACACCGCGAAGATTTATTTGATAAGCTTGGAGGAGGCCACAAATACTTTTCCATATTAGATTTGACAAGTGCATTTCACCACATCCCCATCAAGGAAGAGGACAAAGAAAAAACTGCTTTTATTACACCATTTGGACTGTTTGAATTCAATCAAATGCCTTTTGGTTTGGCAAATGCACCTTTACACTTTAGTTATATTATGACAAATTTTGTAATTAATGGATTAGAAAATTTTTGCATTAATTATATGGATGACATTATTGTGTTTACTAAAACATTAGAAGAACACTACATAGCTTTACAAAAACTAATAGAAAGAATTAAAGAAAAAGATTTCAGAATCAAACCAAGCAAGTGTGCTTTCTTACAGGAATCAGTACAATTTCTTGGTCATAAGATTACACAAAATGGTATTGAAACTGATCCAGAAAAGATTCAGAAGATAAAAGATGCAGATATGTTTGCAGACTGGGTATCAAGAATTGGAGAAACTGATGAAGTAATTGATTTTCTCAACTTACTAAAAGACAGACTGAATCAAGAAAAACAGAATGGCAATACAGTTCCTCAGCTAGCAGAAAGAAAAGACATGCTTAAATGCTTTTATATTGATACAGAAGATCTGGAAGAATTAGATGATTGCTTAGATGATAATTTAGATGATGAGTATGATGAAGAAACAATTGAAAACCAATTGAAAGTTATGAAACTAAAAACTACAACTGTTAAAATAGACTTCTATACAGAACAACTTTTGGATACTCCACTGATGAAAGTTGTAGACAAATTGGAAGGACAAAATATTGATACTGGAACATCGTATGAATATAAAAACTTCATTGAAAATATGTTTGTTAAAGAGGATCTGGTATGGTATTTAGATGGTTGTCAACCACTACTTGTAATACCACTATCAACTTTAACCAACCTACTTGGACAAATTCATCAACATCAGCTATTTCAACATTATAGTGTTGATATAACAATTCATACCTTAGAACAAGCCTTCTGGCATTCAAAATTAAAGAAGACAATTAAAGACCACATAAAGAATTGCGAATTTTGTGAGCAATTAAGAGCACCAGGCAACAAACACTTGTTGGTTGAAACACCTCATCCAACTCTACCAATGCAAAGAATTGCTATGGACATAATGGGACCTTTGACTGGACATGATTCTTACAAATATATACTTGTGATTATAGATCACATGTCAAGATTCACCAATCTATTCCCTCTAAAAACTCAAACAGCTGAAGAAATTTCCAAACATTTATTTTTCAACTATTTTCCAATATTTGGTATTCCAGAAGAAGTTCTTACAGATCAAGGAAGGAATTTCCTTGGGGAAATTTTTACAGAAATGGTAAAAAAAACACCACATGAAATATTATTTGGATTAAAGAATAGAAACATTTTAGATTTATTGATGGAAATCCCAAGATTAGAACCAACAACAAAATTCCTACTTGATAGAAAGCATGAAATGGAAGAAATCAGAGCTACTGCACTCTGCAAATCTGCTTTGAAAAAGAAGGAATACAGAGATAGGGTTAATAAAACTATCACAAGAAAACCACCAACTTATAACAAACATATCAACTTTGCTAATGAATTAGGAATTGACTCAAGTATGTCAACACATCAACATTTATTTTCATCATGGCTAAAAACTCCAACCAAAATGCTGATTAATATTGCATTTCCAACAATAATTATTATTGGAACTTCGCATATAAAAAAAGATGTAGCAAACTTACTAGGAAAAGAATTTGGAAATACTTAGAAAGAAGGAAAGCCAAACCAACAGCTCCAAGTATACAACAAAAAGATTTACAGATCCCAACATACTCAACTATGGAAATTGACCAAGAAGCAATACCTCTTAAAAACTATCCAACATTTTCAAAAGAAGGTAATAGAGTCATTGTGACAAGTCCCAGACCTTTCGTGGAAGCAAGGTCTTAAAAGGGTGGGATATCTGTGCACTTAGATATAATGATATATCAATACTTAGACTTTAGATATAAGGGTACATTAGAAAGACTTCTATTTTATAAGAATTAGACTATTAACTATAGAAATACTTATATTTCGTAGGAATTATAGTGCTGGAACTTTAGAAAGACTTTTATTTCATAGTGTTAGCTTTTAATACTTAAGAAAAGAACTCTATTTCGTAAGAAATAGACTCTTGACTGTAACAGATGGTGGCTACTTGGGAATTAACAAAGGAACAAAGAACATGGGAAAGATGCAGGTCGAACACCAGATGCTGATGAGGCAGGCCTGTTTATTGCGGCACATGTTTGACATGTGGTCCTAATCTTAGGATTATATTTTATATGTGTGATATAACAGTCTTTCATATTTTTGTTACATGAGAATTATGAGACCATCAGATTTCAACTTTGTAATCCTTTGACTACTTGAACCCAAGCTTTGGAAATGTATAAAAGGAAATGCATTTCCCCAGCCTGTCAGTTCAGTTCTTTAACCATTAACTGGTTGTTTAAACTTACTTGTTTAGAACTAGAAACTCATTTACTCAATACATATTCTTTGGACGAAATACTGGTATTTTGTTGAATTATTTCTACCGAAATTACATTTGTTAAGACTATTTGTGGACGAACTTGAAAGGTTCTAATTGGACCAGTACTTTGGTAAATTGATAAATGATTGGAAAGGACGAATATTGTTCTGAAGAAGCAGAAATTCCTACAATTACAATACAACAAAGTACATAGCATGAGGCACTTCTGGAAATTGAATGAATTAAAAGGCTATATAGAAGCTTATAATCTTAATTTTTGGCGTAAAATGTGTCCCATCAATTTAAGGAGTAGAGAAGTAAATATTTTATGTAAATATTTTGGTTTTGAACAAGGAACAGACTCTATTGATGAAGCTGATTGTACAGAGAATTTTATGTTTAATTGTACTTAAAATACTCAAATATATTATCAGCATGTATGCAATTTAAAAGAAGGCTGTGATAATGGAAAAGATGAAATAGATTGTGGTTAGTGTTTCAAAACAGTGTTCTGTCTATTGAAACTTTTACTCTAATATTTTCAAAATTGTAATAGCTGGAAATATTGACTTAGAACACATTACTGTTACAGAAAAAAGTGCAGAACCAGCAATATACTTTTTAAAATTGACTTCAATTAAATTAAAGACTAATATAGAAGAAAAAACTGATATTGTTGCATTTGGACTTCCAGTTAGAACCATCTTAAGAAAAAAAACTGCTTTAGACAGAAAATGAATAAATATTAGTATTATAATAAATTTTTTTTAAATTGTTATTAGTACTACAATCCAGTTGGGGGAAGGAAGCAGGTGAAACCGTACATGGGTTAAAGCGTAACCATAAGGGATTTAAATCGTCCCCTTATTTATACACTTACTACACATTCACTCAGAAAAAATGTACCAGTTTTTAATAATTTTTCTCATTTCAAGGTACATATTTTGATTCTTTTCTTTCATGTTCTCTAATTAAGCTGTATAATACCTGTCCTGACCTCTCTTCACTATATCTGTGCATTTTTCAGTATAGTTGTTATAAATTGTATTAGTAATTTTCAGTTCATTCCTAGATTGTTCAGATAGACAATATTCGTTTAAAATTTTATCAATGCCAACTGCTGCAATGAAAGCTCTATCAATAATGAATGTTTCATTAGAATTGATCTTCAGAGTGCCTAAATATTGCTCAGAAATTTATACAATCTCTATCTAAAGCAAAATACAGCTCTAAAATGACTTTTCAATCAAAGTTTGATTCAAAAACTTCGATTTAGTTTTCACTCAAAATTCATAAACATTAACTACCAAACACAAAGGAAGTAACAAAGCAATTCCTCTTACTCAAAAATGCTTTTTAGAAAACATTTCTGGTTTACAAACTCAATAGATTTTTCATCAATTTTCAATAAAACAATACAAGAAATTTTATAGACAAAAATTTATTTGAATATAAACTAATTGGTCAATGAAATTTTGAAAATGTACCAATTTCCCTTTCATTATGTTTCCTAATTTGTTTTTATTTTGTTTTTGAAAATATAGTGAAATCATTATTTACAGAGGTTGTTCTTAGATTGGAAAAAGTGAATATTTAACTAACAGGACATACTTAATTAAATCTTTTTGTTTAGACTAAATGATAAGATCTTTATACAACCGAATTTATAGATAAAACTTGTTACAAAATTTTTCTAACTCCACAGTAATCTTTACTTAAAAGTTTTCAACAAAATGAAGGATAGTAAGTTCCTGCTATGTTCCCTGTTTCTATCAAAAAAATAGATAATAATCAGACAGAAACCCAAATACAATTTTTTATGACATTTACTCAGAAGTGTTACACAATCAGAGAACATAAAATTTGAAGAATGTTATAAAATGGTGAAGATAAGCCTTGAAATCAGGGAGAAAATTGTTGACTTAAGTAAAAGAGGGCTAAGCGATGTAAAAATATCGAAGCAGTTTCAAATTGCCTATAGTACTGTATGTATGGTACAACCTGAAGAAGGCAATGGAATGTTCTTCCATGGAAGACAAACCTAGAACTGGTTGTCCCAAAAAGGTATCTGAATCAGATGAGAGGAATCTTGTAATTATACAAAAAAACCCATTCTATTCTGCAAGACAAACATACAGTGAATGGAGCATTCCAGGCAATTCCTGTAATTCCAGTTTTACTTTTATTGTTATTATTATTCTATCTTTCTTACTGTAATTGGAATTGAAATGACAAACCAAAAAATTCATATAGTTTGCCATCATGTTTTCACATACATCAGCAGTAGAACTAGTAGTAATATTTTTGAATTAAATCAATTTAAATGATTTTCTATTGTATCTAACAAAAAGTTGATAAGTTGTATTTGAATTAAATTAGGTTAAACGAGAGGAGAGTAGCTCCATTCCCTCTCTTATTGATATTATAAAGCATCTGCCTTCTAAATACAATAAACAATCAAAAGAAAATTAGGTAAACTAATTAGAAAGACTAGATTTGATCAGTTTAGTCTAATCATCTTACTTTTAAATATGCTTTTGGTGGAATTAGGTATTGATGAACAGCTCCTTCAGATCAAACTAGATGAGATTGTTTGGTAGAATAAGAACGTTATTCAGTGGAATCCTCAATCTTTCAAAACTGCAAGAAAAAGTGGAAAAATTTCTATTACTATAAAAAAATGATTCAGCCTATCTTCCTCTAAATTTAGGCGTAACCATCGCTTTTAGATTAAAGAATTTATAGTAAAGAATATACTAAATTCCATTGTTGAGCAACATTTGGATGTTATAATTGCTAATATTCATTCTGACGAAACAGATAGTGTAATGGACTTTTTGGGTCAATGAAGATGATTCTTTATTTCCAGAAAAGATAATAGATCAAAATCTTGGCTTTAGGCTGAATAAGACAATACTATCTAAGTTAATTTTGGAAGGTTTGGAGACTGGTATTTGATCTGGTATTGTGATACAGTAAAATCTATTGATTCCTTGCTTTAACGTCTTTAGAATACGGTTATAAATTTTTGAATTTGATCTGATTTATGAATCATGAAATTTTAAATGAATGAGTCATATGCTATCGTAAAAAATACATGGCTTACTTTGTCTGCAAACTTACCAACCTTAACCTTTTTTGATGGTTATGAAAATTTTGTATGGTATTCTAAAGAAGGCCTTTAGTCAAACGTACATGATAAAATACCTCAGTTTCACCACTTCCTGCGACCCGAGAAATTGACTAGTTACTCTATGATTTATACCATTAACATATGTCCCAGTACTCAATCCTAAATAATTTTTTGTTGATTCTGTTGTGCCAACCCTCTAGACTACTCATCATTGATTTACTGTGGTGTAATCAATCTTTTACCTATCTCCATTCACTACACTCTTCCTGATTATTTATCTATTACTTTCAAATGTATAATTTAGCAAGGTAAAGAGGGTAGAACAGCAACAAGATAATATTATGCTATTCAACTTTTGCTGTTCAATAGCTTAAATACAAAAATTTCAAATTAACACTTCATAAATTATTTCTGTTTCTATAGAAAATTATCACAAAATCCTTATCTTTTGTTTTTGTTAGTTTGTGCTTTTTTGAGTGTCGAATTATCTAGGCGATTCCCCAAATATAAACTTTTTAGAAGTTGCATTGTAAATGATACTCTATTGAATAATTAATAGCCTTAGTTAATATATTAAGCGTACATTTTCCTTTGTCTGTCAATTATGATAGATTCTGTAGAATAGCACAGAGTACTACCTCACTTGAACAATATGCAAAAAGTTGCCTTTTGGACTATGATAGATTTAGTGATTCTGATGACCTCTGTTTTTATATTTATAACAAAAACAACAGCAGGTTAGCAAATTAATTTCATATTAAAAATTGTAATAAAAAAACCAATTGACATAGTGAAAATTTATTAAAATTGTAAATTTAAGATATAATATGCTTAAATGATGGAGATTGTTCAAATTTGGAGAATTGTACACCAAATGGATGCTTATGTGATTCAAAGTATGGAAAAGGAATTTGTGAAAATAGTAAGAATAACATAGCTTATTTTTTTAATAAAATATTTATCATTTATCTGTCAAAAAATAGGTCATAATTTAATTTTAATAAGTAATAAAGAGACTAAAGACTTTGGCAGAGAAAATATTTCAGTTACTTCAATTGAGCAATGCTACCAGTATTGTTTAGCTGCAAAACAATACGACTGCGTTGGAATTTCGTACAATAATATTACTGTCTTATCTCAATCTGATTTTCAATGTCAACTTTATAGTGAAATATCCTACCCATTGGAGGAAAAGGAGCATTCATTTTTAATTATTCATAAAGGTAGGGAAAAAATGGTTCATTTCCCTATTAAAAAGATATATTTACTTGAAAACAGATAAAGAATTTGGAGTTTGCGGGACAGATTTAAACGTACCACCACCTTTGCAACAATGTTATACCTTTATTTGGATAGATGGCGGCTGTTCCACAGATAATTTTAAGCCTACCTCCAATCAGGAAACATTGACTATTTCAGAGTTTAAGAATTACACTTCAGAAATGTTTATGTTGGCTGAGTCGAAAATTAAGAAAAACTCACAATCGGAATTTTATAGGCAAATTTGCTTTGAAAATGCAGTCAATAACCAGAACATAGCATTTAATAGGCCTGTTACGTCTACAGGAACATTTGACAGTCCATTACTCCATACAAGCCATGTAGTAGATGGATTGCATCATAATGATATTTCATTAGGCTCCTGCTTAATATTAAAACCTATAGATTCTTTAAAGCCCGAACTCCAAATTTCATTTATATCATATAATATTATAAAGAAAGTCATTTTATGGCCAACAAATGAAAAAGGTAGAAAAGAATAAGAAAAAGACCAATATAAAGAAATAATTTTCTTATTATCCCTTAAATATTTTAGTGAATCAACTATTGAAAATCTACACATCAACAAAAACTAATATTTGCTCTGATAATATTCAAATAATAAATAGTTCAAAAGTTGAAATTTATTGTAAACAACAGAAGTATGAAAGAAGCAATAAAATATCAGTTGAATCAAAACTACTCAGCTCCATCCATCTATGTGAAATAGAAGTATTTAGTGGTAAATGATTCTATTTATCTTTTCTTCATATATCCTTTTATTCTTTATTTTATATAGAAAATATTGCCTTTTTTAAACCAACCATATCAAAATTTTCAAAAAATTGGCTAGAAAGAGTAACAAATAGACATACTTCTAAAGCTGCACATTTATATGTTGGAAGCACTACTTATTGGGTTGCAATTAACCTTTTAGGGTATTTTAATGTCTTTGGTGTAGATTTTAGATGCGTCAAAAAACATGTAGCAAAATTACAAAATGTTTATATTGAAATAACAAATGAAAATCCATCTTTGGAATATAATTCTTCAGAATATCAGCTATGTGCCAGAATAAATGATATTCCAACACTCACCAATGAGTTTTACTCAATACTATGCACAAAGAGAGGTGTCGAAGGTCAATTTGTTGTATTTCGTAGTATTCATAGTCCATATAAAACTATATTTGTTAAAGAAATTGAAATATTTGGACATTATATAAAACCTTCCGATCCGAAAAACAATAATATACTATTAAACAAACCAGTATGGCCATCCTCTAATCATATAAGTTATTTATACACTGGCTACAGATTAACTAATGGAAAATATAATGATCTTTTTCATACTACAAAGGAGAGAAAGTCTTGGGCAAGAGTAGATTTACTTGGAATATTTCAAATTTTTTCAATGGCTATCTTAAACAGAGATGAAGAATGTAAACAAAATTTTCTTGATCATTTTTTCAAAATTATTGAATTTTTTTTCACTTTCTTTTAGTTCATCAAAGAGCAAGATACATTCGAGGTTTTACAACAAATCAAAGTCGATTTAATATTGAAGAACACGATTTATATTCTCAATTATGTTTTACTAATATTGAAACCTTTTTAAGCGGGGAATATAGAATGTGGAAATGTCAACAACCCAATCCAATTGGACGATTTATTACTATCTATCTTCAGGCAGATGAAGAAATTATTAATCTTAGAGAACTTGAAGCATATGGTGAAGAAATAAATAATTTTGACTTTCATCTTTTACCATTGGTTAAAAGTGATAGAAATTTCCACACTTCATTTTTTTCTGATGAAGATCCGGCAGACCAATTCCCTGTAAAAATAATTGATAAGTTAGCACTTAACAAACATGGAGGAGAAGAGTTTTCATCTTGTTCTGGAATTTTTATCGACAGCAACCTTGAAGGGAGAATTACCATTTATCTGGATGACTATTATTTGATGGAGGAAGTTATTCTACTCGCTCCATTTCCTTTAGTTAAAGGTGTCAATCTCTTTCTTCCTCTCTAATTCTCTCTTCACATTCTTTCTCTCCACAGATCATTTTCAAAGTATTCAAGTAGCAGTTGAGAGTCAGCATTTTCAGCTACAAAGACATATTTGCTTACTTAAATATCCAATAGAAAATGAAGTAATACCATACAGTTGTAAATTTATTGGTGATAGAGTATCATTATATCAGAGTGGTGTGAACACAGGTATAAGCATTTGTGAAGTATACATTTTGGGTAAAATTGAATCTCCCAGTTTAAACAGTATGTACTTTTCTATTTTTCTTAATTATTCGATGTTTTTAAGTCTAAAAATTGTCTTTTAGATTCGTATGCTTTATTTAATGGAACAATTGCATATTCAACAAACACTTTAGAAATGTATCCTAATTCAATTTGCGATTATTCTACATCAGATATTTATATCCAATTACCAGTTTATCTTAAATTTAATGCTGTTGGATTTACTCTATCAAAATCAGAAAATTATTTATTAAATTTCAATATTTCTGGTATATACCTTGAAACAGAAGTACTTTGTACTCAAATCAATCAGATTTTGAGAGTTGTTCATCCAACTATATTTTCATTTTCCTGCACTGAGGAAATAGTTGCTAAATATTTGAGAATTAACTTCCAAAATCAATTACATCATATCTGTAACTATTTTGTAATAGGAAAGGAGATAGTGAATTTAAAAGGTAATTATTAAATTATTCTATTTAAAGGTGAATATTGACAAAAATACCAAAATTAATATTCTTTTTTTTAAATTTGAAAAGATAATTTCAGATTAGAATATAGCAGAAGATTTATAAGATCACGTTATACGTATTTTACAATTAGTAATATAAACATTCTGAAGTGTTATTTATTTTGTCTCAAACAAGAAGAATGTGAAAGTTTAACATATTCTGATAATGAAAGAAATTGTTCATTTAGTAAATTTGATGTTTTATCAAATATAAAAACATCTTTAACTGAAGAAAGTACAAATTACTTTTATATTTTGCAAAAAAGTCATGATAGATTTTTACAAGATTGCAATATACATTGAAAGTTAGTCTGTTTTTGATTAAAATGAGTATATTGTAATTATGGTAATAAACTGCACTTAGGAATAAAATTAATTTGAAATTGATGAATAAAATAGTTTCAAAAGCTAAGATTCTTTTTTGTTAGTGAATAAAGATCACTTAATGGTAAGAATATAGGATTGAATTGAAGATTAGTAAGAACATAATTGAAAGAATCTTGTTAAATTGTGGATTAGGGATATATTAGGATATTTTCTCCCATAGCCTGATTTAACTGGATAGATAATATCATTGCATAGCCTATAAAATTTTCTCTTCTGTCTACCATATGCTACAAGATTACAATGTGGACAATGTAAAGGTTAAAGTTTTAGTATTTAAAGAAATATATAAAGAAGAGGCATATCTGATTAATATTATATTGCAAAATATTATACTTTATGCCTAAATGGATTAGCTTAGCGATCAAGAGTGATAAAAGAGAGATATAAAGTGATATTGCTTCTATTAAAATTCAAATAAACTTTATTGTACAGGTAATACATCTAGTTTATAAAGTATCTACCAAGTTCAATATACAATGAATATTATTGTTGGAGCATTTTACACTATTAAAAGGATTGAAACGGTGGTTAACAAGGCCAAGAATGATGGGAAGGATGATATCAAATTTCCCCAAATGAAAAAAATACATTTTAGATGTATGGAAAAGGGTGAAGAAGGTGAAGCTGCAAAAGTCATAGTTCATGGTTTTTCACATGATTTTTCATACTTTTGCGATAAGAAAGAATTTCCCAGTCTTGAGCAGTTTTTTGAGAAATCTCTCAAACATGATGAAGATAACACAAAGGATGTGATTGTTGCTGTTAATAAAGAAAATAAAGAAATTGCTGGAATTTGTAAATTACGGGATTCGAACAAGTAAGATAATAATTTTTGAAAATTCAAATTAAATTTTATCTCATTTGTCCTCTCTTTCTCTTCAAGATTGGAAAAAACTCTATCACTTTCAGAGACACTAAAAACACTATCAATCAGAACAGCTTTTAGGATGATCACGACTATATTATCATTTGACGAAGTGAATAGTCAGATTGTTAAGGATGAACAGGTGGTGGAATATCTTACCGTTCACGACAATTATAAAAAGCAAGGAATAGCGAGAAATCTTCTTAGATATGCTGAATGCATGGCTAAGCAGAGAAACTCTAAAGTATAAGTCAATTTAAAAAAAAAGAACAATAATAATTTCCATTCTTTAGAAAATATCTTTGGTCGTTCATGAAACGAATCCAATAGCCGTTAAACTGTACGAAAGTGAAGGGTATGTCACAACACATCTACTCCATGGTTTAAAGTACCTAACATTTGGTAGTAAGGTAAGTGATTATATTTCCTTCTCCTTACCCTTTCTCCACTAAATAACATTATTTCCTTGTCAAACAGACCAGTTTCAAGATGGAGAAGGCAATTTAAAACTACCAATAATTGACATGTAATGAATTTAGGAAAAATAGCATTAGTGTTATTAAATGTAAATCGGTTTATTAGTAATTCAAGATGAAAAATACACGCATTCAAATATAATTCTTATCTGGAATGTTCTAATTATATTAGGCTAAAGGTTATCCTACATGTTGAGCACTTTTAAACGATATAAAATACTTTACTCTATTTCTCATGTATACATATATATGCCTTTGTTATCACTAAAATGATAACATATCAATTATCAACATACAATTGTAGATAAATCAATTCTTTTTGTTTTCAAGTTCAGCGACCGGAACATCTCTGTTAAGTTAGCAAGTAGTTATTTATTTGACTGTCAATATCTTTATAGATTTACTATAAATCATAGGCTTTATCCTTATCGGTCATTCCAATAGGATTATAATTGATCATTCATGCAAAACTTGCTTCCTACCAAGGTCATAGTCTCTAACTGTCCGCATTCCAGATATTACGTTCTGTTCAACTCTGTTTCCGCATGCTGAACACTGCGTAAATTCGGAATTCCCAAATCTGTATACTTCACTATTGTCTTCCAACTGTGCATACTGTAAATCTAATTTTTCTCAATCTTGAATATCTTTTTTTTCCCAGATATTTTTGTGGTTGTTTCCAAACAGATAATTATAATGAATGTACTACTACCAACAGTTTTGGTAGTGTGACTACTAAAATTATTAAGAGGGTTAGGGTTAAACTCTATAAAAATAATCCCTAACCCAGTTTTTTCAACTAAAATGATAGCACTCTTATTCACACAAAATAGGAGAAACTCGACAACAAATTCATAATATTTTACAGTTTAAACTATGACGCAATCTATAGCAATACTGAGCAAATAGCCAAGCAAGAAAACAGAATCTTCTAGTGGATTATCAGATTGATTTAATAACAGAAAATGCGGACATAGTTAGAAATTATTGCCTTCCTTGTTTCTTGCCATTTTATCTCTTCAAAGGAGAGTACATATTGTTAATAAATAATTGAATATATAAGAATCAGACAAAGATAAAAGAGGTGAATATAAAATTGTGATAATAGTTGAATAATTTAAGGTCTAGATTCATTGTATATATTTATAGGAAAGAAGCATGTTTGTAAATTATTATATTTTATCTGATTATAGAAGGAAAAGAGAAGAAAAATCTTCTACTCTTATGGATTATTTCTATAGAGTCTTTGTATTAACTTTTATGACTTGCAATCAAATTTTGGGATTAATTTTGAATACAAATTTAATAATCATTCGTACAATCAATAAAGATGTTTCGAAATTGGAGAATTTCGGTGTAACTGCATTAAGTTTTACTGATGTTCTATACTCAATATCAATTTTAAGCTATTTTCATCTTATTGTTACAGAAAGAAGCTTTTACACTTGTCTTTGCATATTTCAGAGTGTTTTTTTTATTGTTGGAGTATCATCTTTTACATTAACACTTATTACATTTGAAAAATTTATGGCTGTTATAAAACCTTTAACTTTCCATAGAATATGGACATCAAGAAGAGCAGTTATCTTACTTGTTTCTATATATTCATTTAATTTTATCATTTGTTTTCTTCCAATTGTCGGTTGGAATAGTTACCATAATGTTAGTAAAGATAATTTAACTTTAATATGCAACGCATTGGATATACTTCCTTCTTCATTTCTATACTTTTGGACATTTAGCACTATTTCGCCAAATACAATAGGTAGTATATTATTATATATACCTATTCTAAGAGCAGTATGGAAGCACAAAAAAGCGATATCTGTTGTATCAAATGTCAATAATTCACAATCGAAAGGGAGTAGTATAACTGCTTTAACTTGTCTATTAGTGTTTAATGCCATCTTATGGATTCTATTAACTTCAATGACTGTTGTAAATAATAGTAGAATAGCTACTGAAAATATTTTATCCCAATCCGACTATGCTTTTCTTTCTTCTATACTTACAGTAATTTTTCTTTCAAATTCAACAATTAATCCTCTTATTCATGGCTATACAAAATCATCTATAAGACATCAAACAAAGAAATTTTATACTAACCTCTTCAAAAGGATTATTGGTAAATAAAATATCTGTAATTAATTGTCTTAACAAGTCTAAAACACTTTCACCTTTAGTTCATTATTTAATATACTACAGAGAAATAAATACAAAAAGAATATTACATTACAAATAAATGTCACTAATAGGATAAAAAGTAAAGTTTTGACCCTATCAGTTGTAGACAAACTGATTTTCATATCTAAGGGAAGTTAGCTGATAAGGCATGGTAAAAGCAACTGTTATCTAGAAACTTCATGGATGTGCCAAGAAGTTATATATCAATCATATTGAAACCCTAAAACAGCTAATTATTAAAAATATATTTTACAATGGGGAAAATAAACCTTGAAATGAGGGAGAAAATTGTAGAACTGGATAGACGAGAGCTAAGACAAGTTCTCTAAAGTACTGTCCAGTTCAACCTAAAGAAAGAAGTGGAACATTTATGGATATTTATGGATGGGGGACAGACCCAGATCTGGTCACCCCAAAAAGATCTCAGAAACAGAGATACAAAAAAAAATTCATTTTTGCAGGGCAGACTAAGAAAGTCTAAATTCTACCAAGAAGACTATTCAACAGGGAAGAGGAAAATGCTTGGCCTGCTGATTATCATTCTAAATAAATAGATTTACCTTTATTTATCTTGCATGACTAATGGACTTTAATTTTTAATAAACGAATAGTTGATAAAATTAGAGTTTATTTGTAATAGTTGTAATTGTAGTGTTTGCTAAAAACAATATTAGTAAACAAACTTTTTACAATTTCAATATTCCAACATTACAAAGTAACATTTAACACAATTTCTGCAATAGGTATATTACTACCAACAAATTTGAGTAATAATTGACTAATGATGGCATCTACAATCTATCTTTAAGCCTATCTATTTTGAACTATTTCAAAATTTTATCTTGTTCTGTGAATAATCTAGAATAATCTAGCTTTTGATAAATTACTTGTAATCTAAGTACTTTTAATAAAAATTCCAGATAGGAAATATTGATCTATCCTATTTTTATAAACATTTGAAGGCAGTGTTGCCATGGTGATATTATTATCAATTATTCTTGTCATATGTAGAGTTTAGCATTTTATGCTTCAGTAATTTTGTATCATTGCATTAAAAATATGTTTGAGGTGAAAGATGGTGTATACTAGAGTAACTATATTATTTTTTTCGTGCTGTATTCAAGTTGTTGGCCTATTATTGAATGGAAATTTAATTTTAATTCATACAATTGACAAAGATTTATGGCAATTACATAGTTTTGGAGTAACAGCTTTAACGTTTACTGATGTTTTATACTCAATTTGCATCATATGTTTCTTTGTACTTAAGACAGAAGAAAAATATTATTACAATTGTTTAATTTTAAATCAAACTGTTTGTACAATAATTTCAGTATCAGCTTTTACATTGACTTTAATTACATTTGAAAAGTTTCTGGCAGTTATAAAACCTTTAAAATTTTACAAAATATGGACAAGAAAGCGTGCTTGTGTCCTACTTTTTGTTATATGGTTAATTAGCATTGGTATTTGCCTCCTACCAACTTTTGGCTGGAACCAATATGAAGTCATTTTCAAACAGAATACTACCTTTACTTGTGATTTTTTCAGAGTATTTCCTACTTCTTACCTGTACTTTTGGTCACTAAGCACAGTTTTTCCAAACTCTATTACCAGTTTACTATTATATATTCCAATACTAAGAGCAGTACGAAAGCACAGAAAAGCAATTTCTGATAGATTAAATGCAAGTAATATAGAATATGAAGGAAACAATATTGGAACTTTAGCCTGCTTATTAATAATTAATTGCCTATTATGGACTTTTGCAACTACAGGAGCTCTTACAAGTTATAGTCAATTGAAAAAAGTATATGGTCTCTCTGAACATAATTTGAGAATACTTTTTGACTTTCTTACGGTAATTGTAGCCTCAAATGCAATAATAAATCCTGTTGTCCATGGCTACACAAAATTATCTACAAGACAAAGAACTATGAAGCTTTATAGCAATATTATGAAAAGGATTACCTGTAAAACTTAATAGATCCAAAATGATAATGTCTGTCCACTATATTAATTTTTTTACTAAATACACACAGGCAAACATATTGATGTATGGCATTAATTTTTCATAAATTCCACTTTATTTTGCAGAAAATTTCTTAAAAGCATTCCATATTCCTGTATATTCTTTTGATGATTTTCTGAAACTGAGACAAGTGTTTTATATGAAATAAAGACTTTCAATAAAGAGACAGTTAAAGAGATTTCAGCTCCTAAATTTAGAAATGGGGATTGTTGCAATGATTAAGAATCATAGTGTGGATAAGAAATGACTTTTCAGCTACTTCCTTTTAGATATGAAAACCTGTTACATTTGTATTCTCTTTATCTTCATCATATATTTGAATTTTTGAATAAATATGTAAAAAATTTTCATGATGAAATATTATAAACAATCACTTTTGCTAAAAGATTGTAATATAAGCATTCAACATTCCTAATTATAAGACATACAACACAAGAAAATTTACTGTCAGTTCAAGACATTCAGTCTCTATGCGGTGTAAAAAAAACTTAATAAACATGACACTATTATAGTTGAAGAGTCAATAGGAGAAGATGAAAAAGTAAAATATAAAAAATCAGTTATATATAAGATTATCAGATTGATTCAGAGAGCCAATCAGCAATGTGAAGAGGCTGCTGAAGAAGCTAACGAATCATTCAGTTGAAAGGAATAGGGCTGAATCTGTATCGGGGTGAAACCGTACTTGAGTGAAATCATAGACGTTTTCTGTCGACCCCCTTTGAGAGGTTTTTGCCTTTAGAATAAATGAAAAACTACTATGTTACAAACATGTCTTTTCCCAGTTGACCTTCAAAGTGACATTTTCAAGTCTTTTTTCCTCATTTCTGTCCTTGAATCATCCTTTATCATTCATTTTCTTTGGTTTTTATCAACCTACATATTTTTTCAAGTATATTTTAAAACTTTTTCTTGTTTAGTTAAAGGTTTTTGAAAATGGACGAGATTTCTTAAGAACCACTGTAGGCCTGTGTTGTGGTTATATAAATGAAAGTACAAATGTTTAGTCGTATAAAATGGTTGTTTTGAGAAAATGTTTGTGTCTTTAGTAATTTGTTTTAATTAAAAAATTAGCCTTATTCAACATTTAAAAAAAGAAACCAAATAAATGGATAGGCTTTTCATGCAATGACTCATAAACTATTATTTGCTATGTGCTGTGGATCACTTACTCAGTTGAGTAACTATTGTAGGAAGTTGCCATAACCACGGTCAAATTACACAACCAGTTCATACTATCCAATATAACTCTGACAAGTTAATTATATTATTGTATTCAGAGACAATAATAATTCCCTCTAATTATGCCTGTGAAATCTTTGGAGAATATTTCATTGGATATCCTAAGAAACAATTTATATTTGATAAGTAAAATTTGTGAGCAGTATTCTTTTTCTTTACCAAGATCATTTAGTGACAAAATCTTTAAATATCTCTGTTCAGATGGTAAAGCTTTTTTGAAAAATGATAAATACTTTTTTTCAAGTAAGATTTTACAATTAACAAACCTTTCTCTGCATCAAACACAGTTTATAAATTTTGGAAATTTGGATTTTTTGAAAAATCATCCTATAAATTCTTTGTCTTTATCAAATATTTTCATGCCGTACCAACTATTTTTTTGAACTCGCAAATAGAAATAATAGAGTTGAAGGGATGTAAATTTCAAAAAGAGACCTATCTTAAACTGGGAGAAACTACTTGCCAAAACTTGAACATCAATTCAAAGGTATAAAATTAAATCTTGATCTTGTTAATTTTAGTTTGAATATAGTCATTTTCAAAGGAAGTTTATCCAATTTTAAAAAGATGTACCAGAAATAATAGTAAAATCAATATCTGTCAACTCGATGACAATCCAAGTACATTGGGCAAAAGAATGTTTATTTCCACTGACTGTTGTAAAAAATCTTTAAATGGTGTCTTATTTCCTTTCAGTTTTTTATGAAAAAGTTAAAGAAAAGTTGTATTTTTTCTGCAGATTTCAGAGTTTTAACTGATAACGATATACTTGAATTATCAAGTAAATCATTGAAAGATGTGAATTACGTTGAAGGAGTTGTTCGAATGAGATCTCTAAAAACAAATAAAACCTATAATTTAAAATATGAGAACCAATACTTTTCATTTTCAAATCAAATATGCTCCTCTCTTGGATATGATTACCTCCATTCAAGTTTAATGCCATACTTTTTGAATAATAGAAATCAATCTTTTATCCAAATCAAGTAGATTATTATGATATTGTAGTATATATACAGTACTGGTCAGCGGTCATTGTCACACCATTCTTCTTATCATTCTAGAGAGGAAATATTATACGATTCTTATCTATCTCATAAATATCAATATTTTAATATGATAGGCCTTTTTTCGACGAGAGCATAGTTACTGTTGGGTACAACTGAGCTTCAAAAAAATGTTCATTTTGAACATATAGGCTAAATGATATAGAGGTCTGGGCTGCCAGCTGGCCGCTGCTGCAACCTTTTGATGACTTTTCTCTTTAAGTAGCGCTTTATTTTTGTGACTGTGACAATTAGCGCCGTGATACTGGAAAATTTCTGTATCATCATCTTCAGTGAAAACTGTGAAAAAATGCTTATTTTTCAACGGTGAACGTGATAACACAGTTATATAATATCTGACCGGGCTGTTCATTTAAGGTTTGACTTGGATGTTGTGGTAATTTGCTTCTCCATCTTTAGTGTCATAATTTTAGGTCTATCACCTCCTGGTCTATCTTTTACCGTCTTAACGTTCTTCAAAAATTCTCTTTCATGTTTTGAACAGTGATTAAGCTACATTTTGAAAAATCTTAGCCATTTTTCAGATGAACATTTAAGGTCTTTGAAAATGATTTATATCTTCTGATAGTTTCACCATTTTATGTTGAATTTCTTTACAGTTAGATCACACATGAAAAAGAAAAAGATTTGGTTAATGATGAAAATTTATTCCAAGATGTAAATAAAAGAGCTATCGATGAAAAAATGGAAGAAGCCCTAATGAAAGTATGTCTCAGCTACCATTATTTTGTTTTATATCATATTGCTACAATGCTAAATTTTCATTGCTTGTTTGTTTTCAGAGAGGACGTCTCATCGGAAATTATTATTTCAAGTGTGGCGCATGCGCTCTAGCCCCAAGATCTAAGAAATGTCAAAGAATCATTAGATTGTGTATGTTGAAATTTGGAATTGCAATCTCCAAATGGTAATGGAAATGGAAAAATTGAAATGAGAAATTCAACACATTTTATTATTGAAAATAATTCAATCAATTCGAAAAAATGACGTATTCTTTTGAATAAATTTTCTAATTTTTTCAAATCATAAACGTCAAATTCTAATTATTTAAATTTAGGAGATAAAAACTGCAAAAAAGAATTTGAAACAAAAAATAAACAATGATTTGCTCTTGCAGTAAAAAGAAAACTAAAAAAAACATAGATTCCTTGTAAGGAGATATACTTGAAGAGAAAACATAGAAAATCTAGATTACATGAATGAAAAATGGTAGAGATCTGTTCTTGATAATTACATTGATTATATAAAAATTAAAGTTTAATGTTCAATTATAACTACAAATAAAAATATAGAAATTGAATATTCAAGTATGACAAACATGAATTAATATTGAAATTTAATGCTTATTCAAATATGTATTATATAAAATATATGTCATAAGTCATATTTGTTTAGTTAATTTAATGACATTGAATACTGCAGATCAGAGATGTTGACAAATGAAGTTGACAAATAGATATGATATGAGTTGAAGGCAATCAATAAACTTATATTACTAATTATTAAATAAGCTTTCTCCCAGTTTTCTAATGTCTGCATAAACAAAGAAATTTGCATTAGTTAAGTAATCACTTATACTTTCACTTGAACAAATGGAAGAGAAGATGAGAAATTTGTTATGAATGACGTCTTGTTAACCGTAATATTTACAATAGATAGATATAGTTTTTAGAATAAAAACATTTTGAAAAAAAAGTTCTCAGCACTTAATTTTAGACAAACATTTTGGGAAGGTGGATCTATGATCTTTCATCCATAATGATAAATATAAACTTATAATCTATAAATGATGAATTCTTAATAATATTGAATTTCAGATAAACAATAAGTTTTGTTTAATGAAGAAAACATGAATAATTAGTTAATTACTAAATTAAATATTTTACCAGTTATTGGAGATTTATGTTATGAATCATTTATCTTTTGTGTACATCTCAATATAATTATTAATAATTCGGTATTTCATTAAAAACAGTTATTTCCGCTTTAAACATGACCAACTTGAAAGTAGTAATTTTACTTTTTCTACTGTTAAAATTCAAAAATTCAGGTATATTAACTTTAAATTTTAGAGTAGTGTATTCAAATAAGTTGGTTTAAAATTTCTTTGAAAACCTTTCTTTTGTGAGCAGAAAAGATCTGTTCAAGTGAAGAACATTGTTCAAATTTTGAAACTTGTACAATGGGTCAATGTAGATGTCTATTGGAATTTGGAGAAGAAATTTGCAACA
The DNA here is from genome assembly GCA_904063045.1 of Dimorphilus gyrociliatus. NCBI lineage: Eukaryota > Metazoa > Annelida > Polychaeta > Dinophilidae > Dimorphilus > Dimorphilus gyrociliatus. The sequence goes on along the minus strand of CAJFCJ010000036.1, from coordinate 46,760 downwards.
ACAGTAACAAAACGACAAAAAAGTTAATATTTTAATAGTTTTTTTATTTATTATTTATAAAATAGGAAAGAATCTGATTCTAAGAAAATATAAAAGTATTGAAACTACTCATCATAATATGATCATTCTCAATATTTCAATTATTCAATGCTTTAAAAATTGTATAGAAAATAAACAATTGGACTGTGTAGGAGTTTTATTAAAATATGATAATTCATCAAGAATTTCTCAATGTCAACTTTACAGTGAGATATCTTTTCCATTGTCAACTGACTATGTAAATTCTACATTAATTATTCGAAAAGGTAAGAATGCATAATAAAAAGTAAAATGGAGCATGTTTGTTGTTGTTTAGACAAAAAACTAGGAGTTTGCGGTTCAAATTCAAGTTTACCACCACCAATGGAAGAATGTTATACTTTAATTTGGTTAGAAAATGGCTGCTTTACAGAATTGTTTAAACCTGATTCAAATGAGAAATTAATGACCATTAAACAATTTAATAATTATGCTGGAGAAATATTTCAGTTAGCTAAAAATTTATATGCAAGAAATTCAAATTCAGAATTGTATAGGCTGATATGCTTTCAGCATATTAGTGGGAGTAAGAATATGGCATTTAATAGCCAAGTTTATTATGTTGGAAAATATGATAGTGACCTATATAATCCAAAGAATGTTGTTGATGGTATATTCAACAATGATATATCATTAGGTTCTTGTGTAATATTGAAACCAAGTAATTCATTACAAACTAAGCTTACAATCAAATTGTCAGGCTATCATTTTATTAATAAAGTCATTTTATGGCCGACGAACGAAAATGGTAATTCTTTTTTAAAAGATACTAATTTATTTTCTAAAATCTTTATACAATTTTATTTTTTCCAGTCAATCAATTGTTAAAAATTTACGTATATTGGCCTGAAAATTTATGCGCGGACAATATTCAAGTAAACAATGATTCATCAACTGAAGTTTTATGTAAAAATTTACAGATAAAAGAACATAGTCACGTGACAATTGAACCAAAACTGGATAATCATCTCCATCTTTGTGAAATAGAAATATTATCAAGTAAATGTAAAATTGAATTAATGAATGTTTTATATTGGTTTATTTTTTATATAGATAATATAGCTTATTTAAAGCCTGCTATATCTAAATATACAGTTGGTTCTATGCAAACATTAGTTGATGGTTCTACTACTGCGAGTCTAGAAATAAGATTAGGGATTAACTATTGGATTGCTATTAATCTCTTATCCTACTATAATGTTTTTGGTTTAGATGTAAAACCTAATTTATATAATTTAATTTACTTTAAAAACTTTTATATTGAATTGACAAATGAAAATCCTGCTTTAGTTTATAATTCAACAAAATCTACCCTGTGCGCAAAAAAGATCTTTGATGTAATAAGTTTGGATGATTACTATTCATTTATGTGCTCAAAAGGAGGTGTAAAAGGTCAATTTGTTGTATTTCGTTCAACACAAACGCCCTATGAGAAAGTTGTAATAGGAGAAATTAAAATATTTGGATATTATTTAGCACCTTCTAACCAAATAAATACTAATATCTTACTACATAAGCCTACATGGGCATCTGATACTCTAAATCATTATTACGCCTATTTACTAACAGATGGATTCTATGAGGCATATTTTCATACGCTCAATAAAAAGAAACCCTGGGCAAGGATAGATATGCTTGGAATATATAGATTGTTTAGAATAGCTATAGCAAATAGACATCAGAATTGTATGTATGATGAGTAATAATCATAAAAATAAGGAAATTGTATTAACTCTTATGACCTTTGTTTATTTCAGTTGCAAATAGAGCAAGATATATCAGAGGATTAGTATCAAACTATCAAGATTTTAGTATTGATTATCAATTATACTATTCCAAAATATGTTTCATTAATAATGACGAATTTGAAAGTGGCGAATATAGATTGTGGGATTGTCAGCAGCCAAATCCAATTGGTCGTTTTATTATATTATATCTTCATTCAGATGATCAATATTTTAATATTCTTGAAGCTGAAGCTTATGGTGAAGAAATTATTGATGATGATTTATCCCTTTTACCTCTGATTAAAAGTGATAGAAAAGTTGACAGTAACAGCTTTTCCAATAGAGATACTAATGAACAGTTCCCTTTAAAAATCATAGATGGTTTATCAGAAAATATTGAAAAACTAGGTCAATTTCTTTCGTGTAGTGGAACTTTAACAAATGATAACATAGAAGGAAGAATAACCGTTTATATGAATGATCTATATATGATAAATCAAGTTGTTACTATTCTTTCGCTTCCTCTCCTTAAAGGTAATAATCTAGTTGTTCTAGTTTTTGCGTATGTCAATTCAATAATTTTTTTCTTTTATTCATAAAAAAAAATAAAGAAAATTTTGAAAATGTTCAAGTTGCAGTTGAAATTTTCAATACAATATTACAAAGGCAAATTTGCTCTTTGAAAAATGATTCACAAAGGGAGCATTTATTATATGAATGCAAATCTGTTGGTGATAGAGTATCATTTTATAAAATTGGTGGAAATAATATAATGAAAGTTTGTGAAATATATGTTCTTGGTAGAAGAGAATCTTATAATATAAGCAGTTTGTTATTTTATATTGACCTATATTTTCTCTTTTTATATGAAAATTTTATATTGTTTTAGACTTGGGCACATTTTCAAATGCCTCATATAGATATTCATTAAACACTCTACAATTAAATCCCAACTCATTTTGTAATTACTTAATTGCTAGTCAAGAATTCTATATTCAATTACCATTTCAATATAAAATTACTGCTGTTGGATTTTCTATAGCTAAAACTTTAAATGTTTCATCTGGTATGGAAATTTTTGGTGTGAAATATTCATCAACAAACATACTTTGTACAAGTGTCAAGAGTATTTCGAAAGTTATCAATCCGACATTCTTTACATTTTCTTGTCGGCAGGAAATAGTTGCAAAATATTTAAGAATTTTATTAGTGAATGAGTCATATTACATTTGTAATTTTTATGTTATCAGTAAAGAAATAATCACGAGTAATTCTAGTATGATATTGACAACGATAATAAGGATGATAATTATAATATTAATGTATATTTCTTTATTTTTAGTCAACCATCATTTGAATTACGGCAGAAGATCAATCAAATCAGCCTATATCTTCTCAACAAAAGTGAACTTAAATTTAATGGAGTGTTTAAAAGCTTGTATCAAAGAAAATGAATGCGAAAGTATAATGTATTCAGATACTTTGAGGAAATGTCAATTCAGCACTTTTGCAATTCTTCCAAATTTAATAGAATATCTTACAGAATCAACTAACCAACATTTCGTTATTTTATATAAAAAGGATGCTAATAGTATAGGATACTGTTCGTAATGGTTCTTCTAGTAGAAGATTTATTGATTTTGCTTCAAATTGCATTTTCCTTAATCAAAATGTTTGTGAAATAAAAATTTTTCATGATTTCGATATTCTATGAAAATTTGGGAATCTTCATCTACAAGAACTCCTCGCCACCATTGAATAACATTTGACAAGAATTTTCAATTCTCACACCTATCCTCACAACTATTATATAAAGAATTTATCAACACGAATAGGACTGATGCATTGTTAACACATCATTACCTAATTATTTATGCATAAGACAAAATACATGATGTAACTTGACTTGCTGTTCTTACATTGCTTAAATACTAATCATAGTTTCATAATATGTACTTATGTAAATATGTATGTGTTTTTAACAAAAAATGAATAATTACCTTTGCAGTTGTTTTCCCTCAACATCAAATTCATCTCAATATTTGACAATATCTGTTTCAACTCTTTTATAATAAATAGAAGAAGCAGATGCATTTTTATTCAATCTATTATGCCAACCCTCCAAGTCATTGTTAGAATTATCTATTTCTCTTGTAAACTGACCAAGTACTAGGAACAAAGAAATCTCCAAAAATCAACTGCATGTCCATATAGTCAATTAACTAGTTAAGAATTTTTTGCTCTAAATGCTGTGTTTCTCAGAATGCAATCAGTTTTAAGTTCTAGTATCTTCATTATTATATAATTTTTCTCTTTTCTTCTTATGTAAAGAGTTTTAATATAGTTTCTTTAAAATATTTTTGCTGATTAATATATTCAAGTTGGAAAATAATAACAAAACCTTCAAAAAATTAATATTTCAATTGACAATATCAATGTGTTTAATAGCCTAGTACACAAAAATTTTTATTAACAAATAAAAAGCAAGCTCCAAGAATCATATTCCAATAATCAATTAAAAAGGACCTCCCTCGAACCCTAACCTAACCCATCTCATTTTTGACTTCCTTTCGTTCATTATCAAAAAATATTTCTGCTCCCTTTGCCAATTTAATATAGTGGTTAACTGAGATAATCTTTCCATCTTTTTCTGCTTGATTAACAATTTTTACTTTAAAACCATTCCTTAAAACATTTAGGAAGCTCTTTCACTCTTTCAGTAACACAAGCGATTTCAGTAGTATTGAATGGAAGGAATTTTTCCACAAGTTCTTTACTTCTTCTAACAAAACATTGAACAGTTTCATCATTGAACTGCCTCAATCTATCAATTTCCTTTATGTGCCATTTGAATTTTTCAAAGAAAAATATTTATTCTGGCAAAGAAAGAATGTTAGTTTTTGCAAGTGACCATAAGTTGAAGCTCTTGTTTATTGCAAAGGACGTTGACAGAAAATGTTCACAAATGAGAAATTTCAAGACCAGATTTCTGATTTAGAAATGGTTAGGAAGAAGAAGACAGCAACTGATTTGTACTTACAAGGGTCTTCTCTAAGGGTTACGGGTAATGGAAAAAGTTAGATACAGCCAAGGGCTAGGTTAGGGTTAGGACATTTTTCGTCTTATCCATTGCAAAGATTTCTAAACTCTGCAATTTGTTCTTCATTTAAATCACAGTTATTTAAATGAAGAATCTTCAGAGTTTTTGATGACATTTTAAGTCCTTCAAAAATATTTGAAAATCCATTTCCTATTTTTCTATTCCATTCTAGATTGATTTTTTCCAGGGTGAAACAATGTTTCAGCAAATTTCCAATCTCGTTACCTTGTTCTTCATTTAAACCACACTCATGAAAATCAAGTTTCTTCAGGGTGTTTGATGACATTTGAAGTCCTTCAAAAATATTTAAAAATCCAATTCCTATTTTACTATTCTTTGCTAGATTAATTGTTTCCAGTATGGAACAATGTTTCAGCAAATTTCCAAACTCCTTACCTTGTTCTTCATTTAAATCGCATTGATTAAAATAAAGATTCTTCAGAGTGTTTGATGACATTTTAAGTCCTTCAAAAATATTTATAAATCCATTTTCCATATTTCTATTCCATGCTAGATTGATTGTTTCCAGTATGGAACAACGTTTCAGCATATTTCCAATCTCTTTACATTGTTCTTTTTTTAAATAACACCAAGCTAAATGAAGAATCTTCAGAGTGTTCGATGACATTTGAAGTCCTTCACAAATATTTAATAATCCATTTCCCATGTTTCTATTCCCTGTTAAACTGATTCTTTCCAGTGTGGAACAATGTTTCAGCATATTTCCAATCTCTTTACCTTGTTCTATATTTAAATCACAGTAATCTAAATGAAGTTTTTTCAATGTGCTTGATGACATTTGAAGTCCTTCACAAATACTTAATAATCCATTCCCCATATTTCTATTCCCTGCTAGACTGATTGTTTCCAGTGTGGAACAATGTTTCAACATATTTCCAATCTCTTTACATTGTGTTTCATTTAAATAACAGTAACCTAAATGAAGATTTTTCAAGGTGTTTGATGACATTTGAAGTCCTTCACAAATACTTAATAATCCATTCCCCATATTTCTATTCCCTGCTAGACTGATTGTTTCCAGTGTGGAACAATGTTTCAACATATTTCCAAACTCTGCACTTTGTTCTTCTTTTAAATCACACTCTTCTAAATGAAGATTTTTCAAGGTGCTTGATGACATTTGAAGTCCTTCACAAATATTTATAAACTCATTCCCCATATTTCTGTTATATGCTAGATTGATTGTTTCCAGTGTGGAACAATGTTTCAGCAAATTTCCAAACTCTGCACTTTGTTCTTCATTTAAATCGCATTGATTAAAATAAAGATTCTTCAGAGTGTTTGATGACATTTGAAGTCCTTCAAAAATATTTATAAATCCATTTCCCATATTTCTATTCCATGCTAGATTGATTGTTTCCAGTATGGAACAACATTTCAGCATATTTCCAATCTCTTTACATTGTTCTTTTTTTAAATAACACCAAGCTAAATGAAGAATCTTCAGAGTGTTCGATGACATTTGAAGTCCTTCACAAATATTTAATAATCCATTTCCCATATTTTTATTTCCTGTTAGACTGATTCTTTCCAGTGTGGAACAATGTTTCAGGAAATTTCCAATCTCTTTATTTTGTTCTTGATTTAAATAACAGTGGTCTAAATGAAGATTTTTCAAGGTGTTTGATGACATTTGAAGTCCATTACAAATTTTCAAAAATTGGTTTCCCCATTTTTTCTTCAAAGATTGATGTTGACATTGATTTGTATTGTTTTTGTCAAGACAGCAGAATTCATGATTTTCCTCTGTTAATGGTTGAATACTTTGAAAACAACATGTGTGTTGACAAGGTAGCATTTTTTGATCATTTTTTGCCAACAATTCCAAGCATTTTGAACATTTAATTTGTTTTTCATATGTGATAGATGACTTGGCAGCCATTTTGAATACAGGACTTTTTTATTCTTATTTTCTACAATTGTAGCTCTATCTTGTATTATTCATCTGTTGATATTTCAACTTTTTCCAAACATATGAATAATAATTTATGATATATTATATTGTTATAGTGAGGAGCTACAAATTTTTTTATATTTTGTAAATAGAGAAAGGTTTTAAAAGGTATTACTAAAACATGGACTGTACTGTTTTATATAAAGAATATCAAATATGAATTATATCATTAATGTTGTTATATTATATTGTTGAAAATATCTCAAATTCTATAATAATTTAATAATAAAGCAAAAAAATGAATTTAAATAAAAGCTCACTTGAATTTTGCTGTAGACAGCTTGTGTCCAATGGAAGACACAACCTTGAATATGATTATATTGTACACTAAGTTAAGAGCACTCTATATATCTAATTCAAAATCAACTACAAAATTGTCAGGTTGAAAACCATTTAACTCTGAACAGTCCCAGAAAACTGTATACATCAGTTTTTCAGCTGATTGAGTCATGTTTACCTTTTTTTTGCAGGTGGAAATGATGTGTGTTTGTAGGTTAGGGAAGAACTCTTTGATTCAGGATCATAGAGATGAACTCAAGATTCATCTCCTGTTACTATTTTTATTAGAATATAACTGATACTTTTAAAGGTATTTTTGTTGTTAAAAATTGTAACATTGTAAACATACATTTGTCAGCTATACTCTACAAAATAGATAAGTAGTATTGAACCAGTATTGTAGTACACAAATAACACTCATAAAGATAAGCAGTATTGACCTAGTTTTGTGTAGGGCAGTGCATATACAATGTGAGGCAAAAAAACCTATTAAATTACAGACAGAATATTGCTATATTTCCAACCTAGCATTAATATTATAATTTATTAATCTATAAAGTTATGATTTTGAACTAACAGCAGTTCAATTAAATATGAATTATGCTTAAATTCTAAGCTTAGATTATATTCACTATTCAACAGTATTAATCAGATATAATTCCTCCTTATATACTGATGCTAAATTTACTAACTCAATCAATTGAATATCATTATTAAAGTAGAATATAAAAATGGTCAAGTATACAATCCACATGTTTTCTTCATTGTTGGACTTGTCCTATTCAAATTGTTACATCTTATGCAACTCTCCAACCTGAGAAATTCAACTATTATTTAAAAGAGGAAAACAATAAAATACATGACCATATTTAGAACTTTTCTTTGTCTTAAAATGTTACTATTGTTGTTTTGAACATTCAAATTTGTCAACTATCACTTTTTTAAAGAGTTTATAAACCCTGTGAAATTAACAGTTGATAGTTCAGTTTTATAATGGTAAGCTAGTTGTTTAAACTAGCTTGTTTAGAACTAGAAGCTCATTTTATCCAATACATATTCTTTGGACGAAATACTCGTGTTTTGTTGATTCATTTCTACCAAAATAACATTTGTTAAACTATTTGTGGACGAACTTGAAAGGTTCTAATTGGACCAGTACTTTGGTAAATTGGTAAATGATTGGAAAGGATGACTACAGTTGTGACAAACCAGAAATTCCTATAATTACTATACAACAAAGTACAAACATCTTCCTTTCCTTCTTTTTTCTCCTCTTTGTTCTTCTTAGCTAAAGAATAGTTGAAAGAGAGTTTTTAGTGTATTCTTTGTAATTAACATATTCAACTAATTAAATTTTTTTATTTCAGTCTTTTAATAACAAAAAATTTTTGTATCTTGAAAAAATCCTGAAAAATGCCCGATTTCCTATCTTTAGCTTCCAATTAAAAATTTACAAAAATGACCAAATATTACATTTTAACCGCATGAAAATTTTTTTGGAAAATTGAAGTAGAAAAACAATTAAATAAAACACTATTATGTTAAAAATAAATTAAGATTAAGAGAAAATATATCTGGTAATCTTTGACTTCTATTGGAATGAAACACCTGTCAGTCAGCCAACTAGCACTAATAAATAAATGAATTTTTTAATTTAAAATCCGAGATTTTGCTTAACAAAAAATATCAATAACATATGAAATTGTTAAATATTTCACAAATTTAATTTATCAGAGTCAGAAAAAATTGAAATGAAAAGTGAAAATATTGCGATAATCCTCTTCAATATTTCAGTGTTTCTTTTGAATAAAATCAACTGTCAATTTCATCAGTTGTATTCCATCAAGGTGCAACCTAAACATTTTAAAATTATTACCTATAAAGAAACAAGCACCTTTGTCTATGGTCCTATAAAAGCTATTTTGACCCGATCGGGCTTACAACCATATCTTGTGCATACTGGTTGTGAAGACTACGATAAGCAACTTCTAGCATTTAGCAATGAGATATTAGCATGCAACAATATACACATGTACTATGAAGCTTGTCCGAAGAAGGTTTCTTTCCGTATGTTAAGTTATTACCAGTTTTCATTTATAATTATTTCAGTAAATTCAATGCTATTCAGGTATTTTGCATAAATTTTCCTTGGAAAGAAGCAAAAAATGTTGTAAAATGTAAAAACAAATGGCGACCGTCCAAATTTAATTCAAGTTTATCATCTTGTATTTATTTTCTTTTTCAGTCATATATTTCATGTCTATGCCGGAAAATTTGAAGCCGTCTGTATAAAATGTTATAAAACCAATGCAGTTTGTAAGTTTTTGAATTGAAATATTTACAAACTAACTATTTTCATTTAAATTCGTTACATTCAAGATATTTTTACATATACAAATGATTTTATAAGATATATTCCCATTTTAAAAAATGGCTCATTATATCAAATTTTTCACAACAAGAGTTCAACTGAGGAGATCTGTTCTAAATCTGAATTTTATATTACAGAGAAAATCGATGTTTCTTCAAATGTTCAATATCACTATGGTTTCATTTATGGACAAACAATATTTAATACATCTTCTTGTACTTATAAACAAACACATGGTTAAAAAACAAAATCATAATTACAGTTGATTATCTTCAATAATCCCATTTTTCAAAAAATAGATTTAAGTTTAAAGTCATTTTATCGAGAAAATCATATATTTTCAAAGGTAATTGTCTAAATATTTGATTTCTATGAGCATTATCACCATCACTTTCAAATGTTGATTTCTTTTTCAAGCAACCAGAGTCTTTTGCTTCTAGAACGTTTGGAAATATACCTAGAAGTTTTGTTTCCACTGTGTCCCCCGAATTAGCAGCTGATTTGATATGCAGCCTGCAATCAAAAACTTTTTCACCAATGGAAGCAAGAGTTTTGTACTCGAAACAAACGACGAGAGATTGCGTGTTATTTGATCCAACTAAATTCATTGGTTTGGAATGTATAGAAGGAAAAGTTGACTCAAACAATTGCTACCTAAGAAAAGCTAACATGATATACACTATAAAGTTCAGGTGTGAAGAAAGGCATGATGCAAAAGGTTAGAAAAAGAAGAAGAAGAAGAAAGAAAGAATTTTATTTTTAATCTTTTCAGATTTTTCCATGAGACTTTGGCAAAATAAAACAGAATCTTTGTCTATAAGTGGAGTTGTTCAAATGTCATATGACCATTATTTTTTTAATATTTACCCTGCTTATTTGAATTATACAGAAATTAAGGTGCTATGCCAATATTTTGGTTTTAATACTGGATTATTAACTTTAGATTTGAACTTTGAGTTCATAAACACTTTTCGTATAATTAAATTTAAATGTAATTCAAATGCAAAAACACATAAAGATTGTATTGACAAGAATGAAATTTTCTACTCTTCTCTTGAAATCAATAATCCTCGAAGTGAATGCCTCTCTCTCTCTCTAAGACTTTAATAAGCCTTCTCTTTGCAGGACATTCCAGGATAAAGTGTTTTTCAATTGCAGAAGACAAAAGTACAGTTTATTTAAATAATTTATGAAAAAAAAGCCATTTTAAATCTTTAAAAATTCATTTCATTTTCAAAATTGAACAAAACAAATAAAGTGAACAATACGGATGATTACATTTGTAAATCTGTTGCTATTTTTATCCAAAAAGCTTTTAAATTCTAAATTATTGGTTTAGTGGGCGGAAGGGGGCGGGATAATTGGAACAAAATGTTCAAATGATTATAAATATATGCTATTGGATAAAAATAGGAATTGAAAACTGGTGCAAAATCTTCATTTTATTACGATAATCGATGTTTTTATTTGTTTGAATCGAAGAATTATAAAACATCTATAAAAAGCATTCGAAATATTTGTAAAGAGAAAGATTTAGAGATAATTGACTTTGCTTTTTATCACATTCACATAGCAATTTATAGATTTTTCCAAATGCATCATCCTTATCAAGATCAATTCATTGTTCCAAGCCGCAAGTTAATCTTATCTATTTCTATATTAAATACCTAAATCTTGTGTTTATTTATCATTAGAAAATGGACTCGTCCAAATTTCTAATAAAACTTATACAACTTCGGCTCCCTCCTCCCTCTATCCTATTGATTATATTGAAAATATAGTTAGTTTACTGTCTAAAAACGACCTTTACGACTGCAAAAAGTTATCTTTTAACGAAAAAACCTATCTGTTCAAAAAAGATGAAATTCATTGTTTTGCATTAAACACAAATCGACTAGAGCAAACAATTTCAACAATTGAAAAAGTTAGTTGTCATAGAACATTTCAACTTTTCTTTTGTCAGCAATCATTAAGTAATTATCGATTAATAATTGATTTTTCTCTTCTTTTCTTTTTCTTATTTATTCAATTTTAAATAGAAATTGATACATCATTAACGGGATCTTTAAATATTTGGACAAATTCTAATAATAACACCAATATGTTCCATTGCGTCATTTCTCAGATATTCATCAATTATATCTACATTTGCGATGGAGAAATTGATTGTCCCATTGGCGGGGAAGATGAATTGAATTGTTTGTTTGAACGACATATGTTCTTTTGTAGTAAAATCGAAACAATTAACTTTCTCTCTGTTTGCGATTATAAGAAAAATTGTTTGTCTGGAGCAGACGAATTTTGCGGTAAGTATGATACAATCAAAATATCTTTTATAACGTAACGTCCAAATGTAAAAGAACGCGAAAAATGTCCGACTAACATCAGGTTGGTTGATAACTAGATCAACTTTTCTTTTGAATATTTAAAATGAAAACTTTTTTGCAAGATGTAAAGACCAGAAATGCATAGAAAAGAGAGATATATTTGATCATTATCAACATTGCTTTGATAATAGCGACGAAGAAGGTTGGAGTGAAGGTAAAATAATTTGAAAATTTGAATTTTTCTTCTGCTCTACTTTCTTTAAAATAATTTCCAGACTATTGTCAAGATTACTATTGTAATGGCTTATGCCATCGCAACGAAACGCAATGTTTTGACAATTCAAGATGTTCAAGATTCGATTCAAGTATTTACAGTTTTTGTACTGAAATGTTGAAGAGAGGTTTTCACATTTCTTCGTCCATTCACTTATGAAAAATTGGCTTTATTTGAAACGTTTTTTACAGAATGTACAAATAGTAAAACATATTCTTGCAAAACGCCATTTTTTCTGTTCAAAACACCCCAAAGAGACGGAATGTGTAAAAGGAAGAAATGTAATTACGGAGAATATCAATGCTATTGGAGTAAGAAATGCGTTAAATTAACCAAAGTTTGTAATGGAATTTGGGATTGTGAAAAGGGTGACGATGAAAACAACTGTTCAGGTATGTTTAATAGAAAATTCAGTCATAATTTATAACACACACACACACAAATATCTAATTATCGCTCACCAACAGCCAATTTTACGCTGAAAATGAATTTCAAATGTAAAAGCGGTGTGTATATATCATTATTTGAGGTTTGTAATAGAATACTCGACTGCGAAGATGGAAGTGATGAAATGAATTGTAAAATTGGTAGAAGTTTAAAAAATTGTATACATTTAAAAAGAGAATTTACAATAGTTTGTCAAAAAAATTTAAATGGTAATGATGATAGAGCGATAATAGAGTTGAGTAGTTATGAAAGTGATTATTATAAAAAATTGATTTTTGAATATGTCTATTTGAAAAATTCAAATATGAAGATTTTTCACAATTTTCTTATCCTATCTATAACGTTTAGCAGCGTAATTGAAGAAAATATTTTGAATTGTTTTCCAAATTTAATACTAATTAACATATCAAATTCAAATATAAATTTAAATTCAAAAATCCAAAAAATGAATCTACTTCAAATATTAATATTAAAAAATATAACGAATAAAAAGAGCACAACGGAATTAGTAATAGTATCGTTCCCTTCTCAATTAATTAGTATTCATATTGAAAAAATGATGATATTTCACTTGAGTAGTGTAATGTTTAAACATTTGAAAAACTTGAATGATCTAACAATAATTAACTGTGAAATATTTGATATTGAAAATGACGCATTTAAATCATTAAAGAGCGTTAATAGGATAAATTTTAAGGGTTCAAAATTACCATATAAAGGTATTAAAAGTAATATTCAATTGTTGAAAAAGCTTAGTTTTATGGAAAGTGATTACTTTTTAATTTGTTGTCTCTTGAATAAATTATTTGGTGAAAATGTCAAATGCATACCTGAAAAATCGAATTTTTCTACCTGTAATGATTTATTAGTATCGAAACACCTTCAAATTTTAGTATGGATTATTGGTATTGTTGGTTTATTGGGTAATTTTTCATCGTTAATCTATAGGATTATTCACTTTTCAAGGACATCGATGCTGTTTTATTGCTGTTTAGCACTTTCCGATTTGCTTACATCACTTTACGTAATGTTAATTGCTTCGGTTGATAGAAAATATAGAGGTGTTTATATGGAGAATGATATTGATTGGCGACAAAGTGCTCTATGTACTTTTATTGGATCTGTATCCAGTTTTTCAGTATCACTTTCAACATTGAGTCTCTTCTTTATTACAATTGAAAGATATCTGATTATAGCCTATCCAGTAAATCGTTTCTTTTCATTATTAAATACAACAATAATTGCAATATGCATAGTTGCATTATCTATATTAATGTCAATAATTCCACTATTCGTTTTTGACGTAAGTTGAAAAGAGATATCATTTGCATAAATTCAAAAACTCTATTCATAAATAGAGATATTACAATCAAATGCCAATATGTTTTACTGTCTACGTAAGAAGCGAAAGGTCAGTTGGCTGGATATTCTCTTTTATAATCTATGGTGTATGGATGATGTTATTCTCAATTTCTACATTGATCCTATACATTCTAATGGTTGTCAAGTTGAAAGAAAGTATCATGATTCATACAAATAGAGCGAAATTATATAAATTCAATAAAGTTAAAGTTAGCGCAATTGTTATTGTTTCAACAAATCTATTATGTTGGATACCAATTTCAATATTAGGTTCTAATCTCTTAATCCCTTCTCCAAAGTTTTTTTTTCTCTATTGTATCAATTTTCATATCAAAATAGGTTTTGCTTCAATTCTAACAACTGTCAAATTGACAAATGAAGTTTATAATTGGATTGTAATTTTTCTTCTACCAGTTAATTCTGTTATAAATCCAATATTGTATACAGTATCAGAAATCATTAATAAATATAAAAGATTTCAAACGATACAAATTCAAAAAAGGTTCTTCACCTCATTTTATTTTTATAGGCTAAAATTTTCGTTTTTCAGAAATAAAAGTCTAGCTCTTTTTAACAATCAAATCCAAAGAGAAAGTATATCGTTTGCTAGAGATTTTGTTCCTGTTCAAATTTTCCATGTTTTTATCTAGAATTAGAATTTATGAATAATGCAGCTAGAAATTTTATTTTACCAAACTGCTTGTTAAATTTATTAGAATTTTCAATGGATAAAAATAAACAACCATCTGACTTGATAGGTATACAAAAATTGATGAAATCATTGGCATCAGCTATTGCCTATTGTCATAAAAATTCTTATGTTGTTCATTTGGTCAAAGATGAAGAATTATTTTTTTTTATTGTAATTATAATCAAATACTTTTGTTTTTTTAAAAAAAATCTATACTTTGCAGGAAGAAGAGTATTTCATTTCAAGTAAATTTATAATATATGAAACTGAAAGAGATTTTCAATCAAATATTAAAGATTTTGGATTAGTTTTAAGAAAATTCCTTCAAAGAGAAATCTTTTTTAGACACAAGAAATGAATATTGTAAATGGTAAAGTTTAATTGATTATTCACTGCGAGCCTTTAAAAATATTAATTAATAAAAAAATTTAATTGTCTTTAACTTTGTGCGTTTTTTATTATTGTTTATTTTGAAAAAGACGTAACAAAATTAACACAAACATCATAGATTGAGAGTCTGTGCTTTTATATTCTTAAGTTCCAGTCAAAAGATGACTTTAATAGTCTATTTACATAGTTTTTTATTAATTTGACAACAATTTCAATGTCTTCTTTATATTTAATCTCGTGAAAAGTTAATAAAAACTCTTTGGGATTTATATAAATCACAAATGATATTTTTTCGCCGTTTCTCTAAAATATTCAATTCAAAACCTTGAAAATTCAATTTTTGTTTGTTCGTCTAACCTGATATCTTAAAGATTCTAAATTCAATTGATGAAAAGATATATGTAAATTATGAAGTTTTTTGATTGTATACATAATATTTCTTGAAAATTTCAAAATTATATAAAAATTATTCATCATTTTATGATTGATTAAAGAGTTTTGATAGTTTTCGTATTGTTTTCTACCAGTTTTAAAAAACAGACCATATTTGGCGGCATTTTCAAATAGATCTTTAACTGTAGCAATTAAATATCTATATTTTACTAAAACTGGATAGACCTGATCCAAATTTCTAGTGACAATATTTTACCTCTTAGACGGCTGGTTATTAACATTTCCTTTTGAATTTTTTGCCTGATTAAACAAACGAGAAAAAACGAGATTTTAAATTGAAAATTTACATTTACAAAAAGAACCTTTTAACTGCCTTACTCTTACTCCATAGCCGACGTATATTTGACCAATTTTGAAATAACGGATTTAACGATGAATTCAATGGAATAATAATGATAATTATCCATTGATAAGTTTCTTTTATTAATGGACTTTTGCCAAAGGCAGCCATGATACCTAGTTTAAAAAAAATGAGAAAATTGCTACAAGAACAACTGCAAAATTCTTACTAATTAAAAGAATAGGTATCCATGTTAAAATGTTTGTTGTAACTATTAAAAATGCATTTGCAAACATTTGCCTAATTCTTTCAGTAATTTGATTATAGGATAATATTTTACTAGATATAATAACTTGTTTAAAAATTAAAATATATAAGATAAGAATTACAAAGACAGCTAGTGTTGGTAATATTGAAAATAGGCATATGGCCGATATCCAACCAATTTTTTTCTCATTTGTAATATGAAGAGAGAAACATAATGGATATCTAGCTGAAAAATCCTTTAAAAATATATATATTTCATTAGGGATATTTATCAGGTATTCAAATAATTTCTATTTACGTCAAAATACAAGTATTGGAAGGCGGATAATCCAATTGAAAATACAAATATCAATCCTATTACAAGAGATATGGATAAGTAATTTAAATGCAAAAATTTATCATATTGTTTTATTGCAGCAAACTTTTCAAAAGTTATTAATACCAAACTAAAAATTGATATTAAACAGGAAGAACTACTAACTAAGCCCAAGACAAAGCAGAATTTACTATGCCGCCAGTAATAGTCGTTTTCCTGATAGTTTTCCCCATAAATCCTATCCACAATACAAATTGCCAACAGATAAAGATTACATGAGAAATCGGATAATGTCAACATTAGATAGAACAGCATAGATCGCCTTTTAAACTTAACAATTTGAATAATAATTGATAGAAAATTATTAAATAGGCCAAAAGCTGCTAATATATAAGCTATAACTAATTGAAGAGAAAATAGAGGGAAAAACAAAAACTGGTAGTAAATATGTTTTAAAAAAAGAAACAAACAATAAAACCCAACTTTTCAATGTATATGAATAAATTAATTCTGCACAAAATGAATAGATTGTCTCTTTTGGTAGACACTGAGTCATCTTTCTAAACATTTTTGCAAAACAGCAAAATGTATTAAAATCACTTCTTAGCACTTTTAAATTTGAATTCCATTTAAAAATACTTGATTTTATATTATTTAGTGAGGAGATTTTTGTTTTATTCATCTCTAATCTATAAAGATTTTTCAAGTAGAAAAATGAATTAGTCTTCAAATATTTCAAAGTTAAATGCTCAATAATTAATATTTTCAAATTGTTTGAAAATTTGAATAAATCTTTAGAAAGATAAGAGAATTTATTATAAGATAAATCAAGAGAAATTAAGAATTGAAGGTTATGGAATGATCTCTCATCAATTGTTTCTATCTCATTTTTCCTTAAATTCAAATGTAGTAAATATTTGAAATTATGAAAAGTATATTTAATAATTTTTGTAAACATTAAATTATTTTCTATATGCAAAAATTTTAGATTTATGTATTGTGATAAGTTGATTGCTAATGAATAGTTTGAATTATAGATAAACAGTTTAAATAGTTTGGAATTTGTGTTATTTGTTAAATATTTCAATGATTTTTCTAAAGGATTTTTCAAATTGTATAATTTTATGGCATTGAAAAAATAAAAGTTTTTCTTTGCCATCATTTCAAAATCATTTGTACAGTTAATAGAGAACATGGAATTGCAGATACAATTTTCTGGACAGGGATCATGTGATCTAAGCATCCATGATTGTAAATTTTCATTCTCTGGGCAAGCTCTACTTGCAGGGTTTATAAATTTATTGTTGTAACGTTCAATAAGAGCTAAATGCAGAGGAATAAAAACTATTGAATTATGGCATTTATAGAAATATTCCAAGTGTAAATCATCTATGACAGTGGATCTTTTTTAAAGAAAAGGTCGTTGAATTACTTTAAAACATACCACAATTCATTTCATCATCACCCAAGATACAATCACTTTTTCCATTACAAATACTTTCGCTTAATATACAATACTCATAAACGGCGCATTTATAATATCCATATAAACAAGAACTTTTCCTCATGTTACACGATTTATATATATTAAATGGTGGATTTGTGCTTGGGAATTGAAGTATATAAGTTCCTCTATAGAATAAATGGCAGACAATTCCTGAATGATTTTAATAAGAGTTGGTTGTTATGTTTAAAAAATACATAATTTAAAATCTGTAATAAACTCAATAGTCCTAAAACAACAGAATGAAACATACCATAAGTTTTACTTTCAAAAAAATATTTTTCAAATTCTCCTTTAATTATTTGTTTTTAAAAAAAAAAGCAATGAAAATATGAATAAAAATAGAATAAATATACAAACTATGAAATTTAGATACTGATATTCCAAATTTATCATAATTGTAGATACTATGACATTTAGATTTTCCCCAATCAGTTTCTTCAGCTAGTTTCAGTTTTTGTAAATTTTAATAGATAAGTAACTTTTAAAAAAATTAACTTTACAATTGCATGTTGGTAAATTTTCATCATTCATACCAATGCAATCAGGTTTAAAATCACATAGTTGTTTTTTAGAAATTAATTTTGATCCACATATATCAATTTTATCTTTTGTTTAGTTTACAATATTTAAATAAAAAAAAATATATCTTTAGTTTTTAAATACCTTTGTCAAAAATATCAGATTTGGTACAAAATTTTTCATCACTTTTATCATAACAATCAAACTTTGTATCACAAAATAGATCTTTGGGTAAACATTGTTGATTTTCACATTGTTTCTCTCTGGAATGAGAGTAGTTTTTTAGAAAAAAAAGTCCCTTTAAAGACTCGTTATTTCAATATACAAACCCAAGTTTACAAGGAGGAAAATCTATGGAAAGAAAAAGAAAGAGTGATCATGATGATGATAATGAATATATAATATGTATATCTTATTGATATTTACAGCAGTTATGTTCATCACTTCCATCTAAACAATCTTGCATATGATTACAAATTAAATTAATACTAATACTTTTAACTCCATCACATTGAAATAATGAAAATTTATCAAAAGGGCAGTTTCCTTCATCTGAACCATCAGCGCAATCTAAATTTCCATCACATTTGTAATAGTAACTTATAAATTCTTTTGAAAATTTACAAAAAAATAGTCTGGAGTCTTTCATATAAAATTCAATTCGGCTTTGAACAATTGGTTGTAACTTTACCACTTTCTTGATATTTACTTTATGAATTTTTCTTAAATCCAAAAAATCTAGTGTAACAGTCTTCTCTTATTAATTTTCTTTTAAAAAATTGAAAATATTTTGCTACCCGTTTTCTTTTCGCAAACAATGTAGTTGAATAACATTTTTTTGCATTCTATTGACAATAATTCATAATAGTTCAAGTGCAAATATTTCTTTAGATATGTGCAAGGTTCGTCATACCATTCAGTTCTGGGTTCGGAATTTTTTAATAAACATCTGTTGAATTGAGACGCACAAATCAATTATATTTTTACATTTGAGGTGTAAGTGAAAATTGTTTGTTGGCCTATTTAAGTTATAAGAGAGAGAGAGAGGGAGAGAGAGAGAGCTATCTTAGGTTTTAGGTGTAGTATTGTAACATCAAAGTAAATTGGATGTTTACTGTTGCCCTAATTCATATTGAATTGACCACATTCCGACAAAATTATGAGAAATATTATCTGTATTCCTTATCAAACCAAAATTATTTTCGGTTGTAGTTGATGAAAAACCTTTTGTAAGGAAATGTTATCTAATTAATATTAAACAAAATGATTATAAAGAAAGTAAAATTTAAACTAACCAACTGGAATTTTCCAAATTCTTTTAAATGAAAGTAAATTTTTCATTGTTTTCTTAGTAGAATTAAAATAAATAGATATTAGACTATTTTCAATGAATCTTGATTCATCTTGACTTGATATACCAATCAATTCCTGTCCATTATCTTTGCATAATTGTTGTCCATCATTATAATTTATTACTTTATTGAATTTATAAATATAATAGCAACTATTTAAATAATTCAAAACTTTTGTAGCTCCTTTAATTGATTTTTGACATGTATGAAAATTTTTGAAACAAGCTACCCTTAATCCAACTATTTCATCTAACCAAAGTTCCATAAAGTTTTCCATCTTGCATTCATTTAATTTATGAACAGTTTTTGAGCATTTGATTGAAAATATGTAAATGTCATTATCCTCTTTATTTTTTTCCTGTTTATAAATTGTTCCACTATTAAAATTGAAATATTTACAAATAACATTCAATTCGTGTTGGCCAATATCAAAATTTGAAATATAATACCAATAACCATCGTATTTAACTTGTAAACTTCCTGTAAAACTAGACAAATTTCCAATTGACATTGTTGATTCGAGAAAATTGTTATCATCATTAGATTTTAATCTAAACTTCAAATCTTAGAAAAGAAAAGCAAATTTGAATTTTAAATAATGGTTTTTCAATGTCAATGAAATTACTTGAAGAATTCTTTAACTCTTTCAATGGTTTATCAAAACATTTCACACTTAGCATCATATGATCATAATATCTAAATTGCTCTTCAACTTTTCTACATTCATTCAAGTTTTCTTCAACATTTAAACAAGTTAAAACTTTTGAAATTGTTTCACTTTGTTCAAGAGACCAAAATTTTGAATATTCAAAAGTCTTCTCTCCTTGATAAAGTTTTATAAAATGTTTTGAATAATGTTTGCAAACTGTTATTAAATTATTATAGAAAACGTCTTTGTCTTTAAATTGAAAAATAACTGGTATATATCTATTAGAATGTTTTGAATATTCAACCAGAATAAGCATTTCGCTATCTGTTGGTTTTGTGTAATAGGAAACGTTAAAATTTGGCCATTTTCTAATCCATTTAAACTGATTAGTAGGCCTATTCACAGATTTACAAAAGTCATTAGAACAGATTGGCAATGTTTCATTATTAAAATCAAAAATATTCATAACATCTTTATGGAAGAAACTTTTAGAAAATTTTAAAATATTATCACATTTTTCAATTGATTTATGAAGTAGACAATAAGGATTTGAAGTGTTGTTGGATCTTTTAAATACTGGAATAAATTTACTCAAGTTAGATATCTGTTCAAAAGCAGTGTAATAATCTGCAAAAGCGTTTTTTCTTTTGAATATTCAAATTGATAAATAAAGAACGTTTTTACATGTTGTATTCATTAAAGGACATTTAATATACATAGGAAGAAATATTTTAGGATAATCTACCATCTCATAAACCTTATCTTCATTTACGTCATAATGAAAATTATGTGGATTATAATCATTGTTAGAATTGCTTGTTTTAAAGACAAATGCATCGACATCGATATTTTCATATCCTGCTTTTTTGCAGAAAATATTCAAAAATTTCCTTGACTCAATTGATATTGTATTGTAGATTTGTCTATTTTCTATGTATAATGTACCATAACAATGAGTCATTGAACATGTTCTATTGTGAATATTTAAATATTTCAGAAAGAAATTACTAATTACAATCTTGAAAAAAAAATATGTAAAATGGATAAATATTTCAAAAATGACAAAATCTTACTACCTTTGCTTGACTGTTACATCTATGAAACTTGAAAAATGAAAAGATGACTATCTTTAATATAAGATTAACATTCAGTTGAATAATTTTCATTTTCAGTTGTTACACCTAAAGATAGTGAAAACTAGTTTATCATAAACATTTCATTACAATCAAAATATTGCCTTTGTCAATAAAATAAATTTGTCACGTGACAAATTTGATTATATTTTTTTTGCAAATGTAATGAAAATTGTAACAGTATATAATTCGGTTGCGGCAGAAAACAGCTACAAAAATCTATGGTTTTACCCTAACCCTAACCTAGCCCTTAATTTTATCTAATCTTTTTAAATATCACCCTGAGAAATAAACCCAACTGTTGCTAATGGTCTATCTTATTCTCTTTATACCAGTTTCCACTCAATTTTTAAATTTTCGGCATGTTATTAAAAAAATATAATTGTTCTTTATAGTAAACTAACAAATCTAACTTAATAGTATAATAATGACCTAATTAAATTGAACAAAATTGGCCATATTTAGTGTAAAACTTTATATTTATTGAAATAGTTCCATATTTCATTATTTTCTGATAGAATTCATAGTATGATATTTTTGTAGTAGGGTTTTTGCTAGTAGGCCTATATCAATTACATTACATTTTCTCTTATCATTGATACAAACATATTTCAAAAGATTTCTAGAATAACCCTGAATAAGGAAAAGAAAAATTTGTATTTTATCTTAATTTTTCATCCCAAACAATATTGGTGTGTATCATACAGATTTAATATCAAAGATATTAATCATATCACCATTCAAGGAAATATTTCTTTCATTGATAAAAATGATAAAATCAGTAATTTTCTTAATTGTTTCTTTCAGTAGGAAAAGATTTTTACAAAGGTTGTTAACTGAGAATTGAAGTTGTTCTTCCCAAGAAATACAATGAAGGTAGCCATTTATCACTGTAAATATTAATAGAATATTTAAATAGATGCAAAAGAGAGAGAGAGAAAGGTGTGTATGTTGATTCATACCAGGAAAAATTTGCTCTTTATATATAGACATTTCACATTCCTTTCTATAAAAAGTATATATTGTAAATGAAGAAAATAAAGAAAAATACTTTACTTATAAGATTCCATATATTGATAATAAAATAATTTAATTTCTTGAAATTTAAAAAAATGTGTAAAGTTGAATAAAGCAATTGTAAATATTAAAACTTTAATATATCTAATTTCAATTAATTTATCTTCTGCAAAAATTTCATCTACAAATAGACATTTTTTTGGTAAATTTCAATTTTTTTTTTATTTTTCCATTGTTTACCAAAGATTTGTGATGATAGAAAATTGAAAAATAACACAATTGGCTGATAAATAATTATCCTTTCGTTTTGTGTAGTTTTCAACTTTTTAAATGTTTTAACGATTAATAGGAAACTTGTAAAGAAAACTGGTAAGAAAATGACAAGTAATGACAAAGTAGCGTAGATATATATTGATAAATTTTTTCTATATGTTAAAAACAATACTGAACATTCATAGTAATTGTTTATGAAACTAGTCTATTTTTTTAAAAGAATTTGCACATAATATTCATATCATAAGGTATATTTACCTCAAAAAGTAGTAATAACACCAAACTGATTATCATAGATAATAAGAAAGGTAGAAATGGTAAGGTAATTGATAATTGAAAGAAACTTTTTGGAATATTTCTATTTATAGACACAACTTCCAAAATATATATTTGAAAATTGATAGAATATATAAATAATATTGAAAAATTGATTAAAAAATGAGAAAAGACACATATTTTTGATTTTATCCACAAGTCATAATATTTACCAACATCTCCATTTTCAAAATCAATTAAATAAGTTGAAATTATTAAATGTAACAATATTAAAAAATCGGTAACGATACGACAAATATTTAAAATAATTTGGTGTTTTCTTAAATGTTTACATTTAAAAATTGTAAACAAATGTAAAATTAGAAATGTAATTGAGAGAAAGCATATTATTGATATAAGATATTTTATAATGGTTAATAATATATTATTTCTATTAAAATCTCTTATTGAATATTTCCAAATACAACTTTCTAATCTACTAAAACTGTTTGCATAATTACAAAATTGTTTATGGCTTGTTTGTAAATATTTTAAATTTTTTAAATTTTTTAAAATATCTCTTTTCAATCTATGTAAATAATATTTTTTCATAAATATTGACATTGTTTCTAGACTATTGGAAAATGAGAAAATATCATATTCTATCCATTCAATTTCATTTCCAACTAATTCCAAATGAAATAGTAATTGATTGTATTTGAAAGAATGCTTTTTTAATATTTTTAAACCATTGTAAGATATTTTTAAATAGAATAAATTTTTTAAATTTTTAAATGACAAACTAGAAATTTTCTTAATAAAATTCCAATTTAAATCCAAATAATGTAAATTTAATGAATTGCCAAATATATTTGAAGAGAAGCTACTAAACTTATTTCTACTTAGATCAACTATTTTTAAATTTTGAAAATTCTTTAATAAAGTATTTTGTAAATTTAAATTTCCGGATGTTAAATTTAAAATTGTCAATTTATAATTTATACTTTTATTTCTTTGTTGTTCTTCTAAAATTTCAATTGGATTTTGAATTTTTAAATGTTTTACTTGGTGAAGACTTTTTGGTGTTGTATCAGTGCATTCAATCTGAATTGGGGTTTCACATTTACATGAAATAGGACATTGAATTTTTTCACAGAGAATTTCATCACAACCAGTTA
Source organism: Dimorphilus gyrociliatus (assembly GCA_904063045.1). Taxonomy (NCBI): domain Eukaryota; kingdom Metazoa; phylum Annelida; class Polychaeta; family Dinophilidae; genus Dimorphilus; species Dimorphilus gyrociliatus. The sequence continues at coordinate 22,540 of CAJFCJ010000036.1, read as the reverse complement.
AACAATCCAGTATACCATCGCAAACTTGAGATAAAAGTAGAAATTTAGTTTGATGATTGCACTTGAAAAATCCTTGAGGTTTAAATTCATCTATTTTGTAAAAATAAATGTATTATCATTCTTTTTATAATAAAGATCTTTTACTGCAAGATATTTCATCATCTCCTTCTAAACAATGCCAAATACCATCACAAATTTGTGCAATTTCAACACAGTAATGATATTTTCTACATTTCAACTGTCCACATTTGCAAGTATTTTCAATAGGACATGATTTCAAACCATCAAAAGGGGAATGTGTTTTTGTGAGAAAATGATTAGCAGAATTGTATTTTATCAAACAAGAATAATTAGCAGAATCCCTTAAATTTTTTATTAATTTACAATTATTCTCATCATCTAAATTCTCACAATCAGCTGTCATATCACATTTATAAAATTTTGGAATACACTTGCTACTTGAACATTTGAATTGGTGTTCACCACAAATTCCTTTTAAAAAGATCCAATTCTACATATTTCCTTTCAATTTTTGATATTCATTTAAACAAACCTTGAGAGCAATTTTCATCACTAAAATCAACACAATCTCTGTTATTATCACAGAATTTTGCTGAATTGATACATTCATAATTTGAGCATTTCCTGTAATTATTTTTTGTTGTTTTTCAAAAGAATTTAAATACAATTGAATAAGTTACTTTTCAGTATCTTTACAGTTTGGAAATGCTATAAATAGATAAGATAACATTTTTAATATAGATAGAAAAATCATAGATAGAATTTATTAATCTATACAACAAAACTCTTCATCCTCTCCTAGTGGATAATTTTGAAAAAAATCACACAGGTAAAAAGAATTGATAAGATTTCTGGTTTTTGGATGAATAAATTTTTTATATTGGTATGAACAATTGTTTTCATCAGTTTTATCAAAGCAATCAATATTTCCGTTACATTTTAAAGTTGCACTGATGCAAATCTTGTCAATTTTACAGAGAAAGGTGTAATTGTTACAAACAACACCTTCTGATTGTATTTGATTGTCATTGCATAATCTGATTTCTGGACTTTTGGGTGTTGGATCTAAAAAGATAAATAGAGTAGTAAAGGTTAAGATTCTTTCAATATTTGACAAACCAATATGACTATTGCAGATGAAAGTTTTACTCTGGAATTTGTCACAGTCTTTATAGAAAAACTGTAGTTTATCTATCTCTGCTTTATAATAAACGCAAGAGTCTTTCTCTCTAAAATCCCTTTGTATTGATTTAGAACAGTTTATGAAACCAAGTAAAATAATTAGACAGGTTTACTGGTTAGTATTCCACATTTTTTCTATTAAAGCTATTGGTATGTTGTACTCGTTTATATCGATTTCCCAATATTTGTGTATCATTTTTTTCTTTATGCCAATACCTTGAAAAAACTTTTGTTAATTGAAAAAAGAGAGATATTTACAAAAGAGTCTTTGAATAATACCAAAATAATATTGTTTATACCAGACAGTGCTACTCAAATGGTGAATTCTTATTATATCAAGATTTGAATATGGTGAAAACAGTTTTAAATCATAATTTTTACAATATTCTCTTTGAGTATCTATAGTTGCTAATTCTTTAGTTTGAAAGAGATAGTAACAGTTGTATTCAATAGAAAATGCTGTCTTTGCCTCTGCAATATCAGTACAATCTGTAGATGAATATATTTTTTTTTGTTTATTATTCTAATTTATGGAATAAACTTGAAATAATTCGACCTAGACGCTTCTCCATTGAACATCTTAGCTTAGTTTCAAGAATATAATTGCGAAAAAGATGATAATATAATTTTCTATGAAAGAAATTTTCAAAAGAGCAATCGTGAAGCGTCGTTGCATTTCTACTACAGGCTATTGAAAATATCTGTCCTCTTAATACCATTTTATCGCTCTTGAAGTATGACAAATATCCAGATGTGTAGCCAAAAGTTGAGCAAATTGTCTGATAGCATTTGAAAGTTATTAATATGTAAAGACTATTATATAAACTTACATTTGCTGTATGTCTTGTAAATTTATGTGCTGATACATCAAACCAAACACCTCTATGTTTTGTAATTAATAATCCAAAAATTTCACCATCATTAATTGAGTATATAGGCTCAATTTGCAAAAAATGTAATTCATAGCCTAAAGAAAGTTAACAATGGAATATTTTTTAAGGATTATTTATAAAAGATAGAGAGGGAACCGTGAATAATTGTTTTTAAAGATATTGAAGATTTCGTGATGTTCACTTTCTTTGAACATTGTAAAGAGACCATTGTAACTGGAGTATAACTGTCTTCGTATTTGAAATAGCATTCGGAAAGTTTTAGAGATTTTCCAAAGCAATATGTACTTTCAGGCTTTAAGAAGGCACTTTGAGAAGAGTACTCTTTATTTGCTATTAAATACGGATTGCCTAGAAATGAGAGGGAAAATTGTTCACATCCTGCTCTTACATAATTTATAAATGATGAATTAAGAGTTTTATATAGATTAAGAGTTATCATTTTGGGAGTATGATTTATCCAAGATAAGACAGCACTACTGTTGACAAATCCTTCATAAACTACTGATGAATTGATTAATTGAAATTTTCTATTGAATCTTGTAAATCTAGGACATTTAAGATTGTAGTTAAGACTCTTATTAAAAGCAATTCTTTCAAATTTATCTGTAAAGATAAATGTATCATTTGGATGAATTATTTCATCTTTTTTTAAAAAATTAGCCTTGTTTGAATGAAATCCTTGTAGGCATAATTCCCTTAATTTATCCTTAATTGTTAATGTAAAAAGGTAAGATGTTCTATTAAATCTTGTATAAATTTGATCTTGTTTATGTTGAATATCATTTTCAACTATTGTTGTATATAATACTTGAATAAATAGAAGAGAATTTTTCAAAATTGATTGAAATGTATGTGAATCATTTGAATTATTGTACTCACAAACTTTATTTACTTTAAAGCATTGAAGACAGTATGAATATTGGTTTTTATCAAGACCAAATTCCTTAGTAAGGAAAAAACATTCCGTGAGTTTTACACATACAAATTGAAATTTTTGATATTTTTTAAAACTTTTATATGAACATTCATAGGCGAATGCGTTAAAATAATCGTATCCCATTTTAATGCAAATTGATCCAAATGAGTTTCTATTCTTTCTACTCTCAATGAAAGATGGTATAAAGACAACATCTTTTGATTGAATTCTAAGATGTCCTCTGCAAGAGTATTCATTGCATAGTTTACTTTCATTAAAGAACTTGTATATAACTTCATCGGAAGATATCAAATGTTGTAAATTAACATATTTGAAAAAGAATATTGCATTTATTAATATTTTCATACTAAATGCGTCGAGGGTAAAGTAGAAAAAATGGCGAAAGAGGGCAAACAATTACCTTAAAAGCTTACTTATATGAAATTAGTATACAGAGTAGAGGTAATAATATAATGACCAACTGTAAAATAATACCAATAGCCTATCAAAACTCTTCTATCACTCTGTTTCATTAAATATTCCATTACTGATAAAATATAGTTAACAATTATTGATGAGTGACATGTCCATTAGAGCGTCGGAAACGTCAATTCACCGCGTAGATGTTAAAGTAAAAATTGATATTAAATTACCTTTAACTAGTCCATTAAATCACTAATAATTTCATGATTATTTTATCAGCTACAATAAAGGCTAATTATTTATTGACAAAAAATTCTTTAGATGTCGCTGCAAACACTGTAAAAATTCTCCGAAAAGTAATTACGTAATGTAATACAGGAAAAAATTAATGTATAATAAATGAAGATGTAAATATTTGTCAGCACATTTTATAATTTTTTCACCAATAGTCAACTGCAATAGAAGTGTTTAAGTATGGATATTAGCAAAACTGTTGTATTGTTTCTTCAATGTTTTATTCAATTTTTTGGTTTGGCGTTAAACAGCAATTTAATTGTCATTCGTATAATAAATAAAGATATACGTAAATTACAAAACTTTGGTGTAACTGCAATGACTTTTACAGATGTTTTGTACTCAATTAGCTTATCATCTTACTTTCTACTGCAAAGAAATGAAGAGAATTTCTATAGTTGTCTCATTTTAACTCAATTTGTTATGATGGTAGTTGCAATATCATCATTTACGCTAACTTTTATTACATTCGAAAATTTTATGGCAGTTGTAAAACCTTTACAATTCAATCAAATGTGGACGATGAAGAAAGCTTTTGCCCTGATTATTAGCTTATGGTTAATTGAGTGTCTGTTTAGTTCATTTCCAAGTATGGGTTGGAATCTATATAATACATTTAATAGAAAAAACACCACTTTTGAGTGTTATATTACAAGTGTTGTTCCTTTTTCATTTCTCTACTTTTGGACGTTTACCGTAGCCCTGCCGAATTCTGTTGTTAGTCTATTATTGTATATTCCAATACTGGGAGCGATAAGGAAGCATAGAAGAAAAATTGTCTCTAATATACCGAATGGATTAAATTTTAAATCTCAAGGTAGTAATATAAGAGTTCTAACCTCTTTATTGGTAATCAATTTTATCTTTTGGGCAATGCTATCTGCAAATACTGTTATCTATTTTCATAGGGATAATAACATGAGTTTAAAAGACACCAAATTCGGAGATATACTTGCCGCTATCACTCTCTCAAATTCAATGATAAATCCTCTTGTTCACGGCTATACTAAAGCATCTATAAGAAGTCAAACAAAACAATTCTACATTCATCTCTTTAGAAGGATTACTCGTAAACAATCGAAATAGGAGAAATTGTAAGACTAGGCCTTTTTATCATCACGAAGAATAGAAATGACGCTGATTGGCCAAATAAATAACAATTCAATTATTGTAAATTGAATTCATTATCTATTCCATGACTTTAATACAATTTAAACGCGAAAAATATCTTTAAATATTAGAGAAACGGCGAAATGTTCACTTTTTTTAACCTATTCATTTTATTATCTTCTTTATTGAACGATAGAGTCGGAGCGAAATTGAATATAAGATTGACGAAAGAAGAAGAGAGTTATGTTGAAGGATTATTAATTTTTGACATTCAAGGCGGAGAATTCTTTTCCATTGCCTATAAACAATTATCTATTGAACAAAGTAATATTTTGTGCAAAGAAGCTGATTACGATTCAATTCATTCCAATTCCTATCCTTGCGGATATTACTATGTTCCTACAACTAATCATAGAGTTAATAACTCTAAAATTGATTCAAATTTTCAAATGTAAATAATATTCAAAGAAATGTAGAAAGAAATAATATTGATTTTTCATTATCCAATCAAAATAGTTCATTAATTGAAAAGCATGAAATTAACACGGGACTTTGTTTGAAATGTTTTAAAAAGAATGTCAATTGTTTGTACATTCTTTACAGTTTTTTTACCTTTTCATTGTTTGTCGCTTTTCTTCCTCTCTCTTATTTAAATATCATCGCTCTAAGGGAAACGACGATGATGTTAAAATTATTTTTAAAAACACCAAAAAATATCTATCCAATTATTGGAAAAGCTGAATTTCTATTGATATTTTGCAATAAGAGTTCATTCTACTTGGAGGAAACTAGGGCTAGGGAGAGTTTAAATATTTCAAATGACCGTTTTGTTGTACTAAATGAAAATACGATAATTGAAGATACGAAAATAGGAATTGAAATGAGTACTCTACTTTGCACAGATCAACAATTTAGAGGTATGATAATTCATCTATGTTGGTTTGTTTATAAATATATTAAATATGGTTATATATGGTTTTAGATGTAGCTTTTGAAAAGATAGGAATTAATAAACAAAGAACATTTTCTTATTCAAAAATGTTTGAAATGTATACGGATTATTATTTTATATCAAAAACTTTTTGGGATTAAGCCTCCACTTCTGAATCAGATAGTTGATGGTATTCCATTCTGCAGGCTCATTATTCATTTTCTGACAACAATTAGGTCGTCTCATTGTGAAATTCAAACAGTTAGCTTTAAAGTAAAAATTCAAATATTTAGTATAACAAAAATAAGAGAGAAGTCGGTAGTGAACTTGACCTTCAAATATCAAAAGTTTCACACCACTTCTCTCAATGAAAAGAATTTTATATTTTATATTTTCATTCATTTAAATATTTAGAATAGCTATAAATTCTATTGTAATAGCTCTAATTTGTTAATTTCAAATTGTCGGTATGAACCAATGAGCGACATTGAATATTTCCACGTGATTAAAGCTTATAGGTTTAGAAGAAGTATAATTGACAATAATTACTTGACATAATATACAAATAAGATACAAGTCTTATCTATTGCAGACGCAAAACCATCTCTGTTACTACTGGATGGAAATATTATTCTTTTACCATATCTAGATCATGTTCATCTTAATTACTTTTCAGGACAAATCTCACTATTAAAAGGAATGCAATTTCATTCATTCACTTATTTTAGTTCAAACGAAATTGAAATTATTTGTAAAAGTTTTGGTTTTCAACATTTTAATTTACAATCTAAAACATGAAAAGTAAATTATCAATTTTCAAATTCATACTTGCTTGAATGCAGAAAAAACGCTTCAATTCTTACTGATTGTTCGATAAATAAATTTGATGACAAGTATCATTTTCATTTCCATTCAACTGTTTTTTATTCATTTATACATTTTAAATTTCTATAGAACTCAATTTACGTTGTTATTCAATTGTTCAAACATTCCACAAGGTTTTGGAACGTTTATTTGAAATTTTTTTGAATTATTCAACGCTTTTTCAGAATTCGAAGATTGTAACGACACGAATAACTTCTATTTTGATCACGTGTGCTATTTTATCTACAATCATAATCAATATCTAGATATCTATAAAGTAAAGGAAGACTGCGAAAGGAGAAATTTAACTTTGGCCGAATTTTCATCTACAAATCTTGTACAAGCTTTATCATTTATACAAATAAATCTTTTAATGTTAGAGAAAATTGAAAAATTTATAGGCCTACCAATATTCAATAGTAATATACTTATCACGTGACAATCATTCTTTATTTATATTTTTCTTTTTTTTTAAATGTTAAAGTATTAATGAAAAGGAAAAAAAATGATAAAATTATTTAACAAAAGTGCCATTTTCTTTTTTTCCAAAATATCTATATGAAAATTTACCATACGTAATAAATAAATAAACAAACAAACAAACAAACAAACAAACAATTATGAATAAATTATTAAATTGCTTCAGAATTCTGCATATGATGTAGAATTACAGTTCAAATATCATATTAGACATAGTAGAATTGTTGAGTATCAGGAAAGCGTCTGCTAACAATTCTTACCGGTTGGAAAATTTTTCATTTTTTTTCTTTTGTTCATGTGCAAACTGTTCAAGTTGTTTCTCTATTTCTGTCAGGTACTTCGAGACAACGAGAAACTGATACAATACGGTATGTTGATTATATTTCCAAATACTTTTTTCTAAGTCATTTCAAATAGACTGGTTAATATTTCGAATACACTGCAAAACTGCAACAAATAAATTTCATATTTGCCAAAGATTGAGTAGTATATATATTTTTAATGATTATGTAACGGTAATTCTTTTGAATTTTATTAGTCAGTCATCCGGATGTAAAGGCTAAAAATGATTTTGACTCTGAATTCAATAAAACAAATATTCCTATCAATAGTTTCTATTGCTGCCAAAGTGAAATATTTACAAATATTACTTATACTTGCAACGGAGATAGTGATTGTCCATTTGGAGAAGATGAAAGAGGATGCGAATCTATAGAAGTGCGTATCTATTGTTTTCCATATGAAAATATGACAATCAATTATAAATTGGTATGCGATTTTGTCAATGATTGCCCCTACGGACTCGATGAAGTCAATTGTAGTAAGCATTGATTTTCTTCTTCTTTAAGAGGATAAAATCTTCAATACAATGTTTGATTGTTTAGAGAGAGAGATATGCAACATTTCGGATAGCAAGTAATACAATAAATAGGGACATTTTTGTTTTGTTTGTCAACAATTTGATGAATTTTCCAAACAAAAGGCAATGTAAAAACAATCAGTGCGTAAAGAATAATTTCATTTGCGACAACGAAAGACATTGTTTCGATTCTTCTGACAAAATTTGCGGAAATGAGAATGCAATTGATAAATCTTTCGCCAAAAGAATAAAGAAAAAGAAAATTGATAAATCCTGCCTTTTAGAGTATAATTCCCTTGGAAATATAATAATCAATTAGAGCAACGCGCTTTTCGAATTGAAAGATTGTCGGAAAAGTTATTGTAAGAAAGATGAATATTTATGCAGGCAGAGAAAGTTTTGTATATCTATAGAACTTGTATGCGATGGTATTAATCATTGCCTTAATAATGAAGATGAAATTCATTGCGGTACTGTTTATTTTTGTTGTTATTGCTGTATTGAAATCACCATTCAAAATACTTTTGTATTTTTAATTTGATAGGCTTATAAAAAAGCTTTGAATTAAAAATTGATTAGAAAATGCTGGAAAACAACAAATAAATATTTAGAAGACTTCCAACTAAACAATTCATGTTAAAAATAGAAAATTCATTTTCATTGAATGCCATTCTTTTGTTTTTTTGCTAATTGTAAGGTCCCACAACCTTATGAAAATATCACATAAAAACCTAAAAACTATATTAATAATAAAAACTGATAAACAATGCATTTTGCAAGTGAATTGTTTCATTTCTACACTGCCTTAAAACTTTGTACTTTTTAATCTGAAAGCAGGGGATTTTAAATATTTTAAACTTTCCAATATAGGCCTAAGTTCTATTCCATATAGGTTATTTACCACAAAATGTATAAACAATGCGTATTGTGAATAGACCTTTTTTTCTGTTAAAAATGTCAAGAAACATCTATTGTTTCATAAATTCTTAATCCAAAAGTGTGTAATTATTGGAAATACTTTTTCAATGGATTGTTTGAATTGATGAAATGTTTGAATACATAAAAAATACCATACTGAAAAATACTTACGACAACCGTAAAGTTCAACAGCAACAGCTGGACGATCTGCACCAGTAATTGGAAAAATTCTGAAATATCTCGTTTCAACGGGATTTGGCAATTCATGATGTAAAATTGAATATTTGTTAGCATCGGTATTACCATGAAAAATCTTTTGTTTTTTAATTTTTGAATAACAATTTTTAAATGCTTGATTTTTAGAATTATTTCAAATAAACATCTTACCAAAGTATTACTAGAATTATCTCTCATCCACTGGACAGAAGATATTCCATAACCAACCTTAAAAGTTGTAGTATACTTTCCCCTTCCTCCTCTCATGTCAAAACCATGTATAATGTAAACATCGGCTACAAGCGGATCAGATTATTTGAAATTTGAATAAAAAGAAAAAAAGAATTTGTTCAAGTACTCACTCAAATCCACTTGAACCCAGCAAGTATTTGGATTACCGCATAAAAAAGCATTAGTTCCAGGTGTTAATCTCATAAGATGTCCCCGATCCAAGTAATATTGTCTATACTGGGAAAATTTATTATTTGGAAATTTAACTGGATCTGATATCATCACTTTTCTATCTTTACAATCAAGTTCTGATGAATAAATTAATTTACAAAAAATTACTAAAATTATTGTCAACATTCTTTCAATTAGATCTCTTTTTCTTGTCTCTTTTTTCGAACTGCTCAGGTGTTTATCACCACTTTTTTCTGTTACCATTTATACTTAACTTACATTTCAATAATGTATTATTACTTTACTGAATAGATTTATACATATAAGCCTAAATCTATTCAAAAAAATTGAACGAATAAAATTTCGTATTCAGAGTTAAATAACTCTAACGCTGAATAAATTTAATAGGACATAAATATTTTATATAGGCCTTTAGAGCTTTTTATTTTGTTTATGAAAAAATTCATATTTAAAATTGATTTAGAGTAAAATTTCAGATGAAAAAAATATGATTTTGTTATCATAATAGATTCAAGTACTATACTCCATCAAATATTCACAAACCCTCTTTACAACATTGATAATCAAACAAACGACAAATATATTGTGATTTTTTAATGGAAATCCTTTCTCTAGTGAATAAATCCAAATAATGTTTGCATAGCTCTATTAAAGAATCAACAAACAATTGTTATTTTTTTCTATCAAAATTCTCTATCTATAGCAGCTGTAGCCTTTGGTTAACACAATATCAGTTTTATAGATATGATGAAAATTGAATGATTTTGTTAATGATTTAATTTTATCAAATATTCATATTCATATATAACAATTAACTTTTGAAGATTCTGTAGTTAATGCAGCTGTCTTGATATAGAGGCTATTTATAGACTGTCTAATATTCAAATCCAAGTCTCTTGGAATATACTGCTTATTCCAAAAATTACTTTAATTAGTACATTTATATTACCTTCACATTCATAATTCGTAGTCATAAAGGTAATAGTTTTGAAAACTTTAAGTATTGTTCATCTCTTTAATTATTAATTAATTATTCAATGAAAAAACAGATAACATTGAAAAATGGTGTTGAGGATACAACAAATCTAGTCCAAATATGAGATAAAAGTTTCGAATAAAGTCAACAAAAACAGATAAAAAGATGATCGCGCATGCGCGCAAACAAAAACAATGAACCAATTATTAATTCATCTAATCATGTATTACTTTTCAATTATATTATTTACGTTACAATGAATGTCAAGTAGGCTATTGTGTAATATTCTTCCTGTTTTTTATTTAAATAGTATTAAAATGTGATCATTCAATACAAATTGTATTCAAAAGTAATTAATCTCAATATTGTTTGGATATACGGCCAGGGTGAAGGTCACAGCTATGCATCGCTCAGAAAAATATGGATAATAGTATAGGGATGGAATAGATAAGAATCATTTCTACTCTATTATTGATTGGTGCACCATCTGAAAAGAAAATTTAGACAGGATATGATGATATTTTTGTCGTTTAACTTACCACTCTCTGGAATTGTAAGAGAAATACGTTCTGTTATGGAATTTCTTTCTCCATCAACAATATTCCAAGCAGTGCATACAAAATATTTTTTACCTTGCCACTCCTCTTTAATTATAAGTTTTGAATTAGTTGTTAAAATAGCTGATGAAGATGCCTTTAGAATGAATAATACTACTTTTATTGATTTTTAATAAAAAGTAAATAATAATGAAGCTAGAGAGCTGCCATACCTCTCTCCATTCATATTTTGGAATAGGATTTCCTGTTGCTGAACATGCAATTTCATCCCCAGTTTTAGCCTGGGAATCCGACTTGCTAAAATTGGATGCTAATTTTATATCTCGTACCTTGTCTACAAGTTATTTTGTTAATAGTTTTAATGATTTCTAACAAGAGAATTTTAATCTTACATTCAATGTTTAATTTTTCTGATTTTTCAGATTCAAAAGCAGAGAAAACATCATCTGTGGACCTGAACAATTTTACTTGACAATATAAATTTTGATTATTCATTTCTGGAGTTGCAATTATTGAACTTTTCAAAGTTACAAGTCCATCAGAAAATACTATAATTGCATTAGAGTTTAGCTGTTTATCATTCATAAAAACTTCAAAACTTATATGAGCTGAACCCCATATATCAAAATTGCAGTAAACGTTAAATTTCTCCCCTTCCATAAGAGTATTTCTCGGATATGTTAATAATCTTGGATTTGAATCTTAGATCATTAATCGAGTAATTAGTAATATTTAATGAATGACAAATTTTACAAATTTTTACCATATATGACTATTGCAGTTATCCTCGAATCAGTACTATTTTCGTCCATAATAGTAGCGTTTATTGTAAAACCATCAATCTGATGCATAGGAATATAAATATACTTTATGTACGTATGTGTGATTTGACTTGACCTTTGTTATAACTTACCTCTTGAACGTTGTTATTAATAAACGAATAAGATGAACTTTCTCCGCTAGGTGTCACTTTCCATCTATTTTCGTAGTATGAATTAAAATTGGGAGTTTCGTAAATGTTTTTATAAGTTTGATTATAAACTCTTTCCAATCTAATTCCCTTTGTTTCTATTATGAAAGTAGAATATAGAAATGAAGAGAAAGACATGCAACTTACCACTAAGATAATAGTTTATTGCAAGTTTTTCTCCAAGTTTGGCAATTTCACGAGTTGGGGCAGAAATGAATTCAACTGCAAAATATGGCCCTCTTTACTCTTCAGAATTGATTTAAATACAAACAATTAAAATTATTACCAGTTGAAGTCTGGGAAAATCTATTAATAAATAAGATACAAATCAATAGTTTATCCATATTTCTCTTGATATTGTTGACTGTGTTTCTTTTCTCAATTTTCGTCTTTTTTTCACCTAAGACTCCTAAAGAAAGATAATTTCCAATTAAAATTAACAATATAAAATTGAGTTCTGTTCTGGGTAAACGATAATGGATGATATATTATTCATCTTTCCCTACACTATCTATACTTCTACCAAAGCAATAGAAATAGAATATCAGTTTGGTTAAAGAAGATTTAAATATTTAAATAAATTTCAATCTGAAAATTACAACTAAAAACACCAAATGATAAAATCGGATGCGACAGAAAACGTCCACAAATGAGTGCTTTTACCCTAACTCTAACCCAGCCCTTGGCTGTACCTAACCTTTTGCATTACCCCTAACCGTTAAAGGAGACCCTCCTAAGTACAAATCAGTTGCTGTCTTCTTCTTACTAATCATCTCTCAATCGAAAATCTTGTCTTGAAATTTATTATTTGTGGACGTTTTCTGTTGACCCTGATAAAATCTATTTATTCTTACCTTTAAGAAATTTCTGACTGTTTAACTTACTCTCCTTCCTCTCCTAGTGTTTATTGGAGAAAACACTAGGCCACGTGACTATTTCAATAATTAAAGTTGTGTTTGCGGAATAGGGAATCTTTTCATTATATATTCTTGTTAGTGCTGTGTTATGCATTTTTGATTTTGATTTATCATCTTTATACAACCCTTTTTACAAAAGCACTGAAAACAACTACTGCGCATGTGCATATTCCTCTGATTTTATATATTGAAAATGTTTTGTACTGCCTCTGCTTAAGATTGATGCTCTTTCTTAAGTACGTTTTAAATGATATTGATATAGTCATATAATAGTACTGTGCGTAAAATATTGTGAAAGTTTAACAATATTAATACTATTTGACCTTGACATTAATATTAAATTAATAAAAATGCTCAAAAGCTACTTAAGACAATAATATTTCACTATCAAACTATAACATTTTTGACATACATCGTTTTAACATTGTTTCTTTGCCAAATAAACAGTGGCTCCATCTATCATATCCTAACATTTCTTAAGTTTGCTACAGTACCATGTCTTTTTACATCCCCATCTATAAACCAACAGCATTTATGTTACAGTTTTAACTGTCATTTTCCTCACACCAATAGTATAGTACTCGTTTTTCTAAATGGAAAATGGTAACTTTAATGCGTTTACTTTCTCATTTCAATTGGCATTTCCCATTTGACATATTTGCCATTTATTTAAGTTTCCTCGAAATCCATTCTAAAAGCTGACTTAACTTTAATAATCTTTAAATATTTAAGGAAGAGAGAGCACTACTACCAAAATCAATTTATTCAAAGATTTCTCTTTGTTCAGAGAAATCTTCCTCCTTCCGCTCTTATCAAAAAAAGGCGGGATTTTTAAGCTAGTGAGCTGTGAACAGTTAAAACATCTTCCTCAAACATATCCCAACAGTTAAAATTCACCATTTTGCATTGATTATTTAAAATTAAATATTTGTTTCTTGAAATCTGTAAAAGATGGAAAAAAACAGAAATTAATGAGAAGATTTAAGTATTTAATTAAATAAAGAAAAAAACTTTGAACTTTTCTTACTATTTTTAAAATATGAATACATTTTTTAAAAATCCAAAAACAAGCTTCAACTATAGGCTTATCTATTTTAAAAACAACAACAACAAAATTGATAAGAAAATTAATGACATTAATGATTTTTTTGTTGTCAACATACAGAATTCTATATAGGAATTAAGTCTAATTTGATTGGAGTATCTACATATTTTAATACAAATTTGAAACCATTCATATTGGAATTTAGGATTATAATTAATTGATTTGGCAATATTTAAAATTGTATATAATATTCTAATATGGTATTTTTCTTGATAAATTCCATTCTTTAAAAATATTTCCAATGTTCTTATAACAATCTGAAAATAGAATTAATAATTACATTTAAAAAAAGATACTTAGCTATTGCAAACCAAAACAAGAAAGAATAACCTGCAGAAATATTCCTTCTTCATTTTCATTTTTTAAACTAATGTTATAAACTTGTGGTGATACCGATTCAATTAAATTAGTAATTAGGTCAATAAGAATATGATTTTTAATATTTCCTTCAATACATTCTTTCATTTTTTCAATGGGATTATCTCTCTAGAAAAGAAAGGAATACAAATTTTTAATTTCTTTTACTTTTTAATTTAAAAAAATAATTCACTTTTAAGTTTTCTGCCATAACAATTTTCTTTTGAACATATTCAAAAAATGGTGTGTGAAAAAACTGTAAATTTTTATGCCTTACGACCATTTGGCTATTTAGGTTAAAGTAAATATAATATTTAAATATTGGTAGCCATCTTTTTTATACTTACTTTAACAATTCGCCATCAATTTGATAATTAAAGCACAATCTTAAATAGGTCAACTGCTTTAGATAGATTTTTCTTATAAACTCCTTATCGTCATATTTGAACGATAAATTCATGTGTGGTATTTCTTTTCTTGTTAAAATCAACTTTTTCAAATTTAAATTAATATTTAAAATTAAAAAATTTGTAAAATTCAATTCTCTAGGAAAATTTAAATATTTAAAAACTTTTAAATTTTTAAATTCTTGAATCATTTCCAATTGAGTAATATAATTTCCAGACAAATCAATTTTCTCTAATTGTGGTAAATATTTAAAGATTTTTTGAAAGATTTCATTATCCAAATATGAATATGGTAGATAAAGTTTTTTTAAATTTTGAAATGAGGCCAACTGTTGAATAGTGTTTGTAAATTCTAATTGAGTTTTATAAATGGTTAATTCAGTCAGTAGATTATAATTAAGCTGTTCAAGTAATTCATCAAGTTCAATAGTACTATAAATTACTGACAAATTCAACTTTTTAATTGCATGTTTTTTAAAAACAGTAAATGTTAACTGCTGATAAAAAGGTATACAATATAATCTGATTTCACTACACTCAAATAAATCCATATCTAACCAGGAAAATATTTTATATTGTGATTGTCTATTAAAATTTCTTTCAGTTATAAAATTTAAGATATTGTTTGAAAGTAATGAAGGTATTTTTATTCCTTTTTCGCACCATTTCTTAAACAAATTATCAGCATTTTCATAAATGAATAACTGAATAATATCTTCAAGTCTAATCATATTGTCACTATTTCAAATTCCTTGAATATATAGAATATACAGTATATATAAATATATATTAGTATTTACAGAGGAGAGGAAGAAGAGAAGAGGGAGAAGCATAGATATTACCTTTTTACTGCTTTCCTCAACTGCTTACTTTACTATTCAATATGTAGTAAACAATGACTCAATGGAGTGTTAGGGTTGCTAGCCAATATCATGGATTATTTGAAAAATAATATATACAGTATATATACCGTCCTGATATGAAATCTCTGCCAGGGTTGTTCTTAGATTGCAAAAAGTGAATTATTTAACTAACAGGACTTGCTTAATTAAATCTTTTTGTTTAGAATGAACGATAAGATATTTTTATAACCGAATTTATAGATAAAACTTGTTCAAAAATTTTTCTCACTATACAGTAATCTGTATTTAAAAATTTTCAACAAAAGGAAGGAGAGTAAGTTCCTGTCATGTTTTTAAAAAACCTAAAAAATTTCAATTTTTATCTAGTACTTAATTGGGTAACCTTTATTTTGGATTACAAGGCAACCCCTTTTTTTTGATAAATTATATAAATTTTTTATATATTCTTCCAAAATTGAAAAAAATTCGTCAAAATATTATCAACTTTAACTCATCCATATTTTTGGGTATTTTTGCATTAACCTTTTTCTTTAAGGCTGCCCAAAGATTCTCTATGATGTTTAGATCCGGACTGTTGGCAGGCCAGTCTTTAATATATTTTATTCTATTTCTTTTCAGGAAGAATTTGGACATTTTTGATGTATGACATCTTGCCCCATCTTGTTGAAAAATGTTTTGCCTTAGTTAGTTAATCCATCCAAAATATCATAATCTTTATGAATACTGCAATCTCTAGAATTCAATTTTTTTCCCTCTGCAAAAGTTTTATACATTAAATAGTTTTTAATTATCAAAAAGATAAGAAACCTTCATCTGACAGTTGAACTAGATTCAAGATGTTTCCTAAACTGTTTTGAACAATATCAGGGTTATCTAAAGGTGTTGTTACTGGTATTTTTGCTAATGGATTCTCTCCATATGCTTTATCAAATCCAAATTGGATTTCATTATCAGACCATAAAAGCCAAAATTCATTCCATCTGTCGCAATGAATTAATGATGTATATCTTCCGAATTCAAACACTTTTCCAACAGTTTCTTCAACTTGAATGGAAGAAGTTTCAATATCATTGTTGAGCATGTCCAATTTTAATACAATTTGCTTTGTAGTTTTATTTTTAAAGCTGACGACTAGAATTGTAACCTTTAACCTTGAACTTTATCGATCTTGAATGACCTTGAAAATGTGAAGGAAGGTGATAGACAACGTCATTCATAAATTGTACATTGTAAATATTTCCGTCCATCTCTGAAAAACAGAAAGGAAAACTGGTAGAAATAGAGAAAATATAATGTGAAGGTATGGAATTATTAATCATACGTTTAGCATAATCATTGAAAAAGTTGAATCCAGGATCGACAATAGTATACATCTTTTAACAGTAGCTCCAACAGAAGAATAGGTACAAGTGGCTCCCAGTTCAACATCAGCTATATTAATTAGAGCATCTTCACTTACTTCACATGAAATACTCAACCTTCATCAGTAAAAGTAAAATACATAGATATAACATAATAATAAAAGGATTAAAATTCATTTTGAATATTCAAAATGGACTAAATTTTTCATGCGCCAAAAATAACAGAATTCATCAAGTTTCCATAGAATAATTGATAAACAAAGTGTTTAATTTATAAATATTAAAATAAAACTCGTGAAATATGAAAAAAAGCACTATTAAATACAATATATGAAAAGAAAGGAAAGCTAAATCAGTAAATAATTGAATTTTCCTTGAATTGTTTTGAGTGTGTTTTATTTGCTTGTCTGATCTAGTAGTATGTTTTTCCAGATTTTTATCTTACTACTAAATTTTCCAGTAACACTTCAAAGTGAAAATTGTCACAATGCAACTCTTGGATTTCCTCTTATACGTTTTATTTTTTCTCAATTGGACCATATTAATTTGCTTACAGATTTTACTATTCCCTGTAATGGCTACATAACATCTATAACTTATCTAACAACTGGTGAAGATTATCCATTTCATTTGGCAGTTTGGAAAAATGTTTTGGGCTTGAAATATAATAAGAAAGATTATAGAACAATTACAAAAACTACTGCAATCGAACAAAGAACTGTAAAATTTGATATTCCAATGGAAATTTCAACAACTGATTATTTGGCATTTGAGTTTCTTGAAGGTTCAAAACATGGTATTGTATCCTATAAAGGAGATAATCCTGGAAATGCACAATTTTATAAGGTGACTGGAACTTTCTTATATATAGGATGTCAAATTATAAAATTATATTCTATGTCTTTTTAGATAATTACAGCTGTTAAATTTTTTATGAAACTACCAGTTTATAAAAATATTAATTTTAATTCACATGTTTATAACAAATATTATGCTTTCAACCTTGAATTTATCCCAAAAAATGTCTATAGTAAATATATACAGAATATTCTCCTACCGGTTTCTTCTGAAATTAATAGTCTACTTTTGCAGAGAGAAATCCATATTGTTCCAACAAGCAAAATGTGTATGGACACGATCTAATTGACAGAAATGAAGGTGGTCAAGACCATGCAACCTTTTTAGTTGACTTAAAATTTGTCTGCTCTGGACATTTAACAAAAATTGAATTCTACAGAAAGACAACAGATAAAAGTCACATTGGCATTTGGCGAAAAATGTCGGATTTAGCAGGAATTAAATATAAATTAATTACTCTAATTACATTACCTGATGGTCCAATTGGAACTGTTCAAACAGTGGAATTAAATGATACTATCCCTATAGAGGAAAATGATATTCCATTAATACTCAATCATAATAGCAAAAGTAACGCCATAGCAAATGCTGGAAATTCATACGGAGATGCTTCAGTGAGTAGTGTACTAATCAATCGCTAAAGTTATGAGTGCTATAAATTCAAATTAACGTTTCAGTCTGTAAATATGAATATTCAAAAAGAAAATGTTGAAATTGGAAAAATAATAGACTTACAAGAATGTTCATACGGTTGTGTTAAACAATTTAGAACCTTTTCCATTAAATTTCATGTTGATTCAAGTAAGATTTTAATTTTCTTTTGCTATCCTCAATTATTGTAAAACGAAACAATCATTCATCATCCCCAGTCCAGCCATTTTTATTTATTCTAGATAGCACTCAACAGTGCTTAAAACACCAACAAAACATAATAAACACGACATAAAGGAGGAGGGAGAGGGGGGAAGTTACTACGATCTGACATGGTATATTCTTATACGGAGTGGTGATTGTTTCTTATTTAAAAAAATAATTTTTATATATGAATATTTAATAGCATTGAAAGGAGTTCTTAAAATGTTTAAAAACTCAAAACAACAGTATATAAGGAAGATAGGGAGCCATACTATTACATATGTCAATGATATTACTACAACTCTTTGTAATACTGTAATCCATCACTTTTTCCCAAATAGCATATTAAATTCCGATAAACAATACAAATTGCTATGGAAACTAAAAATTGAACAAAAATGAAAATATTCATCCATCAATTTTAATACTTCCAATAAACTGGTCTGTGGTATGTTTTGTATATAAGAAAGAAATGTTTTAAAGTTTTTAAATATAAATGTAGACAAAACAAAAAGAAACAAATTTAGAACAAAGAAAAAACTTTTCATTGTTTTTTTTAAAAAATTAGCCTATCAAGATGATTGGAATTTTTTAGTGGTTAGTTTTTTTACTAAAGCATATAGAAAATGTGAAAATGGCTGTGAAGAGAATAATAGCTAAAAAATTAATCATAAAGATGATTAATAGTTAAAACATTGGAATTGTTAATAATTAAAATATGATAGAAATAATTCAAACTATTCTGTATATGTCAAACCTCAATTCTTATGAAAGAATTATTGAGTATCATCCTCATGATATATGAAATATCTTCTTTTAGAAATGAAAATATCAGACAAAATTTATCTAAAAAGAGAAGGAAAAGGAAAATGTTTTGTTATATTACGTGTGAATGAACTTTTGCAGAGAGTATGGATTTCTAAACTAATTACTTACGCATTTCAGTTCATCAAATACATTTTTGCTGTGGGGCATATTTTTCTTCCTTGTCATCTGGCTGGGAAGAATAATAAGTAATCAATTTTTTTTTGCATGAACTTATTTTAAGATAATTAATCGAGGTAATGAACTATTTATTAAGCTAATTAAATATTATATATATATATAGCTTCATGGGTAAAATTTGTCACATTGACTTACATGGTTGCCATCTTCATGTCTAATACAAGTATTACAATTTCTGTAAATTTTTATCATCCAATTTCCAATCCATTAAGATCGATTGTAATTGGTGTTCCATTGGTCTTATCATTACTTTCATCATTATTGGCTTTAATTCTACTTCCATTTCTTAAAACCATACCAAAAGTATCTAAAATTCTATTAATAAGTGTTGCCATTTCTGACATTTTAATCTGTGTTACACAAATACCAACTTCATTTCTAACATCTATACTTGGAAAGTATTTATTCGGAAGTTTAGTTTGTCATATAAATGGAACATTTACACTTACAAGCAGTATGATGTCAATATGGAGTATAGCAATGATATCTTTAGATAGATATATTGCAGTTAAATTCTTCAACAGGTAAATGAATGATAATTTTCAATTTAAAATTCATAACAATTTGAAAAATTTTATATTTTTAGATATAAAACTATTGTAACTGAACAGAGGGTTATATTTCTTATCAGTTTTTCATGGTTATCTCTATTTTTAATTGGATTTTTACCATTAATTGATAGTTTAGGAATATCTCGTTTCGTATTCCTTAAAACTGAGTTAATATGTTCTCCAAAATTTGTAATAACTCTACATGTATTTGTTTATCTTTATGCTGGACCATTGTTAACATCTTCAGTATTATTCTTTTCAACATTTAACACCATTTTTCACCTTAGAAAGCAAAAATTTAACTTAAAAACTTCATTAAATCAACAAAATGAAATTTCTAGAAAAAGAAATTTAAAAGTTATAAAATTATTAATTTTAACTATTTCTGTATTTTATACATTAACATTTCCATTTTGTTGTTTGGTTATCGGAAGTACAATAAGTGACAGTTTTAGACAAAAAACATTAATTTATAGTTTCTATTCTTATTGGTTAGCAACTTTTAATAGTTTTTTTAATACTTTCATCTATAGTTTTATCTTTCCTTCATTTAGACAAAGAATCTTTACAATTTTAAATATTTGTATATGTAATAAGATAAAACATAAAATTAGGGATGAAATTTTTATTTAGGAACATTTATTTTTTATAATCACGTGACTTTCTAGAAATATATAGTAGATTTGGGTTAACATTCTCTCTCCTCTTTAAAATTCATCTTTAGACGAAGAATATGTGAATTGTAACAAATGGTTTTGGCAATATTCCCTTCTAAATCTTCTCTTCTCTTCAAGTAGAAGGTCAAGTTCATGTAATATTTTTTTTTCAAAAAATCAATTACACATGTCCCATTCTTTTCAAACTTAACTTTAGGTGTTATTTATTATAAATGATCAATAAAGTAAAATATTCTTATATACCATTCACCAGGAACCAGACCATTACAAAGAAATTGAAAATAATGACAAAAATATATTTATTATAATATTGAAATGAGATAGTAAAGAGAGAATAGAATTCAGCTTAGCAAAAAATCGTATACTTTCTCTTGAAGAGTAGTCATTCTGGAAAATTTCTTCTTTTTACTTTGAAAGTATGTCTTATGAACAAATTTTGGATAATTCTTATGATCTAAAATGGTTAAATTCTTTTCTTGACAAAATTTTCTTAAAATTTCTCCATCCTCTTCAGAAACCATCAAACAGAAGAAAATATTTTCTCTTTCCTTCTGTGCCATTCTATGTTTTAACTAAAGATTTAAATTTAATTTTCAATATATATAGTAGAATATGATAACCATGGTTCTCATTCAAACAATTATTGATTATTTAAATGAACACATGATTGTACTCACATTTTTAATAATTACCTGTTTAAGTAACAGCTGAATGATGCAAATACATATTATTCTTTTTATGAATTTTAATATATTCTACTTTCTTTCCTTCTCCTTCTTTTTGATATAGTAAATCTTCAACATTCATTCTGAAACATTCTGAATTTTTTCTTCTGTCTTTTTTAGCTAGAAAAATTTTTCCATCAGCAATTGGCCAATTAACTTCAAGTTTAAGGTCGAATGTGTAAATATTTCATTATACTGGCCCGATTTTCCTATAACATCAGAGAAAAGACTATTATATCTTTATAATATGGATCAGTAATTGCCTAACTAATATGAGTGCCACCTCCTGATTGTACTATAGTAAATTTTACATTATTATTTTTATTAGAATTTATTCTGTGACGTCATTGTCAAAAAATATACTTATTATGAGAGAAACAGTTTGAATATTTTGGCTTCCTGCTGTAAAATTTGTCAAATTAATCAAATTTCCAGTACTATCAGTAGCATTAAGAATATAATCTGCTGGTGTTGTAGATTGTTCATCAACCTGTCTAATTAGAAAACTTTGGGCTGAGTTTGTCTTTCATTTAAAATAAATTAATTCCATAGAAGCTTTGTTGGTTAGAGCATCGTGCTAACAACGCGAATGTCCTGGGTTCTTTTTTCATTTAGATTTATGATATATCAGATTATGGATCATATAAGCTACTACCAAAAATATGATGTAATTTCTTACGTAACCTACATTTAAAATAATATCTTGAAATTTCGTAATCAGCAATCTGCAATAGAATCAATACTTTTATTCAAAAGGCAAAAAGAAATTTCTCTTGGAACAACAAACATCAAAGAAAAACCCACAAATACCGTCAGATGACGCTGT